>JAPQRN010000013.1:9715844-9726827 GCA_037367275.1 Coranthus polyacanthus
AAAAAAAAAAGTGGTTTGATTTTACTTTTCCATTTTGTAGAACAAAAAAATTAAAATCACTAGAAAACAGAAACAAAAAATGTTCACATTCTGCGACTGTGATGACATTTGTGAAGCAAGAGCACCAGTGAAGAAGCCTAATTTTTGTTCCTCATTTGCACCCCACCACATTACGGTTTCAGAGTATGGAAAAACAGGCCATTTTCTCGCCATTATATGTATCGTTCTACAAAGAAAAAGGAAATCATCCATCCATCCGTTATCTTCCGCTTATCTGGGGCGGAGCAGGGAGGTCCAGACTTCCCTCGCCCCAGACACCTCCTCCAGCTCTTCCGGTGGGACCCCGAGGCGTTCCCTGGCCACCCGAGAGATAGTCGACTCCAGCGTGTCCCGGGTCTACCCCGGTCTATCCTCCCGGTGGGACAATGGAAATCAATCAGTCATTTTTAAAATATTGCTCATCCATTTTGACCATAAAAAACAGAAACACCTTGCATTTCAGTTTACATTTTTGTTTCAAAACAAAAATTAAATAAAAACTTGATTTATGTTTTTAATTAAATACCCGTTGCTGCAGTGACCAAAACTTACCCGCACCTTTAAAGGTATTTCTTGACTCCTGTAATAAAATATGGATGTGTCATCAGATTTTTAATTTGGTGAGCGTGTGAGCATTTCTTCCTCAGATATCTACCAGTAACCTTCATTTATAAATCCCTCCACTCACACACACAGATACTAGCTCAGCTCTCCTGAGTGAAAAGATTACAGGGTAGTGATTTCACTTTCTAATTAGGCCCTCATCTCACACACACACACTAGGCTGGTTTAGTTACAGCGGGCTGGCTGGAGGCATCTGATAGCCAGGCCTCCAGGGACCCTGACGAGCGGCTACCTGAAATTTAAGCTCCAAAAGGAAGCTCCGAGGTAGACACATACACATGAACGTACCCGCGAGGGGAAAAGGAGTGAATTAAAAAAAAAGCTGGAAGAGGAAAAATAATGCCCTGTTTCCTGTTGAAGAGTTGGGTGTAAATTTGATACAGGTAGCTTTTAACTGTAATGAGTCGTTGCTGCCCCACAAGTGTTGAAAATATTGGAAATCAATAATCTTCCAGTGCGTATGAATGTGTGCGCACATCGTCTTGAACGCGCCTCTGAGGCATCCTGTCATTATAAAGAAAATGGCTTCCTTTCATCTCAACTGCCTCCCCGTAGAGCTCAGCTTTAAGAGCGGCCCTATGTACTGTGTGCAGCTCCTATGGGGTTCAGCCTTCAGCAGGCATAGGACAAAAAAAAAAAACAGAAAAGGGTAAATGCATCCCAAAACCAAGGGGAATCTGTGTGTAGATTTGGCAGAGTGATGCAGCAGTTATGTCCGCGTTTTCTAAAATCAACCACCTGCTGTGACAATTCCAGCGTGGGGACGATCAAAGACCCTTTATTTATGGAAGTAATGTTTCTATCCAAACTGATTAAGATGACTTGTTTTTTAAAAGAAGCTATTTGACAGGGATTACCAAGAAGAATCATTTGTAGTCTTAACACATTAGGCCCGTCTACATTTTGCTGCTTTTGGCAAGAGATTCAGGCTGCAAACAAGCTGGCAAATCACCTTTTAAGGTTCATTATGTTTGAGATCCATCATTCTCAGCTTTCCAGAGGACATCAGTGATTCAGTCTCCTCTTTTCCTAGTTTTACCTTTGACCTTGACGATTGTAAATTCAGATGGGTAGAGTTCCGATATGGTTACAGTAGGCTCGACACCCACGGACACCCCAAGTTTTTTTTTTGGCGTCCTTTGAATTATTCATTGTCCCTTTAATCAAGGGCATCATGGATAAGGTTGACTTTAATAACAATAGCCAGCTATTGTGCGTGCTGATGCTCTACAAACTATTTTTAGCCCAGCCCTGCCTTTGTGGCCAGATGGTCAGTCAGGTAGCTCGAACAGAAGTTCAGCAGGCCACATGACAAAAGTAATGATCCACTTTTACTGAGAAAGTAAATCAGGTTTTAATGCAGGATGATACAGTCTCTATTTCCATTTATTCTTAGTTTTAGACTGACTTCCTAATTTTATACTGTTGTAAAGAAAATTAAGACTGTTAATATCTGTGGACCGCTTTTGATAAATCTCTCACATCTTGCAACAGGACAAGAAGAAATACCTCGACATCATCCACAGCTACACAGAAGTTCACGGCACCGTGCACGGCACCAGTACCGTCCACCTCCCCAGCTACGTAAAGAACCACGGCATCTTGAGCGGCCGAGACCTGCAGTTCCTCCTCCGAGAAACCAAGGTGAGTCCACCTGGTTTGAACTTGTCTCACAGTACAGAGACCCTGCAGGGAAATAAAAGTGTTAGACGGCTACAAGAGCCACAAAGCGACTCCAACGCATCCTTTATGACATTCTGTAAAGTGTGACCCAGCTAACCTGCAGAATATTGAGTCTACACTACCCTTTTCAAACTATGGCTAAGGCTGTGAAATCTGCGATGATGATGACTGTTACTAGTAAATAAACCCTGTAAAAAATACGACCATTTAGATATGTCAGATAATGATAATGTCAGGTTAACCTTGCTGGTTGACATCAATTAGAGCAAGCAAACTGTTTTGCACAGTTCCCCACTCTTTAAATCAAGTTTAAAGAAATACTTTCTAAATTCAATGAGCACCTTAAGGACATTTCAGTGTAAAAAAAAAAATCCAGAGGAGTAGTGTGAATATTTGAAAATTGAGTGGCTGGTTTGACAAAAGACCGTCTCTTTATGCGAGCAGAGGCACCTCTTCTCAAAGAGCCTTGAGCCAAGTGGCTGTAGTTTCTCTGAGTCTGTTCTCAGTCCAGCCATCCACAGAAGCACTTCTCCATTCATGTCGTGACTCGGCCCTTCCTCTCTCAACTCGAGTCACTCTCATTCACAAAGGCAAGGACACAACAGACAAAGACAAAGGCTCGGTGGCTCTGTGGAGCGAGCACTGCAGCAACAGCAACATATGAAAACATGGCAGCTACTAAAGATGTTTATTGCACGGCTCTGTCCAGTACTCGAATCATATTAGACCGTTGCTATGCTGAACACAGGTCAGACTACAGAATCTGACACTATTTTTTATTTAGCTTTCAAATTAATTGAATCATCTTTATATCAGTATGTTTTGAGAGTTTATTGACTTCTTTAGTAAATGAACGTGTGATAATGTGCAGTGAGTTATTCATTACTGCTGAATAAACCCCAACACGATGCAGTTATTTTACAATAATGACCGGCTTGTTTTGCATAATCTCCTATTCACATGTTCATGGACTTTCTGTTGAGCTGCGACTCCACTGATAACTGTACAGTAGAGAGGATAATGCTACCAATAGGCAGAGGCCAATAATCAGATCATGTTCATATTTTTTGCAATAATCAGTATTGAATTGTACATTATTTATTTGACTTGACGGTCAGCGTAATCGGTCGATCTCTAGCCACCGATGAGTCAGGCTCACTTTACATACAAAGTGCAAAACGCAAACTTATTTAGGCCTCAGTAATAGCAGCACAATGTTATTTTTATATAGCTTTATCTGGGGACATACAATGAAATCGCCTACAGTACTTTTAATACTGCTAGCAGTAGGTGGCAGTACACCAATGCTTACACTTTCCCATTACCTGGTATTACACCTGGGAAATTAACTTAATGTGTCCTCCCACACCTGATAATATTTAAATTTCTCCTCTTAAAAGTCTCCTTCTTATATAAACAGCGCCTGTATGAAAAATAGAGACTCCTGGCTTAGCTCTTGGCAGTTTCAGCCTGGTGCACCTGATATGTATGTCGCAGAAACATCACGTCCTGAGTCTCTGGCACACAGTTTTGAGTAAATCCATCCCCTGGTCTTTTAGCTTTGGGCTTGATTCCTTTTGGGAAAATACAGCGGAAGACGGGTTACATTACCCGAGCCCCTGAAACCAGACGCTTTTCTGGTTTGACCAGGAGGGAGGAGAAGCAGATAGAGAGAGAGAGAAAGGAGAGAGACGTCAGACGAGAACGAGGGCAGAGATAGAAAGTGCAAGAGGGCCATAGATCATGTCATAGTAGATAGTCAGGCAGTTAGGGGAAAAATAATGAACTGAGACTCATTTTTCTACAGAAAAGTAGAATTATGAGCATCTCTGATGCCACCTAAAAACACTGAGGTGATAAAACTATAATGTGTTTTCTGAAATATGCATGAGAGGACATAGAGATGATGTAAAAAATGTACAAAAAAAAACAAATATATGAAGGAAACAACAATCATTAGTGTCAGACAGTTCTCCGCATAGCAGAGATTGAGTGAATTTTAATTTGTCGCTGCTTCATTCGTAGGAAGTGAGAGAAATGGCTATATATCCCTTCATGTGGTTTTTTTCCATTCCCATTCTTAATTGGCCATTCTTCCATTCCCATGGAGAATTGGCCAATTAATTCCCACAAAACCCAAACATTACAACTGAGTTTTTGGGTAAAAAGAAAAAAAAAAAACAGGAGTTGTAGGCCATGTTTTTTCCTGTGTAGCTTAAATAATAAATTTAATGTACCTGCAGACAAACTAGCCAAGCTAATTGTCCTCTTGGGATTTAACCATCGGCCGAGCGTACAGTTTAAATACTCAGGTAGGTGCCTCTGTCAGGACAAGAATGTTACCGCCGATGTCTGATATGTGATTTCCTCTCAAGCCAAAATGCCTGAAATAAACCCTGACATGCTCTGATTTATCAGGGGAACAGTGGCAATGATCAAACTGCTGAACTGTGTCAAAGCTTACTGCGTCATGCTGCATTCTGAGTACTCCTCCATCTTTGAGCTCTGTGTTTGTCTACCTGTTTAAATGCCTCCCACTGCCTGCCTCCATTCTGGTTCTCATTCGCTTTGTCTTTCCAGTCTATTATTTCTTAACCATACATGGATCTCAACAAGGAAGCAGTGTAGATCTTTTGTTATTGTCATCCCAGCTTGCATAACAGAAAACCAACTTATGTCAGTGCTGGAATTAGAAACCAAGAACAAACGGCCTAATTAAATCACCGAGTATGAGCTGGTTTGAGAAGTGAACATAATTTTCACAACAAGTTTCTCTTCAGTCGTGTGACTGACGTTCATTTACATGTGAGGGACATTTTTGCATTTAATCGTTCTTTAGCTGTGTGCGAATACGTCAAGTCAAAACTCACACTAGGCAAATTTTGGGAATCCTTATCTTTGACACCTTTCTTTATGGCTTTTCTGTTTGCAGTCGTATCATTTCTTTTCCACAGACAAGTCTGGTTTGTATGAGATAGGGAAATGCAAGTGATATAATTCTACTGGAAGATGTTTGTTGAGTCGGTCTTGCCGGCGTTAGTGCACTTGCATGTGACAGTGTGTTAGGATCAGGGTATAAATTTACACTAAGGCAGGTTTCGACATGGGTGGATCAGTCGATACAACAGTTCTGATACGAAGCATTGGTTTGTATGAGCAGAACACGTTGATGTACAGTACTCAAGCTCAAATACGCCACAAATATACGAAATACACCTTTTAGAATTCATACCAGATCATTTGCCATTCATGGAAAATACATGGAAAATGAGAGAAAAGGTCACGGTCCCAGAAAATCTTATGTTGTCAAGGGAAATGATCTCAACATTCTCCTATTTTATTTCTGCTCAAAGCAAACGACTCGGCTTTGTATCAGAGCTCCATCTGAACGTTATGCTCAGGATCGTATTAATGTTCAAGTAGTGGCTTATGAATGAGTGTTTGAATGAGCTGCCCTCAGTTATGTTATGGAAACACTGTGGACAAACACCCGAGTCATGTCACACGGTTGCACATTCAGCTTGAATGACATGAAAACTGAGCCAGAATAATGCAAATTACACTGTCCTTCAAATATATTTTAGTCACAGTTGTTAGTTTTTAGTCATTAAAGTCTCCACTTAATATTACTAGAAAAGGGGCTAAAGTAAAGAAATATAATGGGCTGTTAATTGTGTTATTGGTGTTCTAAAGATTATTTCCTCAAAGCCCAAGATGACTACCTTACATGTCTCGTTTGCTCCATAACATTGAATTAGTAGATTGTACTTGATTGATTATCACAATAGTTGCCGGTTAACTTAATAGGTGACAGCTAATCATATAATTGAATAATCACCTCAGCTCTAGTTTGTGTTCTTTGTCATCATTTATGAGCACGCAAGAGATGATTTCATAGATAAATCTTTTAAATGAAACTTCGTAGAGGAATGATCTGTGTCTGTCACCTGCGAGACGTGGAAAACTCCTGCAAAACGATCTCCAGACCAGAATGGGAACCGTGCATGTGAGTCCCGTGGGAGACGCAGGCATCGTCCATTCATTCCTACCTTTTTCGGTCTGGATTAGCTGTTTTCAACCCAGTTAAGTCTCTGTCTCGGTCTCTTCATCCCCTCCCTTCCTTGCTCCCTATAAATAGTGGTTGACTGTTTCTCATGGAGGAGCTTTTGCATGTGCGCACACACACACACACACACACTCGCACACAAAAAAACAAGTGTGCTGTGCTGCCACCTGTTGGCCGAAGACGGCTGTAAATGACTGAAGCTTCCAACCACAAATTGACCTTAAAAAGCATAATTGAGAGCCTGTTTCTGATTATTCAAGGCTGCACATACATCATACAACACTGCATTGTGTGTCTGTGTGTTAGAACAAAAGTGTGTTGAGGACCTGAAGAGGCTTTCTGTTCTGTTCTTATGGGCACATGGGCCATTACAAACACTCACAGACTAGCCATTGTAGCCTTGGAGCTCTGGCTAAATGAGCAGCAGCCTAGATTGCCTCCACCTCCACCTCCTCCCTCTTTTACTCACGGCCTCATGTGCACAAGCTGCTTCTGGTCCCGCCGTGCTGCAACAGCCTCACAAATATTTGCTCTTCCCAACTGGAGTGGAATGAAGCTGTTATTGGAGCCCCCTCCAGCTCTCTGCACTTAACAGTATTCACTTTTAACGATACGAGTTGGACTTCAGCTGTGTTTAAGCACTTTGACCAAACTTCTTCTGGCCTGTGGGAGAGATAAAGTTAGCCACACTGATGGTGTGGAGAGACGCGTCGTCATATTCTTCTTCATCCCTTGTTTTAAAAGAAAAACTGCTGCCTCTGCTGTATTTTGTGCTGATAAAAATGGGTGGTTTGTTTCAACAAGGACTAACTGCTGCTATCAGCAAACATCAGACACTCCTCAACACTGCTGATGATCTCCTCTACCCCTGCTGGCCTCTTTGGTATTCAGGTTATTTCGGTAGTTGCAAACCTGTCGGCTCTCACTTGCCACCTCTGTTCTGACCACAGCGTTGGAGAGCTGCTGGCAGTTTAGAAAAAGTTTGAAAAAGTCTGCACTGAATCTCTTGTATACCCCTTTCTTTTATCTTTGTAAACAATCAGCATTCATTCCAGGGTCAAATGACTACATGTGCAGAAGCGTTACGACATTATTTACAGTCAGGAACAACATGCAGCAGCGATTCTCTCCTCCGGCGAGGTGAGAGAGTTTGAGGGGAATCTACGGTTCCCAGTTTTCCAGAGCATTTGTGATGTCGGACGTAACAAACCGTAAGGAAAAGCAGAAAAGCAAACTCTTCTCCTGGCAGAGTCAGTCGCCTATTTTAGGAGGTTGACCCGCATTTAAAAAAAACACGGATATACGCCCTCATTTCTGGTGTAAAAACTGCATTTTATTTTAACTGCATGCACTCCTATCAAGGTAATACACTTATTTAAAGTGATTTAAAGTACTTCAGGTTCATATTGTATCTTAAGTGTTTACAAATGATAATGCTCCCAAATGAATGTCCGTGTTCAAGGATTTGTTCTTTTGTGCAATAATAGAAGAAGCAGCCAATGGAGAGAAAGTCAGAGCAAATATGTTCCATGAAAATCATACAATGAAAAAGGGTTATGGAGACATTTCGAAATGAAACACTGATTAAAAGTGAAGGTCTCTGTGTAAAAGAGTAAACACTTACCTTCTGTCTTACATTGATTTTTCTGTATCTGGATGCTAATAGATTTGGTTACTCTTGGCATTTTCTCTCCCCTGCAGTTGTTTGTGGGTCTGTCCTTCCCCTACGAGGGTCCCGCCCCCCTGGAGGCCATCGCCAACGGCTGTGCTTTCCTCAACCCGAAATTCAACCCACCTAAAAGCAGCAAAAACACTGACTTCTTCAAGGGCAAACCCACTCTGAGAGAGGTGAGAGCTGCCAGGCCAGACTCTTTTTCCGATGATTTTTCGAATGCGTGTCTGAGTGTGTGTTGTCAGTCAGCTGTGTCCTAACCTTTATTCTCTTGGGCTCTATGCTTTCTGTGTTGCAGTTGACCTCCCAGCATCCCTATGCTGAAGTGTACATTGGTCAGCCTCATGTGTGGACGGTGGATATTGACAATTCTGCAGAAGTGGAGAGAGCCATCCGCTCTATACTAAGCCAAAAGGTAATTACTGAGAAATGGTAGTATTATCAGCAGTAAAATGGTCCCTGTCAGTGTTTTACTATGTATATGACGTTTTTAGATTCATATTACAGCTGCATTAACGTGTATGTTGCACTTTACTACTGTAGATTGAGCTCATTTTAATTGCTACTGTTGGGTAGTTAAATCATATTCTACAAGATCATCATATGTTTGTAGCGTCGCTGTCCTGTGAGAGCCGCGCATCTCTTAATGTCGTGGAGTAAAAAGGTGTTGAGTGATGTTGTGGTGTAGAATTATAAAGATGCATAAAATGGAGACACTCGAGTAAAGTGCATCACATTTGTAGTAAGTACAGTACTTGAGTGAAAGCAGGTACGTTCTGATTATTCACAAAAAACGCTCAAATGGAAATGTAGCCAAACATAGAAGATGAAAGTATGGAAAAAGCAAAACGAGATCCTCTTCCATCTTAATGTCCAGGGCCCATGCATATTTAAAGCCCAGGCCCAGGACCTCGTGTTGTGTTGTGCTCCGCCAAGTGGGTCGGAACAATGGCTTTGTTCATCGGACAAGCCTGTGGAGCCTCATATGCTTTGTGAGCGGTGGTGAGCTGCAGCCTACCAGGCTCCGGCTTGGCTCGCACACCCTCCCTCTTCTCCTCCTCATCTTCCTCGGCTCACAAAGACATGGAGAAAGCAGCGACTGACTTAACGCGGCAACAAAGGCCTCGGTTGTTGGTCCTCACTGTTTGAAGTTTTTCCTCTGCAAATGATAGCCTGTGGAGGAGAGCCTGGGTCGACGGGACTCAAAAGACACGGGCACAAAGAGCAGACAGCTGGCTAATATTTCACCAGGCTGAGCTCTCTCGGTGCCTTCATGTACAGTCACACACATATGGCAACTTCTCTATTTGTTTTGTGTTTGTGTGGTTAGATTGAGCCCTATCTGCCCTATGAGTTCACCTGTGAGGGGATGCTGCAGAGAGTCAATGCATTCATTGAGAACCAGGTACGGTCTGCACACATACGTTCTGACATACGTCACTGAGAATTAGGCTTTTTATGTTATGTGTGTGTTCATGCTTAGAATAAGAGACAATTAGATTATTGAATTAGACAGATGGGTCATTCCATGTCAACTCACCCATGAAATGTCCTGGAGTTTCTTGAGAAAAACCATGTGAGATTTAGCTTTAAATTGTTTTATATTCGCAGTGAATATTAACACTTTCCCATCAAAAAGTTTCAAGCAAATTCAAATAATCCATCTTGGGGAAACGTGTAGTGAAAATGTGTGTTTTTCAGCTCTTTAGCAATTAATTTTTTATGAAACTTCTAGATATGATTTTGTATTAATACTTCACAGAATCCACATTTGATTGCAAGGATGTGAAAACTAGTGGAGGCATTAATTTTTGCAAATGAAAGATTTTTCATTTGGATAACATTATTATTATCAATGTGACTTCAACAACTACTGTATTTTACATGAAGACGTTGCATATTATCTGTAGGGTTTCTTTGAAGTTCACTGCAAATTTCAACCCAATCCAGTGGAAAAATAAGCAATTGGCGAGGCTTAGAGTACACATGCTAATGATGAAATTTAGCTCCAAAGGCAGAACTTCAAAAATGCAGAAACATCTGCACAGTGTCCAACTCTCAACAGACATCATCCTGCACAGTGAAGCTCAAAGATTACAGAGCCAGCGAAGGAATTTGTTTCTGAGTAAAAGGGGACTTTAATCTCAGTTTTTGCATTAATTTTTTTCAAGAAAATCCATGACATGAACTGGGAAAAGTCCTGAATGCTGGGTGAGTTGACATGGAATGAACAAGATGCATATATCAGCAAACAACACCAAGTGATCTGCTCATGATGTGTATCAGTGTTGTATTTCACTTGTGTGTCGTCATGTGGCGTGTGTTCAGGACTTCTGCCACGGTCAGGTGATGTGGCCGCCTCTCAGCGCTCTGCAGGTCAAACTGGCCGACCCCGGCCGCTCCTGTAAGCAGGTCTGTCAGGAGGCCCAGCTCATCTGCGAGCCCTCCTTCTTCCAACACCTCAACAAGGACAAAGACCTGGTCAGGTGGGACACACATTCATTAAAATAAGGAGTTCTTCTGTTAATGGATTCACACACACACCTTCTCTTTAGTTGTTGTTTTAAATGTAGCCATCAGATGGCAGCACAGCACAGATTTGAATTCATGCATGCACTTTGTCACCTAGGTGAATGTAGATGAACTGCTGCGTGTAGTATCAATTTATTACCACTGGAGGGCACAGTAGTTATTTATCAAATAAATGGATTGAGGTTCCTAACTGATGCTGCTGTACATTCATTTTATTCTGTCAGGTCTTCTCAGTTTATATGGCTTCGTGTGTCTTCTTTTTAAACTTTTTATGAGGAACACAAAGACGGAGACAGAGGCATAGAGTTACAAGTTTCCCCTGTTTTATGACAAGAACAACACGATCACTGAACGTTGTCTCTGTATA
>JAPQRN010000013.1:9728448-9745109 GCA_037367275.1 Coranthus polyacanthus
GCTGACACAGTGGTACCGGCCTACAGCGACACTCGTCACCACTGTATCTTCCAGTCAGACCTGCTGCTGTTCAGCTGCGCCGGCGCTCACCAGTCACTGCGACGCATCTGCCCCTGCCGCGATTACATGAAGGGCCAGGTGGCGCTGTGCAAAGACTGCCTATAGCACCAACATACAGGCTGATAGGAGGAGGGGGTTGACAGAGGATTGAGCGGGGTTTGAGGGGAAGGACGGTAGACAGAGTCGGAGGAATCATAGCAGCTTCACAAGTGTGTGACAGACACACACACTCCAGGACTTCACTGCTGTCTGTCAAACACACACCAGACTCCTTTAGACACAGACAGAAAGACATTTATGGGTCTGCGTGTGTGTGTTCATCATATTTATTGTTTTCCCCAGCTGCTGGATGTGTAGCAGCCACCTGAGCAATCTGTCAGCCCTCAGATTCACCAGCGGTGGCCGTCCTGAAAGCAAATCCTCTGTTTATGTGTGTGTGTGTGTGTGTGTGTGTGCGGTGGCACTGGGTGGTGGTGGAGGTGGTGCAACATCTGAAATACTTGAATAAATAAAAGTCGTAGCTCCGTGCTGCCACCGTGGTAGACTGTAGGCCTACATATCAGTGACTGCCTGCCTGTTTGTCTCTAGGTTCACCAGGGCAGCAATGGACCGAGGAGCCAGTAGGGCCAGACTTAAATAACCCCCTCATGCCACCCGTCGAGAAAGCCACCCCGCCCTGCCCCCTCCACTTCAACCCCTCCACCCGCCCCTGCTCAGATCTGAAACTGTTATTCTTTAGGTAGGTTTGCACTGGACTGGCATGCCTGAAGGCCCACATCCCCACTGAACATACACACATTTACACACATGTACACACACGGGGGGGGGGGGGGTTGCGCGTGGCCTAACAGACAATGTCTAAGGAAGAACCCAGTTTTACACTGTAACCAACTCGTTCCTCTCTTCTGGACAGAAGTGACGAGAGCGGACATGTAACGTAGATGTCTAGATTTTTATTCTGGAAGCTTTATCATTTCCTGACACATACTCCATCCCCCCTTAAAAGACAGACGAGTCACCGGCACGATCCGCCCCTTGATTTCCATACATTCGAATCTAATTTGCACACATTTTAAATGAGACATTTTTAAAAGCTTATTTATAGTTGTAAACGGACTCGTGCGTCTCTGTTTATGAGAAAGGCCAGTAGAGAGTTGTAAAATGTTTCAGCACACCATGCGGTACTACACACACCGGGAGGTCATTCTCTGTAGCTAAAGCTGCCGGAGTCATGTAGTTGGATGTTGTGGCGTTAAGTTTTAGATTATAGACCGTCGTCAGTGCAGTGGTAACACCTAGATGCGTCACAGCTCAGGCTAGGAAGGCAACCCGCCTTATTTACAGTATAACGTGTTTTCCAAAGACACGGCAGCCTGCAGAGAAACATTGAAAACCTTACGGAGGTGTCTGTCTTCGTCTTTATGTACACGAAAAGCAACAAAAACAGCAGACCCACACATCTGCCAGACGAGAGCTGTAAATCTTTTCAAGCAAACTGTAAGTTATTGCAGCTAAACAAGCCAACGACGCGTTTCCGGAACGCAAAACCTCGCATCTCCTCCTTTTGTTCGGATAATCGTTAGGATCTTAATTTGCCTGCAGATTTTTAAAGAAAAAAAAAATGAAAGATAAAAATAAAATTCATAGTTCTTGTGGTGAATGGAAAAAATGCACTACGTTAATGTATTTGCAGAGGTTTAATGAAATATTAGTAACACTGTATATTGTTCATATGGGTTTAAAATTTTTCTTTTTTATTTATTTTGTATACAGATCTTTATCTCTGTTTTGCTGGAAATCTTTGTTTTTTATTTATAGAAGGGGCGTCTTCTTTTTTCCTTTTTATATAGATTTTATTTATGGAGAGTAATTTAAGGGAAAAATACAAAAAATACTGTAAGCGTGCTTATCTTAAGTGTATGACTGAGAGGGAGAGGCTGCGTCTGCTGCTGTTCAGCCTTGAGCAGCGGTGAGAGGAAAAAGTTAAAGAAGAAAAAAGCTTTGTGATCGGGATATTTTTGGCAATATATGACACGTTAAAACTGAACGAGGATCAGTTTGGATCTTTCCTCTTAAAGGATTTAATATCAGTTTTAACTCCGCCCGTTCTTCCTCTCACCGCTGCCTTTTAAAGACCCCGACAGCCGAGCACAGAATTTGCCGAACTTGGTTGTGAAAGCCAGCAGGAGCCTCGTACACAGTGCTTTGATTTCCAATCTCAGTTTCTCTCTGCGTTGCACGAGTTAATTCAAACTGAACGGCACCGTTTTTAGCTAAATCACCTCTGCTTTCTCACTGTGTCAGCTCAGACTGTTTTTGTTTTATCTTTTGATTTTTACTTTTTTTAAGAAAAACGAAAAAAAAAAGGTCAGCGATCTGCCGCCAAGTTAGTGTTTCAAAGAACATGATGTGCCTTTTTATGGTAAAGTTGGTTCTGCTTCTGTTGTAGCAGTTTGAGCCCGACAGTCTGCTGCCGCGTGTCCGGTCAGGGTTCAGGTCAGGGTCTCCTTAAACGATTTAACAATACACTCGTTAGACAGCATTTACTCTGAAGTGTCTCGATCCCGATCCGAAGAAATCTAGTTTTTAATCCCCCTCTAATTAGTTTAATTACTCAAATGAATAAAACACTAAAAACTACAAGTTGCAGGAAAGGATCATACCAATGTCAGTGTGTCAAAGCAGCACATGGTCCGCTTTAAAAGCCTATCCATGTGTTTACGTGTGATGTAATCATCTAAATATACAATTTGCGTTTCCTTTTCTAGTTAAAGGTTTAAGTTGACATCACTTAAACCGTGTGTAAACTGGAGTAATCCATAAACTGTGCAAATCGCATTAGTGCAACACGTTTTCTGACTTCCTGCTCGAAGTGATGACTCACAGTCTCTTGTTTTTTTGGGGGTTTTTTTGCACATTTGACAGCCTACATCTGAGCGAAAAAGGAGTTGATGTGATATTCATGAATCTCTTTAAACTGCAGACGCACACAACGACTTGACAGTGGTGTTATCCTTTCATATGAGCTTCAGTTTAGGCCAACGTCGTCTTTGTGAAAGACTCAGGTCTTCAGGCCAGAATCGGAGATGCAGCCAAAGGATGTATTTTCTCCAAACGAATTCAGTTTTTTTCATGAGCAGCTGAAAGAAGAGAGGTTTATCACAGGTTTTTATTTCTGTGCAGTAAAAGCCTTATTTAGTTAGTTTGTTTTTTTTATTCAGGCTTACTCAAAGCATGCTGTCAATCAGATGATCGGATTTTTGATTTTTAAAGGTTTCTTAAGTTTCAGTAAAAATCAGCTTCCTCGTCATTTCTTATCTTAAAATGAAAGTCGAGCTGTCGGCAAAGGTTTTGAAGAACAACGTGGTTTCCTCACCATTATCTGTCTTTGTTAACCTCAGCATTGAATGTCTCCATTGTAAGAAAAATACAAATAAAAACAAGAAAAAAAAAAGAAAAAAGAAGCTACTTACAGTCATACAAACATGTACCAATCTTTGTTTTTCAATCTCGAGTTTGTTTTGAAGCTATCAGTTTGCATCCAGTGTCTGAAACACCAGAGCGGTGACGATTGTGGTCCAAGCAGTGAAATCTAAATAACGCCGTTTTCACAGTCCTTGACGAGTAAGAGGGATATAACTTTATTTTTAAATAAACCTTTTCTCTGTGACAAAAGGCTCTGACTCTGGTTTAACATTTGTTTTACATCACAGCAATACAGTTTTCGTATTTACACCAGTCCCACAGTGTGTGCGTGCATATACACGTGTCCAACTGAGTTCATAAATCATAGGAAAACGTAAGTCTGAAGGTACTGCTTTTTACATCCAAACAGTCCTTAAACGTGACAAAACACAAAGCATCACAGAAGAGATGAGTCTCACAGCACAGTGTGTACATTCAGCCACGGTCACTGTAGCAAGCACAGACTTGAGGAAAACACGAACACTCCGGAAAATTAGCATATCCCACCTCTGTAATTAACGACAAACTCCCGACAGCTGGAACTCCACCTGATAATTACATTCACGTTCCACAGTCGCCAAACACTGATCAGTAAGATTAAGGCTTTGGAGTTAAAAACCGAGCACAGATGGGATGGAGAGGAGCTGTGTTGTGCAGCACTGTGGCTGTGATATTAAGGTATTATAACATTCTGGTATATTCTAATAAATATAAGCTTTGTATTGAATGTCTACAACCAGTGAAGTCAGCAGTGAATCAGACAGTTGTGCTTTCACATATTACGTTTTAAAATACCTTTATGTGCCAACATGACACTAGAAGAAAACAGTTCTGTTTGCCAGCAAATGATTATCATAATGACCTTGTTATTACTTTCTTGTCAAATATACAGTACGTACAATAACTCACCAGATAAATTTGAAATTGCGCCTTTAAATGCCAAAACAAACAGTAGCTCCAGATAAGAGAGGACACATATTGACTCTTTGACCCAAAAATGACAAGATAAATACTGACTTGTCGTTTCTCCAAAACCACGACATGTGACATGACCGGGCTCACGCGCACGGAAGCGCTGATGGTGACGGCGCTAAAGCGGTCGACCCGTCCCGCCGGGCTGCTTTCAGCGAAGAGTCGTCCGTTTAATAAGTGTCAAACAGTTTGGTCTCTTCTCTGATGAGGTCAATGCGACGTGACCGACCGGTGGAATCGCAGCAGCTTTCAATACCTCGTCAGTACAACCATAGCGCTGACACATCGGCCC
This sequence comes from Coranthus polyacanthus, assembly GCA_037367275.1. Taxonomy (NCBI): domain Eukaryota; kingdom Metazoa; phylum Chordata; class Actinopteri; order Kurtiformes; family Apogonidae; genus Coranthus; species Coranthus polyacanthus. The sequence goes on from JAPQRN010000013.1 coordinate 9,733,238, forward strand.
GGAAAAAGCTGGAAAGTGGAATCTGTCACAGTACGATATTGAAATACCTATAGACAAAGCTTCCTCACGCCTTACACTAGGGCTGGGCGATCTGACATTTTTATCCTTTCAGAGGAATCGTACAGATTGTGTCATTAAACACGGAACAGCCTGAAGAGTCCGTTATCTCTAAAAGCGTTTGGTTCGTCCACTTTAACCTGCAGGAGTTTGTGGCATGGGTTTTGCTGCCGCCGAGGAAATACCAGGCATGACGACTTGAGACGGCAAAGAAGTACAGCCGTGGAGTTAGCCTGCGTTTACACAAATGTTTTACCAAAAAAAAAAACTGAGCAATGTGTTAATTTCAGTGTTTACGTTGTTCATTTCATTTGACGAATAATCAAATCTCTCGCAGTTTTTTTTCAGTGACAATAATTAAATAAAAACGCATTTATGATGAAAATCTATTGGCATTTTTGTCAAATATAGACAAAAATTAGGAAAGATCTGAGAAGAGATCCAACGGTTTAATACGTGTTTCCTCCAGGAGTCGACAATGAGTTTGACCTTGACTTTAACTAAACCCGTTAGATTTTAGTCAACTATTATGAATCTACTTAAATATGATATTTACTCAAATAAACCTAAAACTAAAAAAGATCTGGTGGTACTTTAGTCCGAAGACTAAATCCAACATTATAACTGGTTAGAGATCTTTTATTATGAGAAGTTAAAAATATTTCACAGTTCATTATGAAACTGCGACGGGTGTGTCTCCTAGTTATTGTCTAAATATTGTAATAATTGATCCAGTTTTTAGTCAAATAGCAACAAAAAAAACCTGTCACAGAGCTTTTACCTTCCAGAAATCTGAGAAAAACCCTCTTATAGTTTGGTTGTGACGCACCTACATTTTACTAGAGGTGAGAAAAATTCACATTCAGATCCCGGATTGTGATCCTACCTATAAAAAATGGTCTTTCGGTCAGATCGCCCAGCCCAGCCTGTAGTCTTTATTCACATATATGTAAATGGTAAGTACTTATCCTGGTCAGTAGATGGCGCAACTTCTAAATGTACAAATGATGGGCACTGGTCGGGTGGCAGCCTGAATCAGACTAAGCCAGTTTCAGTGGTTTTATTTCTGTTTTGGTTTACAGTGAGCTGGAGGCGGAGTAAGGCCGTCGCTTCCCGAAAGCTGATTTTCATGGTCCAGGACTGTAAGCCGGTGCTGGCATCAGGTAGATGAATCGTCGCCCACTCAACCAGGGTCAGTCTAGACAGATATTGTAAACAGCGCATCACATGTTCCTAAGCCTCTGTGGGCGTGGGTGTGCATTTCTCCCAGCCATGCCGAACAGTTCTGGTAATGATACATCTCCTCTCTTATCATAAAAAAAAAAAGGGGAACACCTCTAATACCCCACTGCTACATCAGCTACATCAATCATTTTGATCTGCAACACTTTATAGCACAGCTGAGCAAAGGCCTCTAGGAACCGCGGGGAAAAATAAACTGCTGTGTTGTGACAGGGCGACGAGGTGTAACTGAAGTATTGCACGTCGGCTTTCTGTACAAAAATGTGCTCCTCGTACGGAGGTGGACTCACTGGGGGGCCATGCATCTCCAGGACCCCGCAGTCCCTCCCCCTCTACAACGCAAACCACAAACTTTGTCGCTTTCACAGTATCGTTTGGACTTGATGCTGCTTCTCCCTCTTTAACCCTGTTTGTTTAAATAGAACCGCAAGGAAAGACGTCCACTGCTAAAAGATAATAGATAATATATGTACACCCAATCATAAAACACTTAAAAGGTGCCGAGAGTTGTAGCCACTTGATGATCATGTCATGATCGGCCTGGATCATCAGTTCGGATCTTTAAATGAGTGAAAAGGAGGAATTTACAGACACTGGCATCTTGAAGACTGAATGTCATTGTCTTTGGAGAGACCGGTGGGACCGTAAGCTGGAGAAATCCCCGTCCCTCCTGTCAGTCAGTCCCTCCCCACCCTCCTCCTCCTCCTCTTTTCTTCTTCGTCTGTCCGGCCGTCACTCGAAACGCTCGTAGTTCCTGGTTTGTCGGATCCGTGGGATCATGTCCAGCAGCAGCCTGCAGGACGAGATGAAGAGCGTGTGTTTAGGATCTCAGTTTGAAGCTCAAATTGGAAAAACTGACCCGTACTCTTTACCTGTTCTCAGTTATTTAATATTCGGTATCTTGTTTTTGATTACCACAGTTATCGCTGGGTTAAGTGTCAAATACATGCAACTAACTGAATCCCTAAATCATAAAATAAAGATCAGCGCTTCCTCTGGAGACCTTTAAAACTAAAAATTCAACCTGTCTGTTTGATGTAATATATGGATTGCGAATATCTTCCTCGAGTCATTGCTTAACGATGCTTTATTTGATGTAAAGTCATTTCTTTTTCAACAACGCTGACACTGAACTGTATGTATCTGTCGTGAACTGTGGTGAATGTGACCAAGATCTCATGACGTGAAGTCACATGTTGTGCATTAGAAGGCAAGAAAAATGTGAAAGGAAACAGGAAAATAAGGATTTGCGGTGATCAAAAACAAGTCGGTTGAGGGAAAACCTAGGATTCTGAATGACGGATGTAAAAAACAAAAGGGTCAAGTATTTCTCGTGGCTCCTAATAAACGGTTTTATGAGCAGAATCCGTGAGAACTCACTTGACTCCATAGCCAAGAATGATGAGACCGATGAGGACACCTATTGTCCCGTCCAGGTACCACACCTTGGGCTCGTGCTTGAACACCTCGGCGCTGATGAGGATGGAGAACCCCATGACTCCCCCGACCAGAGAGTTGAATCCTGGGAAGAGAAAACGCACGCCTGATGCAGAACCATCTCCACATATAAAGTCAGCTGTTGGTGAGAATGTGTCGCTTGTTGCGCCCAGTTCTTCCCTCATGTGATAAACCCTCATTCCTGAGATGCCTCTGAAGCGGGACAGACATTAAGAGGTCGTCTCGTAATTGGCCGCGATCCGATTAGGGAGACAAACTGCCATGTGATGACCGTTAACCGTTGTGGCGTGACAGGAATGTGAGCATGAGTTGGAAACATCTGTCTTACAAACATGCTCAAAGGTGACACGATGTGCTCTGATACAAGTCGCTTAAAAAGAAGAAATACACACGTTTTCGCTCAAAGGCTGCACTAAAACATCAGTGTTTCTAAAAAAAAAAAACAGCGAGTATTTTATGGCTGAAAGTGGCTCGACACCAGTTCCTGTTTTGAAATAATCCTGAACATTTCCAGGCCGTTGTTTGGGTTGTCTCTACGTCCTGAACACCTAACCTTCAGCGTGAGTCTGTGAAACCTCGCTCAGGAGGAACCGAAGCTGAAGAGGAAGAAAAAAAACTGTGACGTTAATGTTCGGCGTCCGGCGTTCACCTACCGTCAGTGATGAGGGCTCGGCTGGTGAGCACCTTGCCGAGCATGAACTTGATCACAGCGAGGATGATGCACACCAAGCCACTGACGATGGACACGCTGAACAGGAAGTCATCCTGAGAGAGACAGACACGCAGACAAACGGTGAGTTTCACTTCTGTTTTGTGTCCCTCAGTGGGGTTTTTTAACCCCAGAGTCAAACAAATCTCACTCCAACTGGACAAGGTTTTCCCAAGCGTTTATCTCTTCTGGCATCAGTCTTTCACAGCTCGTTCCTAAGGCAGCAGCTCACCTTCTTACTGGTGTTTTCTAGCATCACGTCACCCCAGTCCTGTCTGTTCTCCATTGACTCCCCTGTTACTGATCACTTTTAAAGCACGTCTGGGTCTAACTCCAAGTTACAGAACAGAACTTTTAAACCCATATGAGCCAGTTCACCATCTCAGATCCTCGGGTGGATCCCTTCAGGCTTCTTCCAACTGGCTTCCTCAAATCTTCTTGTTTTAACTTTATTTTAACTATACTTTTAATGTTTTTGCTTTTTCCCGCTTCCTCTTTGCATGTTAATGTTGTCTTTAAAGGTGTTATATGAATAAACTTATTGCTCTTCTTCTTCTGAAAAACATACAGCTGACAGTGCTTGTTGGATTAGTTTTTTCTATGAACTTTCTGGCTAAAAATACTCTTCTTCCGGCTAAATGTTTCCCCTTTGTAGCATTAGTTCATATATTGATTGTGCAACGGTGTGATGCTTTGTTGTTGAAAATCCTATCCTTTGCAGATTTTCCATCATTGTTGACACGACCACAAAGATTTCACCTGACAGCTGGATCCGCAGCAAGACCACAAGTCAATACTGCAGGTCGGCAACCTCGATAAACTTAGCAGAATGTAGAAAGGCCCTTTTCGCCGCTTCATCATTAGATTTTCAGGTGAGCCGGCCATTATGCGCTCTTACTTAATGCGTTCCCTTTCACATATTTCTCATTTGATCTCTCGCATCCCTGTGCTGTCGCTGCTAACAAATATTAGTCTCTCGTTGCACCTAAGCTTCAGCTAAATGCCTGAAATGTAAATGCACAAAGGATGGAGTAGGAGGAGAAGAGATGGATGAGAGGGAAAGAAAAAAAGGAGCTGCAGAGCACTCAGTGCCTCTGCGGCAGCATTAATATTGCACTATGGCCTTGGAGCCATGAAAAGCTACTTTGGCGAGCTCGCAGACATCAAAGCGGAGATGGAGAGAAAACCTCGACATGCTGCATAGTCCTGAGTCAGTACTGTGACTCAGCTGTGAACATATCAAAACAGCTCATCATCTCTCAAAATACTGCACCCATTATTGAACGAGGACACTCACTCATTCAGTAAATTCAAAGTGGGCTTAAAACATCTAAGTCGTTTACTTCTGTTTACTTGGAAGCTCTTATTGTGAAACATCCGCAGGAAGTCCTGCGTTTGCATGAGCAACGTATGTTTTTGGAAAAGTACGCTGAGAAATACCGACGGCTCTCGTCACGTTACCGTGGGAAATCCCCCCCTGTGAGCTTCCCACCGACATTCAAAGTGGTTTACGTTTGACGCAGTCGGAGGGTGGGCTGCAGTGCTCACGACAAACACACTCTGCCCAGAATGTGAACACAGCACTTGACATTTATATAATGTGAAAATAGTCCTGACTCTTCTTCTTCTTCTTCTTCTTCTTCTTCAGGCCGTGACGCGTATCATGCGTAATCGCTTTGCACCGGAGCGCGGAGGAAGAACAGCGAAGCTAATCCTCAGGAAGCTTCGTTTTCAAACGAGTGAAATGTCTTTGGTGTTATCTGCTAATCCTGAACGGAAGGAGCCGGCGAGGTGTGCAGATTCATTTCACGGTGGTCACAGAAGCTCCGACGCCACAGGAATGCCACTGTCTTAAAACCGCTACTACCTGGGCTCTTTCAACGTGCTTTTAATGTGATAAAATTTCAATCCTCAGACCTTCACCATGTATTTGTCAGTGAGACCCAAATCACATCATCTGCAAAATAACAAGAAACTCAGAAAAACATTGATTTCTTCAAACTAGAATAGAAGTATAGCCTCCGGAAAAAAAAATACCAAAAGCAAGTTGTGCTTATTGCAAACAACGAAAACACCGTGATTTAAAGTCGACTTATTCTTAACTTGAGAAGAATTTTTTTGAAAATAATAAGAGTTGTTTTCCAGACGCGAGGTTTGTTCCTTTGCAAACCATTGGTTTGGTTGTCTGACAAGATTATATTTCTTTTTAGGAAAAAGATTTATTTCCCAGAAGTAAGGCTTTTTTTTTACTTCATTGAAAAACCTTTCTTCTGTGCAAGTCGTCCCTTTTAAAAAGACAAACGTCCAAGTAACAGAGTTTAGGTGTAAATATAAAGCCTAGACTTGAGGGTATCTATCTTGTGTAAAATGCGTGTTCCCGTGGACTCAAGTCTCGTCGCTCTCGTCAGGTGTCCTTGTGAACAATAAAACTGCTCGTCCTCGCTGTAAACATTCCTCCTGTTCATACTTTACTGGCCAATCAGAAACCCCTTTTTTAAGTTTCAATACTAAACTCCCTGTTTTGCGTTTGTGTCTCCACGCTCCAGCCTTTCTGGCTCAGTCCACTGTCATTGTGGCCCAGGATGCGACGACGGTACCTTTGTAAAACTGCATCGAGGGAGAAGCTGTTTTGTTGGAACATTTGCCGTTGGGGAAATAAGCTGTGGCATTAAAATGACAAAGTCCATGTGAAAGAACGCATCCCATTAAAAAGATGCGTCTTCATCAAAGCCATTTTCAACGTGTGTTCTTTCACGCAGCGACGGGGATTTGAGAAACAGTTCATCTATTTACAACATTATCTGCAGTAATTACATCTAATGAACGAAAAAAACATCAGCCTCGCAGTTTCAAAGTCATTCGACATCATGGAATCAGATCTTCAGTGTACCACGAATAAGTCGATAAAGTCCCAAAACTCCTGGAGCGGAAATAATTTTCTGAACTTTAAACCTTTAAAAATAGACTTGGTAATAATCTTAAACTTGATACTGAATGAGGAAACCCCTGAAATAATTTGCAGTGAAAAGGTTTTAAATAATCTTCCTGCCCTGTGAGATTTTACTACCCTGTTCACATTGTGACGATGTTTTGGATTTCACAAGCCTAGACGCTGTAGAATTTACTCGATGCTCAGAGGTCATCGCAGACCTACGAGTTCATTTAAACAGTGAAAAGGCCTTATGGGATTTATAAGACATCCACAAACCGATGATGACGTGCCTTTACGAGCCCAGCTTCCGTTTGGGCGCTAACTGACGTTAATTGGCCTCAGAGGACCGGCGGATCAGGAACAGTCAAGTGTCAAAAACCCAGCATCCTTCGTGCCCCCTCCCTCAGTCTCTTTCCTCCTCCTCTTCCTGCTGCATACCTAAGCAGCCGCTTACCTCATTAACATTTCATGCAAAGAGGAAGAGAGGGAGGTGCTGAAAACAAACCCTCTTCCCTCCATCAGCATACAGGGGGGAGCTGTGAAGCACATACAGCTATATATAACCCCAGCCTGAATGCAGCAGAAAGCAGGCTGGTCTAACCCGAACGTGTGAGGAGCAGGTCGACTCAGAAAAACACAATCTGTCTGCTTCAATACTCCGACATGCCGCCTTTGTTTTCTCCCCGTCAGTCTCTTTCCCTGCTGCTGCTGACGGAGATGAATAGATGGAAAACACGACCGGTCCAAAAATCAATATGAGATTCGAAAACTAATTGAGCTGTGAGCCCCGGTGAGTTAAAAAGCCTATTTGAACCTCATCACAGCGTAGTGTCTGAAAACAAAGTGCGAGAAATCTTAAACGCAATCTAAACACACTTCCTCATAATGCTGTGAATTACTTCACAGTTGGTGCAGGTCGTTCTGCTCAGCGTGTAATAACACATCTGAGACTGAAACGAACGCCGGTATGACTGTTACTGTTCTCAGAAGTACATTAATTTGAATTACACCAGAGAAACAACGAAAGACCCGAGGGAGCAATAACCTCCAACCACAACGTAATGTTCCTGTATTTACTCATCGTCCTCGTCACGTTCAACATCCTCGACAGTGTTTCTACGGAGATGACTATTGCCCGGCAACCGGGTGATAAAGCTATTTCGGGAAGTGTGAATGCTCTTGAGTCTTCGCACCTGAGATTTGTGACATTCTTCATCCAGCAGCAGCAACGACGCTGTTACACCTCCTTCACACACACAGACTCGCACTGTGAAAAACAGTGTGTGAAAGGCGGGGGGGGGACGACAAACCTAATCTAATATTGGCCTGAAATCACATTTTTGGTGAAAGCTAATAACAGCTGGGATTATTTTACTTCTTTTCAATTCAATTTGTCTCGAGGTGAGCATCGACCCGCTCCTTTTAGGGTCTCGTCACAAAAACTTGGGATTGTTTTTGTCAAGTATCGTCGCTTGCCTTGACGGAAGATTTGATTTGTGTTGATGTGAGCTTTGAGCCGAGCGTTTTCACGATACTGTCGCACACGAGTCAGATTGTATTTTGTAGGATAATCACAATATTTCTAATTCTCACTTATTTGTTTGCTCTCACGCCGGTGTTCGACTGAGGGATTGAAACCCGCTTCACTTTGACTTGGTATTAAAGAAAACCAAACATTTGGAGTTGTGTTATTGCAACCCTGACATGAGTGATTTATCCTCAAAGACCCCACAGAATCCAGCTCAAGGATGTAAAGGACGAGAAAGGCAGATATAAATCAACAGCTATGGGTTTTCAACGCTAGGAAACAGCCCGTACTAAATTGTTTCCCTAGTCTCGATGCTGGCTTGTAATTTCCTGATGCACCCGCAGGAGCCTTGGCTTATAATTAATTTGAAAACCAAATCACACAGACTTGTAATTCTCATGCCTGAAGACAAACTCTCGGAGCCGACACCTCCCATCTGTTCGTGGTAGCTCAGAGCTGCCGGCTGAAGACTCGCAGACCTTTCCTCTGAACTGCGCGGCCTCGGTCGGCCCCGCGCTGTCAAACCTCCGGCGGCCAGCGCCGCGTGACGACCGCAGCCGAAAATATGCCGCCTTATCAGATCTCCTGCCAGTCCGGAATGGTGGGATGGGAAAATCTTCCATCTGAGAAGCAGCAGCTCGACTCAAATCGTGTAAACACTGCCTGCGAGTTGTTTGTCTTGGATGCTCAGAAGTACACTCGCATTTTGGACTAGATATTATTAGATACAGGCAAAATAAAGAAGAAGAAAAAAAAACCAGGATTGTAAATTAAATCCTCGTGTCTGGCAGAGCGGTGGCACTACAGCAGGCCAGTCCTGGCTACGCAGAGCGGGTGTTAATATTTGGGGTCAAGCTTTCAGGATTCCACCAGAAAAACCAGATTATGAGCCAGATTTTGGCTTAAATTCTGTGTTTGTAAGACGAAGCCTGGTTGACAGTTCAGCTGAATAATATAATCTTCGCCACATGGCGGACGCTTTTATCCAAAGCTCTCCAGAGGGAATCAAACGCTGACTCCTAACAGAGTGAGAGCCACTGAGTTCTACACTAAATGGAGGAAAAACGTGATCAGTTACTTGAGCATCCAGCGTTGTATTCAGGTGTGTGAGGTTCGTATCCTTACCACTTCAGGCAGCAGCTTGGTGGCCAGGTCATGGATGGCCTTACCCAGAATGCACAAGGAGGACAGGATGAAAATCACGCCCAGGATTACACAGGCTCTGTTGAGGAAAAAGGTGGGAAAAAGGTTTTTCTGATTTACAATGACAGCCTGGGGAGTAATGGAAAATACCTGTAGAGGGAGGTTAAAGGAGAGAAGAGATGAAAACAATCGATGAAACAGAAGATTTAACAGAAGTGTCCTTAAAGATGTGACTTAAATACACAAAGTCATCAAAATAAACCACGTGCATTGGGCAAAAAAAGGCTGTAATTAAAAAAGTAAAGTGGGCAAAATTGGTGTAACGTAATAAACAAAGCCCATTACTGAAAATAAAATAAACCTCTGCGGCGCTAGTTCTACACTGAACTCACAGAGGAAGAAGAAGGAGGTAAAGGTGCGGAAACAGGACGAAGACTATTATGTAAAATAATGATGATAACCTCAAATAACAGGGCTCGGCTTGACCTTCGACGGCAGCAACAAGCAACAAAAACAACAAGTAAACCACTCACTACACGAGGCCGCAGCACTTCAGCTCAACTCAGTGAACTGTGAGTGGCAGATGAGCGCGTTACACTGACGGAAGATGCTCTGTGGGCGTTTATTCGGAAGCAGCAGATGTCCTTCAAACACCTGTATCCAATTAACAGAGTCTAGAGGGATTAGAAACAGTTGTAGCGTCTGCCCGGGTCATGCATGGCTACCTGCGTGTGCGTTCGTTGGAGAGTGCGTCTGTTCTCGAGTCACGTTTCGTGTCCCGGGGTTTTGACCCGATGAGGTAACCACGGCAACACTCAGCCTCACTCTGGGACGTCCGCAGCGGGACGCGCACGCATACGGTAGCTCTGAATCTCCACTAACAGGCCCCCCGATGGTTACCGCACGCTGCGGATGTAAAAGGGGGGGAAAAAAAATGACACGATGCCCCCTCTCTCTCCACAACAAAAACAACATCCGCTAAGCAGCAAAAAGACCAGCCTCTGTCTCAGTGTCCTCTCACAGGTGGACACCACTTTTATACCAATAACAGCATCTGATTAACCTTTGTCACAGTTGTGTGAATGAAGCTGGGTTTTTTTTTTTTTGTTTTTAAAGGCTACACTTCTTTCCATTTAGGACAGAACTCCCTAATTCATCTTGTTTTGACATCTCAGGGCTTGTTACCTTGGCAACCGCTCCATACCTGGGCATCACTATTCAACCACATCTCCTCTGTCAAACGCAGGCGGATAAAAGAAATACAAAAAAAAATTAAGAAGAATGGGGGCGATTCTCCGTCGAGCGCCAGCAGTTTTGTGCCCCGGTCTGGTGGAAGCTGCTGGAAATCGAACAAACAAATAAACAAAATCCGCAGGTGGAGGAAAACGGAGGAGCGCTGCTATTATTACAGCGCCTGAGTCATGCGTATAAGTGGTTTCCAGTACGTTTCGGTCGCTCGTAGGTGACCGCGTGCGTCTCCATGCCTTTCTGAGAGTGTTCTTGTGCATTTAAAGATTTATTCTAAGAGGACGTCTGGCCTCTTGCTGAGGCCAATTACTGCCCGAGCAGCTTCCTGAACTTTCTTGGAGTCTCGCAATTAGCAGCTGAATTGACATCACGAAGAGTGTTGTCAGGCAGTGGCTTTGTGTGGAGATTTTAATATGGAGATTTAGCGCTCAGACATGTCGGATTTCTAACAGAATTAATCAATTAAGAGAATCCTGGGGCTCATTATTCTGAGTTGTGTCCTTAAACCCAGTTTGTCCATTTTGACATCATTTAATACAGTTGGTCAAATGCATCGTTTTATGAAATTAAGCCAAAATGAACGTGAACTTCTGGCCTTAACTCAAAATGTCAACGTAGGAGACGCAGCATGCAAATTCACGGGTGATTTACATCATACGTGAGTGACAACGTTGTCACTAGATTGTACGGTTTGTTAATTTACATTTTGAGGATCGAGATCACTTTTTCAGAACATGTTAGAAGCAGTTCATTTACAAATTATATAAGAACTTTTTTACACTTTTAAGTAGAGTTGCAGTGTTTGAAATGAGACCTTGATCCGATCTCGACTGCATTTTTATTTCAGAACCGATCCAAGACGCCAGCTGCGGGGACATCACTAGATTATATGTGTTTTGAAAGGAAATCTCTTCTGCTGTGTACTTAGTCCATGGACTGTACAAACTTAAATGGACGTCACGCTGCCGTTTCCTCCCACTGTGTAAAAATGAAGCCACAATCTGGTGGCCACGGGGGCTGCCGTGTCACCTGTGTGAGAAAGATGACGAAACCACCTCTGGGAGGATTTTATTGGATGTGTGCCGGCATCGAATAACGAGGAGGGGGCGGGATTTTTTTACCTATACTGCAGCCAGCCACCAGGGGGAGACGGAGACGTTTCGGTTTCAAATTTGACCTCAAGTCCATCATTACATACAGTCTGTGATTGATCTGGTCTCGGCCTCGTCTCTGTGTCTTTAAAGTGATAATAACTGTCGGTGATTACTTAAGGAAATAGTTTTGCCTGAGGTTAGATTTGAAGATTAATAACCCTCTCGTTTTGTCTCTGAAATACAGAGTGAAAACCAGGATCTCATTAATTACAATGCTGTTCCTTGTTAGTTTGGTTTGCACACTAAGAAAAAGCCATTCATCAAAGTGTCACGCGGTTGTTTTACATAATGCACCGCGCAGCTAGAACTCCCTGAAAAGTTAGTGGAGCCCCTTAAATCTGTATGTTCGTCCTGCGTGTTTTAATCTAACGCCTGTTGTTGTTGTTGTTGTTGTTGTTGTT
>JAPQRN010000013.1:9774967-9803606 GCA_037367275.1 Coranthus polyacanthus
CCACTCACGCAGTAATTGAGAAACTGGCATAACTGAATATACAAAAAAAATAAAATAAAATGTGGTGTGGGTGTGAAGATGTCCACGGTTGAGTGGCCAAATGCGTCCCACTCACACAGCCAATTGTGAAACTACTTATCAATAAAATTTCAATGGACATTTGTGACATTGGTGTAATTGGTTGAGCATCAGTATCATATCAGATTCACATACGTGACGGGAGACGGATGGAAGATTGGTTGGATTTAACTTGGCTGCACGTTTTCATTCACTGGTATTTTTAGTAGTCGCGCGTAGCAACAGCCGAAATCATTTTCATGACACGTTCACATTGTCTGAGCGCTGTTTTATCATTGTGGATTCATAATATCGCAGGGAAAAGGCAAAAGGGCACATACTGTGTGATCACAGTAATTACAATAAATGTTCTTCTGTGTATATTAATAGCTCCCTGTTAATGATACTATATGAAGGAAGGCCTCGCCAGAACATGGCTTACATTAAAACCGCCTCGGTTTAAATGCCAGTATAACTTTGCAGGAGGTGACTAATTGTGTTTGCAGCTAAGAAAGGGTGTCTTCTTCCCTCCTGATTCGATGGGACTAATTTGCTAACCAACTCGAAAAACCTCCGCCAACGCAGAACAACTCTCCAACGTACACCCAAAGAAACCATTCCTAACACCTCGGATTCAAGTTTAACTCGTTTCTTTGGCCCCTCGCAAAACTTATCTCAAACTTTTGGATCAAGTGTGCAGTTTCTGCTAGTTTAATAATTACATCTACAAGGTGATAATCATCTAGTGGCAGGAATCCCAGATCTGGATCGTCACCAAAGGCGAATCAATTGTTGCTGAGTCCAAAGCCAATCTGTTCACCAAATTCTTTCTAAAATGTGTTCATACATTCGAGACGCCCTGATGATTCAAGCCGTAATAATGACACCACCTTTCACAGATGAGGTAACGAAAACACATTTCCTTCAGCGCAACAAGGGAAGGAGTCTTAATGTAGCCGGAGGGATGCAGGTGAACAGGGCTCAACCGTCCTCGTGGCGTTCATGACACACATTTTAAAGTGAAACGCGAAGAAGCTGAGAACAGAAAGTTATCTGGAGATTTCTGAGAGGTTCGATGCCAGGAATTCACTAGGAAGTAAAATAAAAACTGCTTTAGTAGATGAAATCCAAACAAGTTCTGCCAGCTGGAAACAATGTACTGCACAGGACAGGCTGTCGATATTTCAGTTTTTATGCAATGGCTGAATAGTGTCTGTCTTGCAGCCTGTCCACGCGCGTTGTCACATGATTTTATAGAGTGTGTGAAAGAGTGGATATAAACCGGGATAAATATGAAGTCGACCTAAAGCAACCTAGTCACAATGTTTTCAGCCGCGGACCTGTGATGAGGACATTTTGGCAGATTCCTTCGCCGACTCCCGAGCCTCGCATTGATGTGTGACAAGATATCCACTGCTGCTCAGTTGCGTGACGCTCCGGCCGTGTGTTCAAGGCATTATGGGATGTTGTAGCGACAGAGCAGAGGGCTGACGGAAGACAGTCGCAATCGCCCTCTTCTCATTAGATGCAGGGCTGACTGTGCTCATTAGGCCGGCGGCAGCACGATGGGGATCTATTCTCCTGAGGTGACCAAAGGTGCTTACACAGACCTTCCAAGTCTCAGTAATGATGCCCCAGACCTGTCACTCTTGTCACAAGACTGACATGACCTTTTCTGGCTCATGCACTGAAGAGGAAAAAAAAAAAAAAACCCTAATTTTGTCGGATGAGGCAAGAGGAGTTCTGTTTTACCCCCCGAATTTAAAAATCTGCCCGGTTTTGCATCAGCGCGCTGTGAAACTTCCTAAGCTGTTGATTCACCTTTTGCAAAGTCAACAAAGACTATTTCCTGTGAGAGATTTCCTGTGAATGTATCGGCAATTTAAGTGATTGCAATTCAGGTTTTAATCTAAGCACAAAAGCAAGACCTCGCTATTAAGACCTATGAAATAGAGGCTTGCTGAGCAGCGACAGAGCGCTTGAATAGATGTCTGGAAGCAATCTATAAAAGATGGCTGATCAATGGCTGGAAAATGAAATGGGAGATGAAAAGATGTCTTTTAAGGCTCATGAAAAGGGAACTAGTTGGAGGGCGTTTTGTTCGGATTCCATTTTTAACCTCAATCATCTGAACACAGCAGACATGAAAGGGGAAAACGGTAATACTGTAGCCTACTGTGGCTTCCCCCCCCCCTGATGTCAAGTGCCACCAGGACTCTTATGTGATTGCATGTAACATTTTAATGTCTGAAATCTGTTAAACTAATACGGCATACGTATATGTTCATGCATTGATTTTAAGTGCCGTCACTCACTATTCAGGGAAATCTCGACGCCGATTTGTTGACACGTTGATATGCTGACATAACCTGCTGCACGGCACAAAAGATGGATGATATTACATCAGTCCCACGTCGAATTAGACACCGATGCCTTGTAAAGCGAAGTGGTCAGAACCAGTGTGCACAGGGGCCTTTCCAAACAAAGCCTGATTGTAATGGGCCACATGAAGCGCCAATTTAGCCCCACACAAGCTCCAACATACAAATGAGAGCAAGCTACAGTGAAGACATACATTAATCCTCGCCAGATTGGGGACTGTATGAATTATGCTAAGAACCTTATCTGTTATTTTCCCTGATCTCCTGCTGGGTGAATTGATTGCGTTTTGGTCTTAATCCGCAGCATGCCATGCATCTTGGGAGGCAACCAGGGAGCCATCTTGAATAAATAGAATTTGGACTTGACAAAAGCCGTCTCCAGCTGAGCAATGAGAAAGCATCCTTTTTACCACCGCCTATCCCCTACGACGCCAAATGACATTAGAAAATAGCCAGCCGCAGCTTACATGAAATTGTTGTATCGATTTGCTGTTACTCGGTTCGACTGCAGTTTTCTTTTGAAACACCATTTGCGTAAATGACACTCATCAGGATGGATAAGCCCATTTTGGAAAACACCTTCTGCTGCAGCCGTCCTCAAGAACATCTCCGTGCAACCAGAGAGGGTGTTTTAATGAGATTAATTAGATCGCTTATGAGTGATGGTCCTCCACCAATTACCTGGGCCATAATACCGTTTTCCTCCACCCAGGGCGTCGCGCTCTGCAGAGCGGTGCCAGCCTTCTGCAAGCGCGAGGCTGCAGCAGGAAATGATTAATCATCTCATCACCATCCCGAGAGATAATATGACAATAAAGACAAAAGCCTCTCATCGGCTGTGGCTGTTTAAAGCCAAGAATTGCTTCCTAAATGCCGACTCCGGAGTTCAATTAGATGATACGGGTGCAGCCTTTTAGAATACACGCTTTCTTGGATGTTGTAGCACAACACCACAGAGGTCTGACTCAAAGTCCATTCCTTTCCTGTAATGAGGTTCTGCAGTTCACATTCCACCAAATGACAGAATATCAGAGATGCTTTGGCGAGACGGAGACAGCACCGTTGCTGTTTTTCATTGCTGAAGGAGAGCAGCGGGGTATGGCCTCCCCCATGTCTATTTCCTTTTCCTTGCTGAAGGGCGGGGAGGGTCACAGACACAGAGGGATCACAGCGGAGAGTATGGCAGCCAGGAATCAAACCACAGCAGGATTCAGCCATGGATTGGAGAGCCGGCGGTTGCACGCAGCGCACTGTGCAGGCTTTTATTGGCCCTTCTCCATCACACCTGTCACACAAGATTGGGTTTGTAGAAGCGCTTCCTTCAGCTGAAAAGGCCAAAGTAGATTATGGGCGCAGGCGAGGTTGAAATGGAATAACCAATGGAATGGCGCCAAATGTAACGCCTTGCTGTCTGAATGCAAATCATGATTACATTATGAATGATTTGTGTAGTTTACTGTCAAGTTGTCTGGTTGGAGCGGAGGATTTCAAAGATTTTCATGTCACAGAAGTCCAAAAAGGCCCATTTTATGACAACAGCCTTTAGGAAGACCGAAACAAACGGCAATAATCATTCATATACATTGTGTAATTGGACAATTTCCAGTGGAACTGAGTTACAGTGATATTAATCTATTTCTCAATTTGCTGCGGACCCCTGGAGCCCCGTCGAGGGCCCCTGGAGGTCCTCTGACCCACATTGAGAAACAGTGTGTTGCGGCTCTAATGTTGCTCTTTTTCTCTCTTTTTTGAAATTGTTTTTGGGGGCAGGGAAACAAGCTGTAAACACAACACTGACACATTATCATCATCAGACTTTGCTACATGATCAAACATTCTGATACAGACGCCTGGAGTGACCACCAAAAGGAAAAAAATATATATATCGAGGCCGCGTTTTACTGCATTAAGTGTTTGAAATGCTACCGCAAGCACACCTGAATTTGTTTGTTCCCACGGTTTGATTAATTTGTTGGCACGAGATAAACGTCAGTAAAGTTGGGAAGATATTCACAAATTCTAGCTTCCTGCATCAATAACCCATAAGCGGAATGGTTTTAAAACACAAAACAACACCTCTTTCCAACCGTAGAACGGCAGGCAACGAGCTAAAACCTCATTTTCGTCAAAACAAGTTGTCCTCCAAGCGGAGCTAATATCATCAGTCAAGTGCGCGGGGACCGTCTACAAAGTGCAAAACAGGAAACGAGACAAAAATATCCATTAACTTCACTCCTTTACGCTGTTGTGTCACACTCCTCACGCTTCCTACATTAGCGGCCTCCCGCTGGTTCACGTTTAGTTCGGAAATTGAATATTTTTGGGAAAGATACACAACCTTTTTCATGTGAGTTGCGGGTCCACAAAGTTGGAATCTGTGAACATCCGAGCCCCAGAATGAATCAAAACATGGGAATTATATCAACAGCATTTGGACTGTTCAGTGTAGTAAAACATGGCCTGGAGGTTTTCTGTTTCTTAGCTCTGTCTTGTTGCATCTGGCTCCTGAGCTTTAGCGGATACGTGTTCGGCTAGTTAGTGCCGAGGACGTTAACGGGGCCTTGTTTTGCTGAGAACAGCGGCCTGAGGCAGCTCGAAATGGGAGTGAGCGGCTGAAATAAAGAGTAAAACTGAAAACTCGCCAACATGTTTTGTAGAGCAAACGCAGGTCACGGTCCTCCGTAGGTTTGTGATTACAAGTGAGACTTTTCAAATTACATGCTTTATAAAAACACAGCTTTAAAAAAAAAAGAAAAGAAAAGGAGGGTAAGGTTTATGTTGTATTAACTTGTCTTGATTTGAATTCTACTTCGTTTTTATTCCAATCATTGTGATTTGATTTTCCAAAGAAGCCACTGTTTAGCTTTTGTCTCGTTCTGTCGTCTTTCCTTTGCCTTTCTTTGTCACCGTGGGGCGACTTTTTAACTATATGTCATTATTTCCGCCACATATTTGTTCTGCTAATTCTGGCCATGTGACGTTCTCTGAGTGCTGTGTTGCTATGTAACCTGTTGAAACGTCTCAGCAGCAGTGGCACCAGAGCAAAGATGTTGATTGCACTTGATGGAAAAAGTGAGGTGGATTTTTTGCTCTGACGCCGACTTAAAAAAAAGGCCGAGGGACGAGGGAGGGGGTGGGGTTAGACGGAGAGCAAACACGCCAGCCTCGGTGGCCGTCGGTCCATGTTTGAGTCCATCTTTATTACTGTCATCACCTGCAGTGGTAATGTTTTTCCTCTGGGCTGATAGGTTGTCCAACGCAAACAGTGTCACGCGGCTGCGGCGCTGCTCTTTACCCAGCAGACCCTCTGGGAAGAACACGAGACGTCTTCATCTGGGCGCTGGCTCATTATGGACAAACACACACCACTTCCTCTCTCTTCCAATATACACTCTCCTTTGCCAAACACAATTTATTTGTGTAATGCAGACACACACCGAGCTACACTTTCTTACTACTTTCCGTCCTCCACACACACTTGCGCACACACCTTTTGGGTGTAATAAAACAGCAGATCAGAGTCATTGGCTGCTGACAGGGACTGACACTGAAACCTGCAGTTGTTGGAAGGCTGCCTGGGAGATGTTCATTACTCACAAAGCTTGTCGGTTTGGACAGGAGAGGAACAACGGCCTTATTAAGTGGAGACCTGGAGCAGCCGTAGGGGAAATACACACACACCCACACGCGCACCCACATGGGCTCAGAGAAAGTTTGAAGTTGTGGCTTTAACCAGACGCCGTGATAGGCTGAGAGAAGTTGGGGCTGCCAGAAAAATCTTAAACTTTCCACCGATGCCGGAATTTGCTGAGCTTGGAGTTTGACACGACTGACAGACAGACAAATCGTGACATGACGACACCTGCGACGTCAACCGCCGAGCCTCGGCAGCGAGATGGGGAAGCGAAATTCTGCCGCGGAGGAATGTGACGGCCTCATTTTCACAGGAGGCTGCTGATATTGATTGGAGTTTCTGATGTCTGTCTGGCTCATTGTATAACTCTCACAAGAACAGATTCAATATTCCTGACATTGCTGAACCTGAAGCCTTGTTTCCATAGTAACTCTGCTCTCCATCTCTCTAAACATAGCCCTCCTGACTGACTTTAGCTCTGTTCAGATCATCAAGCACAGCTGAAGAGGAGGTAGATGCGTGGACATGGACAATAATGTTCCTGACTTCAGGCGATGAAACGATTTGCTAGCTTGTCAGAACAAGCAACGTCTTGGTGTATTTACAGTCCAAAGTGCGGTTAAAGCACCAGAGGAACAGAAGGAGACAACGTGAAGTGCAAAAAATAGGTTTTTATTTCACCGGAGAGCGTTCATCTATCTTCCAAAGAGGAAGATTTACAAGGTGTCACTTGTTGAGGGCGCCAATGAGGACACTCAGTTTTGTTTTCTGCCGTGGAGTTTTAATCACAAAGCCCCCAATTCATCTCTCACCTGCTACTTTTCACTAAGTTCGCAAAATCTTAAAATAGCAGCATCTCTCTAAACAACCTGCTCCATTTCAGCCTCCAGCAAAAGGGGGCCATCATAAATCAAAACTACCGCACTCGTGACGGTTCGGGGACGAGAGTGGAGTCGGCTGAATTTGCATTTGATGCAGTCATCACTGTTTTTAGGTAAATCTCCACCGCTACATTGTTCCCTGCAGCGAAGTCCGCCGCCTGACCCCCAAACGGGATGTCAGCGACTTCATCGGAAAGTGAGTTGGTAGAAAAGTAGGGATCTTGAAGGGATACAGATTCGAAAAGGAAGGCAGCCTTTTTATCCTAATCTGCCAGGCTAAATGGCATTTCTGGTGGTTTCATGTGAATTTGGTTAATGAATCACGACGCGCCTCTCTCCACCATGCCAAGCATTAAACATTTGGGAGAAATGTGACACCTTTCACGCACAGGAGCACTATTTACAGTACTAAACCTTTCTGTCTTTTCATTTCCATTTCATTTCTTGACGAAGAATCTGGTGATGTCTGATGCAACCTTGGAGGCTGCGGCGCTCTTCTTCATCTGGCTGCGTTCTTTGGCTTGCTGAGCCGTCCTCTGCGAAGAAAAATGGAACATGATGTAAGAGGTTAAATCTGCAGTCGGCGCTGAAGAGAAAAGTGAGATCAATATATTGAGCATCTCTTGATTAAAGTGTCTGAGCAGTGGCATAAACAGTGCGAGCAGATCCCCTTATCGGAAGGTGCAGTTCTCCACATCAGTTTATATACGTCAAAATATAAAGCGCTTCCTTCCAAAATGAGACAAACTGACACCCACTCTGACAAAAATCCATGCTGGCGTGAAAGTAAAGCACATTTTGGGTTACAATGAAAGCTGGATTTTATTTGGAAAACCTCTACTCACAAATCAGTTCTGTTTTTAAGAACCGAATTGTCTGTAATTATGAAATATTGACAGAAGGAGTGTTTTCAAGACAGATATACGGCCTCTTGGAAGAAATGCTATATATCAATATGACATAAAGCCCCATCATATGATCATATTACTGCCAATATATAGCTTCGTGAGGGATGGCATGACTTTTGATCAATGTGTTTGACCATGTATCACATTATTGCCACCATATATAATCCTCAACATGAGTGATGAGTCTTTCTTTTTATATGGGGATTAGGGAGAGGTCGGTCCACTGTGCACCTTAAATGTTAGACAAATTGCTTTTGCCCCTTAAGCCCCGTGGCTCTAAAAGCTGGTGTAGCCGTTCTTATGGGCGCAGTGAAGTGGAATGTGCACGTACGGCTTTGTGGCAGACGGTGCAGAGCGTCTGCAGGTTGTCAAGAGAACACTGTCCTCCTCCGCTGTAGACCGGCCGGATGTGGTCGACCTGCCAGAAATCCCCTTCGACTGGGGCGCGGATCATCTCGTTCAGCTGCAGACACACGCAGAATGAAACAGTGAGCGTCTCAGTACACTGACTACCCTTCGATGTTTTCCCCAGACTGCTGTAAATTGCCCAAACAAGCTGTGATTGCACTGCCCTCCCAAACCATCCATCTATGCTGAAGTTAATTTTTTTTGAACTGATGTGATGTCTTTAGTGAGCTCAGTCTGTCTCAGAGCGCTACAGTAATGTGAATTGTTATTTTTACACACACACACACACACACACAGAGGCACAAATGCATCCAAATCATTCATTTTAAACAAATATATGCAGCACAGGGGTACTTCACAATAAAAGAAAATCTAAAAACAAATAAGTCTCAAGGAGCACACATGACAGCAGCAAAGCAGGAAATAATAAAGGCAAACTGCAGGAAAGGGCGTCTAATAAAGGTCTGCGCACCAACATGCTGAGATTAATGTAAGCCCGTTTGAGCGTGAGGATAAGACCAGCTGATGAAAAACAATAATTGCACCAAATCAATCACAGCGACCTTTGACTTTCTATTATCTATCAGGTGCCTCAGGTACAACCATCTAAATCACAAGCATGTTTTGGCCTACATAATGGGTGGCTGTAGGGAAACTTAATCATTAAATGGCTGTAAATCAGCCTGACGAAGACACAGGAATGAGGTTAGAAAACCCACAGGGATTCATGTGCTACAGTAGGATACGTACTCCTGTGTAGGTGCAAACAGGTGTTTTCACCCACCGGCTGTTCAGTCTTCACCTGTGGACTGCGATCGACCCGTTCATTTTTCTGTCAATCGAGTCATACAAGTATCGGGGGGGGACGGAAAACTCATCTGAGCGATTCTGCGTGTTTTTCCATCGAACGCCTGCCACACTTTTCTAGAGCCGACGAGTCGAGTCAAGCGGGTAAATCAGTTGGACTGTGACGGAGGTGAATTAAAATACAAAAAGGTAGGAACGTGTCTTCGGCCTGTGTGCGCAGAGACAGAAGTACATGAAAGAAAAGCTCATCGTATAACACACAAACACATCGTATTACGACAAAACAGAAGAAGACGCCCATCGAGAAGTCGGATTACGTCACTGAACGCAAAAACTACCAGTTTCCTGAAACTCAGAAGGGTAGGACATGGGCTAAGGACGAACCACTTACATTTTGGAGCAGATCCATAAAACCGGGCAGAGGCTTTGACTGTTTCTTTAACGCTGGAGAGCCACAGGTTAACTTAGAATGGTAACAGCTGATTGAAGGTATAATATGTAACATTCACACGTGTGCTTTTGTGGAGTTTTGTGGGCTTTATGTAAGACAGTTTTATCTGTACATTATGAGCATGTGAAGGTTGTGAACTGCTGTCTCGGGGTTGCTAGAATTGGCTGTTTGTTTATTCGTCTTGAGGTTTTTATTACGTTGACTTAGATGCTCGGTTCAGCAGTTATCCAGTTTCTAATGTTAATGTCCAACAATGCAGCTTTTCCCTGCTCCTGTCATTATATCAGCCTTTAAAAAAACCCACAGTCTCCCTCTTGTTTCTTTACAGGAACAGATTATGGATCTCCTTTGGAGACAAAACGTTTTATTTAAAAAAAAAAAAAAAAAAAAAAGAGACCGCAAGAGAAAGAAGAGAAAATGAAAAAAGGCACTAGAATATGAAGAAGAAAGGAACGGAGACTAAAGGAGGAAAGCAAGTGTAAGAACAGAAGATGATTGAGAGAATTAGAGAGAAGAAAGCCTGATGGGAAGAGTTCAGGTCCAAAAATCCATTTTCCCGCTTTGAGTGTTACTTTGCCGACATTGAGGCAGCTAGCTGGAATTGATCCCAGCAGATTTGAAGAACAAGCCTGCTCAAAGGGGCAGAGTTCACATTTCTACACACACACACACACACACACACACACCATGCACCTCACTACACCCGAAAGACCCTACGACTACACACATGCACAGACAAAAATACTCACAGGCACCCAAAGGCCATAAGACACACCGAAAATCCACACACACACGGCAAAATACCAACACACGCATGCCAATATCCTGCTACACACACAAGGTACGCATAAAGAAACATATACCATGTACACGCACCGGGACACACACCAGCACCCCCAGTATGAACCAAAGAATGAGCCTATAAACTCGAGGCTCCTCCACCGCTGCGGCGTCTTATCATGTGGCTGAGTTTGTTTCCTCTAAAGCTCGGTGTATTGATTGGTGCTGATGCTGCTGCCGGCGGCATCGAGAAAGGAAGTGGTGGTGGTGGTGGGGGGTGAGTGTGTGTGTGTGTGTGTGTGTGTGTGTGTGCAGGTGGTGGTGGTGGTGGTGGTGGTGGGGGGGGGTGGCTTTGCAGGATAACAGCCAACCAAATCAAACAGGCTTACTGGTCGAGGCCTGGCACTGGGAAAAAAAAATCAATGGGTCCAGCAATCCATTTACTGGGAGCTGGCCCCTTAGAGCGCAGATCAACTCGTGTGTGTGTGTGTGTGTGTGTGTGTGTTTGCATATGTGCGTAGGTGGGTAGGATGCAGGGAACAGGGCGCTTTATTTTTGCACTTGCACAAACACAGATAAAAAATAAAAAATGGCTCTTGTCCGTGATATGAGTACGATGAAGTCAATTCATACTTATGGTGGTGTTCTTTATACCGTTTTTCTAATATTACACCAAACGAAACTGCGACGCATCCCCTTCCTTACGGTATCGCATCGTATCACAACCCCGTATCATGACAAACATAACAAAAGAGGTAGTAGTAGACGGAAACGGCCTGAAATTAGTCACGTCAAGTAATTTCATACGAATGAAACGGCAGCAAGTAACATCAGTTAAAGTATGCTGCGCTACCTTGACATTAGATGAGCCAACTTTACAAATGAAGCTTCTGAGTTACTTCAAAAACATTAGACATGATTTAAGAACACGAGTCAACAGAATATATGTGGAAACATTACGTGCTATGCCTTTAATTAGCGGACTTGTTGACTATGTGTGGGGGTTTACTATCCGTTTGCTGAGACCAGTGAAACATCTGATAACATCTGGTGTTCGACCTTTCTGAGCGGCAGCTGAGATAGCCAAGTGTTCTCCATCATCTCCTTGCGGCGGGCGGGCGGCGCGTCGCGGACCTTCAGGAAGAGGTCGTGTGCCCGGAGGCCGCAGTGCTGACAGACGCCCCGCTCCGCCTCCAGCACGCGCGACCTCATGTACGTCTGGCTGGAGCGCAACTGGAACTCCTCCTGGCACCTACGAGTCGAACACGGAGACATCCCGGATGAATTTTGAAGCCGTGGAGGGCGTTCAGGGTGAAAACCTGGCACAGGAACACTTGTCAGGAGATTAAAAGTCTTTCTCTTTCTCTTTTCATTGTTTGCATGCTGAATTATGAGAGTTGTGTGGAACTGCAAGGTTAAATAGCACTTTCTATCTTGTGCACATTAAAAGAAACTATTTTTATTATTCTGCACAAAGAAAAAAAAGACATGATTTACAGAACATAATTCTATGATATTGTGTGGAAGTTTAATAAGATCCAGGTTTAGAGAAGTGAAGTATCTCACCTTGACTGAATGACCTGAATTTGTCACTTGAAAACCACTCGAGGAAATTGAATTTCTACCTTCAATGGATAGAAAGACTAAAGGCATGCACAGACGCAACACATATTTCCATTGTGAGATTTCTCTGGTGAGAAAAGCAGATGCTTATATTCATACTGACCATGTGAGCGAGCAGGCAGGGTTCACCGGGTCACAAAGGTAAGCACTGAACCGCCAGCATTTTTATCACCTTTATTAAACGTTATTTCATATGGACGCAGTGATTATATGATTTTAACATCTATGTCCGAAGAAGACTGCATCAATGCAGTGTGGTCTAGACGGTTCAGTCTCCTGCAAATGCTTTTTCTTCCTATAAAAAAGCTCAGTAAAGGTGCAGTGTGAAGTCAACGTTCTTCTGTTGTGTGATGCGAGTTTGTCTTGGACCAAAACTCACATTTCTGCCTCCTAAAGCTCCGAGTTAAATTTAATATTTTGGGTGCCAGATGGGCGGGCTTTGGTACTGAGAACAGCGAGGACTGCTAAGTTTAAGCAATCACAAACACAAGATATTTGGAAGCAACGCTCATTTAAATTAAAGTTCGTTTCATGCATTCATGCCTTTGATTTACATCTCACCTACGACGGGCATAGTGCAGGTACAGGCGTTGTCGTTCCTCCGCCTCGCTCGTCTGCTTTTGGACATCACATCAGTTATTATAACCTTTCGTGATATTCTCAACATTTAATAAATACCAAGGAGACAGTGACTCTACGCACCAAATGTCCTGGCTCTGTCAGGATAGAATATTTACATATGTTCTGGTATTGTTCAATTATCAAGCCTTTCTGGGAATATATCAATATGACTGCTGGAGCCATTATTGACAGACCCCGTCCTAGCTGTCCTGCTCTTTACCTTATTGGTCACAAGTTGAATATATTACCATCGTTCCCGCTTCAGATGCTGCTAAAAAAAAAACAAACTATTATTGTGAATTGG
This sequence comes from Coranthus polyacanthus, assembly GCA_037367275.1. Taxonomy (NCBI): domain Eukaryota; kingdom Metazoa; phylum Chordata; class Actinopteri; order Kurtiformes; family Apogonidae; genus Coranthus; species Coranthus polyacanthus. Next base: position 9,787,823 of record JAPQRN010000013.1, read on the forward strand.
TTTGGTTTGACTTTCTTTTCAGATATATGTACGTTTGAACGAGCCACTTCCAGAATCAGCAGAGATAAAGATGACACTGTGGTCGACTGGTCTAAACCCACTGAGTTTAACCAAAGTCTTGGTGAAACGTAGTATTATGGGACATTTACTTGTATATATGAGCAGATATTGTTTGTCCCTGCTGCTGGTGAGGTTGTTATTTGTATTTACTATTATTTGCTGGTCTGCGTCCGGTGTGTTTTGTTTATTTGTTTGCTTGTGACTTTTTTCATTTGTACGAATATTTTTTTTAATTTTATTTTGTTTTGTTTTTTTCCCTCCAAATCCCTGAGGATGAATCTCGGTTCCAAGGCCGAAGCGTTCACTACGAGCTTTTTTTTTTTAGCGTTATCTCAATAAAAACTAAACAAAATGCCCAGACGATCATACGAAGGTGTGCATAAATGTGTTCGCATCGAGCGTAAGTGTTTCCCAGTTGGTTGGTCATCATCTCTGAGTAACATGTTGGTGCAAACACGGACCTGTGGCTGCAGAAGCGGGTGTCCCAGGCCCCTCCGGTGGTGGAGCAGGTCTTCTGGCAGGACAGACACAGCGGGACGCCCTCGCTGTCCACAGCCTGCACGTATCCAACCCCCGAGGACGCCGCCTCTTCCCCTGCTTTACACGACTCCCTGTCCAGCCTGTGGACACAAACGCAGAGGACGAATGACGAGCATCAGATGGAAACACGAGATAATTCTGATTAATCTCTCCTTAAAGTCAGGGTGTGTGAAGCACAAACAAACAAAGGCTGGGAACAATAAACAATTGGTAAAAACAACAAGGGGCAGGAAAAACCTTTATTATGACAGTAATATTACAACTGCTGTTAGCGTTTGTGCAATTCAGATAAAAACTATTTTAAATACAGCATGTTTTCAATATGAAAACATCTTTTAACAAGATCTGTGATTACGAAAATACCCTTTTCAGGAGCGCTCTGGCAAGTCTTTAATTAAATTTGTCTAAAGCTTAATCTATGACTACGTCTATTTTAGTCGTTATCTATTTGAATCTGATGAGTGTCGTGATGCTCTATACCATTTGTGCGTGAGAAGTTACCTCGAGATGGGACTGACATTAAAACCAAAGCCAACAGCAAGATTCAATGTAAAGCCAAGGTCTTTCAATATACAACTACACAACTCTGAATATTTTCTTTACAATCTACGCTCGATGCTGCAGATGCACTATGTTTGGAGTCTGTATGCGCAGTACTGTGTGTATATACATGACGGTATGTGCAGAAACTTGTGCATGTCTGTCCTTTTGGCAAAGGACATGGAGTTTGGGCATTTGCCATGTTGTCCCAGCAGGGTGCTAGAGCCACGTTGGAGGGGACAGATGGACTAAATTCTCTTTCCCCGTGGTTTACTATTCAGACAGACAGAGAAGAACAAAGAGCCAGAGAGAGAAAGCACTACAGAGAGAGATGTAATCATTGAAACGGAGAAGAAAACCCTCTAAAAAAAGAACCTTGCTGCTTCAATGTTGAGAAGATACCAAAAATTAGAAGTACCGAGAGACAAAATGCTGTGCCAGCAACGTCTCATGGATGAAAGCGGGACGGAAATAGACATTTTTACTGCTGTGCCCAAAGTGAGGCTGGTGAAAACATGGTACTTTGGGGAAAAAAAAACCCCAAAAAAACACGCTTCTCAAATTTTAACCCAGAAATACAGTCGAGTAAATGTAGTAGCCAAGGGAAACGATAAATAAAACGTATCAGATGATGTAAAATACAATATATGAATTTATTTACATCGAGCGTCAAGTTCATTTAAATTCATGTATGCACAAAGCAACTGCACATGTTGGCAGCTCGAGTACACAGCATGAGGTAACTCTCTGAAAACTGAACTTCAAACCCCAGAAATCACGCAACATGCCTTCAGTAAACGCTGCACAGCTTGCTAATGTTTACCAATGCAGCTCATCTGTGATGCTTTAGACCGAACGCATCGGAAGGCACGAGAGAGGAGGGAGGTCTGAGCAGTTCAGCTTCTGCCGATGAAGTGGGCAGCTCCTGGTTCTGAAGTTTTCATTTCACGGAGACGCGACCAAAGTCCGGTCATTTATTCCTAAAGGTGACACTGCTGGTTCACTTACCTCAGTTTTTATTATTCTGCAAGAGAGAGTAATACTAGCTCTTCATTGAAGGCAAAATCTCCCAAGTTTACACTATTTTAAATAAAACACACACTGTGCGCATATACTTGTTTGGTTACAGGCAACCTTTATAACTTTGTTTGAAAAGCGTCTTTGCATTTTCCAAAGCAAAATGCATTTCTGCTACGTGTAAACAGAACATTTACATACTCCTACATATGCAAATTTCAAACGCCACTTCGACCGTCCTCACTATCACACAAATCGAATCTATGAAGTTGATGTCTAACACTGACACCGCCAAAAAAAAAATAAATCATTACCGCGTCACAGTTGGAGCTGGGTCGGAGACATGAAAGTACATTTTCACAAACATAAACATATTACCATAAAAGCTAGACACAAAACATCATATCTTGATGTAGCGTATACAGTCATAACTTCAGCTGTTATGACACCGAAACTAAAAAAAAAAAAAAACACCTCAGCCCGCGGCGAGGAAATATACCTCTGGATCAATATTGTCCTGTGATTAAATAAGTAACACAATAAAATGTTTTAAGCCATGTTAGCCTCCTCAGACAAAATTCAGATTCTTTTCTTCCTTTGAGCTGAAGAACAGCTCAAAAGATACAAAAGCCCGAATCATTGATTGCACCTTTAATGAGATACTTCATGGACAATCACAGACATTTTGTATGAAAGCTCAGTAGCTGCTTTTCTGTGTGTGTTTGCTGCAGGTTTCCATAGCGATACTCCCTCCTGGGGTGAGCTGGCCGTTGCATCTCAGATTGTATTATGGTCTATATTTACTGTACTAACACACTCGGTGGGCCTTTGTGCCTCTCCCACAAGGCTCATACAGATCTCCATGGAGACAGCGGAGGGAAGGAAAATGAAAATACACCGTCTCCCAAAGAGAAAGCCATGAGAAAAGACTATCTGCAAACCACGAACCACGGACACAACGGGCGGGTCGAACGGTCCGACCGAGCGGCGAACGATCGGACAAAACTAAATACGGCAATTTCAATACATACGCGACAAATGCTTAGATTTAAGGCATGATGTCCTTTTAAAACAGAGGCCCAGCATACCTGTAAAGTAAAACAGTTCAGCTGAGACAGTATTTAGAATATTTTCACTGCTGGACTTGCCGCCAAACAATTCATTCCGACTCGGCGGATCTGAGTACCAAAAGAAACGAAGAGCAAATTATCGCACTGAAAATATTCTACAGCTGTAATGGATCCGCTTATGTTTAAGTCCTCCCTTCTGGCACAGGGCGGATTAAGTTGGTATTTCATCTTTTTAGTTTGCTTCGGGGGCCGGTACTCGTGTGTGCTTCTCCAAAATCAAAAACCGCCATCTTCAAATACTCTGAACTATCCCTTTAACGTGCGGACACCTCTAAGCACCGCCCACTTAACTCACATCTTCTGAGCGAGTGGAAGTATGTCTGACGTCTGAAAATTTGAAAGAGCCCGTGGAATTTCATTAGAGTTTCTTCTTCTTTTAATTTTCAGCAGACCAGGGATGGAAAAGGCAAAAGTTCCTGGTAATGTACAAAAAAAAAAAACATTCTCAAAAAAGAGGATAATCTTATTTAAAAACACATTATGTTCGGACCACTCTGAAGAGCGTGTGTGCGGAGTGAATTTGTGGATTAGCGTAGCTGTTGAAGTCTTAATACAAAGCAGTTCAAAAATTTGTCGTGTGTGTTTTACTGATTTAATACCTGCTTGAAACGATGCTTTTTGTCTTTGCAAACAGAAATGATGTACTTTTTCCATTTGCGTATGGAGCGAGCCCACTTCAAAAGACCCAAACCGTCCTTTTAATCGCCTCCTTTTCTTCAACCTACCTCTCTGGAGCTGGCGGTGTTAGCGCCGATGCAGACTTGCGTTTGGTAAAGAAGTTCTCCTTTGTGACCACCCGGACGCTGCCTCCCTCCTGCTGGGCTTTACTGAGGGAGGCCTGCGCCACCTCATCTCTGCTGAGGTACCTGTGAAAATGGGATAAACAGACCTGTGAGGGAATGGAGGAGACAGACGGGCAGGCAGACGTTATATAACTAGGTGGCTGGATGAAGACAGCTGATTCACAGCAGGTGGGAGAAGCTGCAGGGGATGGATCCTAAACTCTGCGGACAGCATTAGCACCAGGTGAGATAAGAAATTTGATGTTACTCAGGCGTATCGGTAATCTAAGTCATCTGGTCTGTCATTTTTTTTCCCCTTTCCACAGGGGACTGTGGTTAATCCAGAGACTCACCCACAAAGATGTAACACACACCATCACCCGAACTGGCAAAACTCTAAATTGGCCGATGCCAGATGTACTTTCATACTCTTTTTGGCTTCAAACTGTGCTTAAACGCTGTCTTTTATTCCTTATTTTCTATTCTACTTGTGCACTTATATTCTGTTTGTCCTCATCCCCTACTGAATCCTATTACTTTTGCTGCTGCAGCAATCTAATTTCCCCACGGGGATCGTCAATCATCTAATCTAATCCATCTACCCTGCCTCTGGTTTTATGGCCCTTGTAATACAGGTGCTAGGTGTGCAAGTTAAAAATTGCATGAAATACTACATGTCAATCTGGGTGGGATTAAAATGACCCTCAAATGTCAGAGTTGACACAAAATACTGGAAAGGAGCTGAGTGGGAGGCGGGAGAAAATCTGTGATATGTTTGTTCTGGATAGAAGAAAATTCCTGTGTTCTTGATGACAAAGTGCGCATTCACCAACATCTGCAGGAAACATTAATGCTTTCTGGAAAGGCGCTGACGTAACACAGTTAGAATGAGGGTGGACGGATCGGACTGAGCGCGTTCATATTCATGTAAAAACTGCACTGATTGTAGCTAGCAGAGCAGGAACGCAGCGCGAAGTGTGTGCTTTACATTTGATTTCTCTTTTTGATTTGCTCTTTTAATTCGTATCCTTAACAAAAGGCGGTGACGGAGATGGCAGCGTTTTCGCCCTGACTCTGCTTTTTACAGCGCATGACGTCGAATCTTTAAAGCCACGCCCGCTTTCGATCGACGAGGGGCAGCGACGATCAAGTCTGACATTTTTTCCGCGCATCGCAGCAGCTCTGTTCGCGACGTGGCAGAAAAGAGGAAAATTAAGACAAGAGGCAAAGATTCATATTCCACATCGGATAATATCCAAGGCCCTCAGTCTGGTTTTTAGCTCTTTTTCAGTCCAGAACCTCCAGAATCTTTTCCTCGGTGCCTTTTTAATGTATTTTTCAATTTATGTTTGAGGCGTTTTGACTTTAATTGATAGAGACAGTGTGTGAAATCGAGAAGGGGAATGACATGCTCAGGGTGTTTGCACTCTAACCACTTCACCATCAGATCATCCCAGCAGCTTTGTTTTTGAAATCTACTTCCCCTGTACTTATTTTTTCTTATATAACTCATCACATATGATTAATTATTTGGATAGATTTTAATCTCCCTTGTGGGGACAACCAGCTGTACACAAAAAATGAACGTAATCACTTGCAACTGTCATTTCATCTAGTGAGGCCTCATTAAAAAAAACTAAAATAAAATCCCAATTTGTCCAAGCAAAACAGGCTTTCAGTGGTTCCGTTCTTCCATTTGTCCATGTCCTCATCACTTCCTTTTGTCTCTTAAGTTTGGTCTTATACGCTTGGATCACGTGCAGGATGTTGTGGTCACTTATGCCGCTTTTCCACTGACGGTATCAGCTCTACTCGCCTTTATTGCCTCGACTACACTGCAGGTATAATACACCCTGTCATAGCGACACACCGTAAACATACTGTGACATCTTCAGCGCGACTGTAGCTGCAAGCGAGGCAGCCGTGGTGTCTGTTAACTGTACATTTTTCCCAGGCGAGAATATAGCTGTTTAGACTTCAAATCTGTGCCCGACGTGTCAAGGTAGAGCCTATCTTTTTTTCAGACATTTCCTGTTTGCTTGGCTTGGCTATTTAAAAACGTCCTGCGTCGTGACACGATGACGCACACGCATAGTGACGCAGCAGCGACCAATCTGTGACCTGCATGGTTTTAAGTAAGGTTCAGCATCGCTTTAGCTTGCCTGGAACCTCTTGAAGGTGACACTAGGAATAGGACCTGATCGTATCACATGGTACGTAATGGAAACACACACACAAAAAAAAAAAAAGGCCGCGGCGAGCGGAGCTGAGCCGATACTGACACACGAGCACCTTTAACACCGAGCCAGATCTGTCTCGTAACTAAACACTAAACTCCAGACTCCATTTAACGCAGAAACACACCACGACTTGAGACTAAGCCACTATAACCCTGAGAACTCAGAACTGTTTGGCATTTGGTGTAAATTCAGGGTCTCAAGTTAAGGTACATTTCAGGCGTATCACAAAAGAGCTGAAGAAGTAAAAACCAAAGCTGGGGTTTTAAAAAGAAATATGGAGAGACAAAAAAAAAAAAAACAGGAGGCAACTGTAAACTAGAGGGAGACTCTCCAACAAGTTCAGGTGATGAAGCTGTTCGCTAATTGTTATTTCTATCGATAATTAATGTTGTTTTTTTGCACATTTGTTTTGACTGCTACGTCAGTTCTCTAACTCACTTTGATAAAACTTTATTGCCGGCACACAAACAGTTGCGCTGTCACCTCTGAAACAAAATCAATAATGGGAACGGCTCCTGGTGTAATGTACGACGACATCCAGAAAAATAAATGGACACTATTACCAAAGCACAAATACTTACTGCACGGTACAGAAAGATTAAAGCATCTGGCTATGTTTTAAACGCTGCAGTTATGTATAATTGTTTACATTAACATCTAATAAAATGCTTGTGAAACAACCGAGCCACAAAAATATACAGCTTTGTTTTCACCCACAACTGTTTTTGCACAATATGAGACCTTTAGTTGTAAATTATATTCGATGTCATCCTCTCTCAGCTTTGATAAATCAAGAAAAACTAAAACTAAACCAACTAGAAACACTACAAATAAATAAAACTGAAACTAGTCAGTTCCTCAAAATACAAACATAAAACTACGTATGAACAAACTCAAACTGAAATGCTAAATAAAATGAAACGTCTTTTTCAAAACTGTAATAATGGTTCCAACTATGTTCGACAACCCCTCCGACTCGTCAAAGGCGTCATATCCCTTCTACTTTTATCTTCCTCGGCGGCGGTGGTGGAAACAACAACTCCCATGATGCCGCGCTACTTTGTGACGTCATCTACGTCCACGCCTTTCGTGACTGCGAGACGCGAGGAGGCAGGAATTACGCCCGGTGGACTTAACAACCTCACCGATACATTTCACTTATCGGGTTTATTAAAGGCTTATTGTAATCCTTGCGAATGGAAAAGAAAAAAAATAAGGATGGGCATTAAATTTCAGCCCTGATTGTGCGGTTTTCCTGATTGCTAATGAAGCTCCCACGAGAAGCCCTGCTATTTAAACTGGAAGTTATTGGCGCTGTTAAACTATGCTTTTAGTGTGTCTACTTGGCCCTGCAGGCTATGCAGTGACATTTATATGCATTTCCACCACCTCCATCTGGACAGAATACTTTCTTTAGGAGGGAGATGGAAAAAGGGAGAAGGGGGAAGAAAAAAAAAAAAGAAAGGGAAAAGATGGATGACAGGAAGCAGAAAGTGGAGGAGGAGGAGGAGGGGGGGGATACATCAAAGAAGAGAAGTTTCTCTGGAAGCTGAGGGGAGATGAGGAAGAAGGTAAGTCTCCATCAAACAGAAGAGCTTCCTTTGCTTCAAACAGTCCCAGCACAGAGGCTGCATGAAACGAGATACTTTACACTAAACTGGAGTCCAACTGTGATTCCACGAGAGTGTACGCGTGTGTGCGTGCGTGCGCGTTTTTATGCAGCCAGGAGCTCGGCCAATCGAGATTTAAGTCATTCTGTAAGGTGACGGCTGCCGCTCCCTCGCGCGCCACGGTCTCGGGGGTTCTGTAAATATGATGCATTACGGTTTTAGTGTGAGACAATGTTAAATAATCGAAGGAAAAAAAAAAAAAAGAGAGAGAGAGAGAAGAACAAACGTGCGAGCGGCGGCTTTGATGCAACACAGCATTCTTCTTATGGATTATTTGGACATGGTTTTCTGCAGGTAGCCATTTGATGCACACCTGCGGGGGGGCTGTTTGAGGCGTGGGGTTGGCGGTGGGGTTGCTGACAGCGTACCTGCAGACCTGCCGAGACACCGCAGACGCAACTAAACCTTGAAGGAAACACGGAGCTGCAGATGTGCACTTTAAATTAAATGTTTAACCAAATTACAAACGCTCCTCCTCTACGGACTCTGAGAACTACTGTGCGAATTCCAAATAAATACCGAGAATCTTGACGTCTTAATATATTTATTTATGTACAGTTTGTGGTGAAGAGTTGAATTTATAGCTAATACATTCAGAGCATGTTTTTGGAAAATGTCACTGTTTACTGCACCGACTGTCAAGGCTCTAAATTGCTGACAAAGTGGATGTAAGCACCATTATAATGTGTGTTTCTTAGCAACTACATTACTTAAAGGTTCAGTGTATATGTAGTGGCATCTAGTGGTGAAGCTGTAGATTGCAACCAACTGAAAACCCCCCTCACCCTCCCCTACGGTGACCATGAAAAATGCAAAAGGCCGTCGTTAGAGCCAGTGTTTGTTAGGTTTATTCTGGGCTTTTTAGCTAAAGGGATAATAACTCAGGAGGAGGTGGTGCACCTTAAAGCTGGACGCTCCCTCTTCTAAGTTAATGTGAAAACACGACGACTCTAAGTGTGATTAGAAACTGATGAAAACATAATAATGAATATTACGTTTCATTTCTCCAAATAGATATATCCTTCAAAATCTTACACACTGGACCTTTAACTTCTAATATTTTTTAAATTAACGTGCATCCATAAATGAAAAAAAAAAACTCTTTTTTTTTTTTTGCACAAAGCGGAAGCGAAAAACAATTTGAGGCCGAGGTTTGCAATAATTTCAGCAATGAGGCGTGCTGAGGCAGGATGCAAACCGGATTAAAATCCTCTTAACTCCTCTGAAATCACTGTAAATCACCGTGAGTGGCTTATGACAAAAATATCCACAGCGGTGGAAACCCAGGCAAAGTGCATTAAGTTTGAAGTAGCTGAAAACTGAGCGTCTCAGAGCTGGGAAGGTGAGCCGTGATCGCCCCGCTGAGCCGAAGCTGGAGCTTGATTGGTTCTGATTAGTGAATAAATCAAACAGGTATCAAATCAAGCCGGGCCAATTGCCTCCTACTCACACCTTGATTAGGTTCATGCACCCAAACACATCCCCTGGTTGAGAAACACTCTCTCTCACTTGCGCACACACACTCACAGGAGTCTACCCTGTAATTGGCAAACTCTCCCTGCCTCTATCCACGCCAGCTATAATTAGTGTGCCAGCAACAATGCTTGTTTGTCAAAAACACACATGTACACATACACAGCGCTCATCCCATCCTCTCTTATACTTCAGCTGACACCCTTTGATACACCCACACGCAAACACACACACAATTCTGCCTACCATGACGCCTGAGGCAGTTAGTATTTACAAATCCTCTCTTTCCTCTGTGAAATCTCACACATAGCATCTTGGATTCTGACATTATGTTAAGAAATAATTTATCGTGCCGTTTCCAACATTTCCAAATTCACACTAACTGGCCCAGAGGGGGTGCTAGGTCAGATTATTTATTGCTGATGAGCCTGTGGGTTTCTTCTGAGCATCGTCATCGTCACGTGGGGGGGGGGGGGTTTGTGTTGCTAACTTGTGAAGCAGGATTATATGATACTTTACCAGTAGGCAGTATTTGAAGCGTCATTAGGCAAAACTCCCATAATATCCTTTCAGAATATTGCAATTGAAGTGGTCTGAGAGGAAATGAGACTTCTGCACCTCCCCCTGGCTCTGTTTCCCAGGCTTTAGATTACGGAAGATTACGTCCAGTCGTAGATGTTTTCAGAGAAGGGGGAGATGAAAACAGCTGAATTTCACATGTGTTTCTACCGCTGCCATTTTATTTTCAATTCTGCTTTTTTTTCCCCCCACCTTTTGCAGCTTTAACGCTTAATGCAACTCCACCACAAATAACCTCAAAACAACTGATAGAAACATATATCCGAGACCTGGGAGGACGCTTTCAGGGTCTAGGAATTGATTTATTTCTAATTTTATTGTGTATTCACAATTATTCAGCGTGGTGGGTATGTTCTGCAGGGGCGAGGGTCAGCGATCTTTGATCCTGTTTTAAAAAGGTACATTATAATCTGTTCACACATTAGAAATAAAAAGCGATTAATACATGTAAATTTCTCAACGCTTTTAAAAAGCTGACCTGCTTCTGGCAAGTTTCTTTTATTCCCAAATATTCAGGCTAATGATAATGGATTCTCTACCGCTCTGCTGCAATGTGCGTGCTTTGTAAATGTGAAACCCATGTATTATATTTGTCACTATTTACAGATGTTAGAAATGCTGGGGCTGCGGTCGGCCGTGTTTCTGAAAGTCAGAGTAACCTAGTTCCTTCAAGAACAGATCTCCTGCTGGAATCTGACCTCTTGGTGCTGGAGTGCGGGCGCTGGGCGGCGGCCAGCTGCTGCAAGCCGAGAGAGGGTCCGTGGCAGAGGAGGCCGCTGCGTCGGAGGAGCTTCTGCTTCATGGCTGCCAGGCTGCTCCACTCCTGAACAAAACGCAGCACCTGCAGCAGGACACGACATCTCACTTCATATTCAATTTCAAGTCGAAACTGAAATTGCTGCAGAGCCTGCATCTACAGAACAAATTGATAGTTTGGACATTGGAGGCTCTTTAAAAGCAAAAACGTTTTTTTTTTAGTTTTTAGTTTTTCAATTCTGAATATACCCTTGAGCTGAAAACAAACAGTCCAGACCTCAGTGCACACACACAAACACACAACGAGACAGTTTTCCAGATAGCTGAATAAAACCCATCAAACCAAGAGAGCTGTATATACTTTCAGCCAAGTCAAGGATTCAAAGAAAATCTACTGGCAAAATAACAAATACTGCACCGAGCACCAAGGCCTAATGGGCAATTTACCTACGTATATTACACTTGAGTTTTGTTTTGTTTTTTTAACTCATGCATGATACCTAGTCTCAAAAAAGGTTTGTGTGAAGATAAAACTCAAAATGGAAACAATTTCCAAAGCTATTACAACAGTCAGTTTTGCTTTGTTGGTTTTTAGTGGATGAATCGCAGCTATCATAACGAACAATTGTACTTCTTATTGTGAGCAAACGTTGAAGAGCAGCAGATACATCATATAAAACAAAACGCGATTAAAATGAAGAGAGAGTCTCAAAAACAACCTTCAGATTAGAGCACAAGAACAAGAAGCGTCTCGTATCGGGGATTAGATTTCTGGGCTTGTGGATCGGGTGGAGATAAAGACTTCTCACAAGCCGTCGCAGCTTTGTTTCAAGAGGTCATCGAAGGTTAGCTGGTTGGAGCTGAACTGGTTAAAAGTCGTTACTGAGGAGGAGAGTGGGATGCTGATCAGAACTTCCCGTTTTCCCGAAGGTCAGATGGGTTAATAGGCGAGTTCCAGACCTTTTTTGCGTGGGTGAAAACTGTCACAGTGACACTTGACGGAGCTGTATGTTAACGCGACAGTTTTATGTCTTTACTTGTGAAACAGGAAAGCACAGAACAAACAGGGCGTACTTCGACGTGAGCAAGTGTCTTTTAATACGTTTCGGTTCAATCTGATTAAGATTCGGGTCAGTGATCTCAGTGGATTTCATTTTTACTTTTATATCAATTAATGCAAACAAGCACGTCAATCTGAACTCGTACAGATATAATACAGGTGTCTAGGTGACCCAACGGGTATGTAAACGTCGGGAAAAAAGTCCTACTGCAGCGCATCGCAAATAGAGGCGTCTCACGATTCCATCAAGGATATCTGCGTCGTAATGATTGAGGAATTTCCACATCTCTATCTTTTAAACACACCACTTTCTTGAATGGTCTGTCATTTTTTTTTTTCTCCCGAGGATCATCATTAATTCATCGCAAAGATTCTGGTTTCTGCAGTTTTCCTGGCTGAGTGTGGGTGAGTTCACACACCACTGCCTCCCAGTCCAAGACGTGCTGCTGCCCACATTAAATCGCTTGCCTGGTATTGATTTTGATGGACAATTGGTGTGTAACAGGGCGTAAATGATGGGTCAGAGCATGGATGCAACTCACGCCTTCGTTTTACAAACCAACATAAACAACGTGACAGGTGGGGTGTCTGTCAGGGGCTCGGTTACTGCCACGGCAGATTGCAGGATTTAATATTAGCTGGTTGGCGTGCGGGGTCGTTTGAGGCGATGATCCGTCTCTTTTAACGACCCTCATAAAACGGCTCTTTCTCTTGTGCCGGTCTCCTTGGCTGGCTAAGGCTTCCCAAAACCCCAAACCACCGCCTCTCCCCCTCTCTTTCCTCCCCTCTCCATCATCCTCCTCCTCCCCACTCAGCCCCAGGCCTCACAGTGGTAGAAAGTGGGTGTCCACACTCCACCTATCTGTCAGGCTGCTGCTGCTCTTCGTCCTCGTGATCAGCGGTGTCATTAGTTTCACATCGCAGTGACACACACATATCTGTTCGGTCTAATCACCCCCTGTACAGCCTTTTGCCTCATCCTTACTGGGTCAGTGGAATCGGGGAGATAGCCCCTCTGACGGACTGTGATATCGAACGAAATTATCTTAGACTTAAATTAAGGTCGTCCTTAAAGCAGCCCGTGGGCACAGAAACTGAAAAACTTTGAACTACACTTGAGCACGTATAAAAAAAAAATAAAAAAAATTTAAAATTCTTTCATCTTGTAAACTCCAACTCGCTTAAGTCATATAGTTGCAATTTTCTTGTCATTCTAATCAATCTCGGCGCTTAAAAAAAAAAAAAAAAATTAAGCAGGCTTTCCCTTTAAGGTGTTTTTACAGCAGTGACACAATAAGTAGGTACATTACAGCATGCGCACCTCCCTCGTGTAAACACACCGATCCACGTACACACCCACACATGAATATCAAAGCGCATTCAAGAGCGCATATTCACACACACACACACACAGCCTGGCGGGAAGGGCAGACCTGCATTCGATTTTCGCAGCGCCGGCTGAAGGCCTCGGGCAGGTCGTCCCAGTTGGTTAGCTTGATGTCCAGAGGGATGAAACTCAAGTTCAGCGGAGTACCGTCCTAACAGATGAGGAAAAAGTGAGGAGGAAGAAGACAGCCCAGAGCAGAAAGATTTGTTACCGCAGTATAAACAGTGCTCTATGATTTGCTTTGTTGCTCCTGCAACATTCCGTTGATAAAACTGCGGTTTTCATCGCTCACTTGGGAAATACAGATGTTATGGTGGAGCAGAATATTAGCTCCTCGCGGATTATTATAAAGACGTACTGCAACGGCAAAAGTCTCAAAGTCTGATGAATATTTAGCGGCAGTGGCCGAGTTTTGTTAGAAAACAAAAGTGGGTATTTTCTTTTTACTCTTGACTGGAGTATTGCAATATAGAGGCCTCTTCTTTTTTTTTTTTTTTTACAGCAGACATCCTGGCTTGTTAAAGCAGGAAAAGCACAGGTGTTGCTCATTAAATTAACGATGGCTCTGTTCCATTTAAGTGTCCCAGAAAGCTATTCCAGAGAGCCACCGTGTACGGAACCAAGGACCTGGAATTGATACGTCGAAATGGAACGCAGCCGCGGTTAAGCGTGTCAGTCACACCTGTGAGCTTCATGCCTCGGCAAGTCAAACCTGTGAAAAGAGTCCGTTATATTTGGTGTTACAGTGGTAATTCTCAAAAAAAAAAAAAAAAAAAAAAACCCAAAAAAAACACATGCAGGCCGATTAAAAGGTGACAATTACCGTCACATAATTCTGTTTTATATTGTGATATGATCTTTATATTACGTCACGATGATTTTCTTTGGAGATGAGTGTAATATCATTTTATATCATATGTATCTGGCGGAGATGCACATTCTTGCACTCTAGACACAAACACACAATAGTTATTTCCAGGTGATTATGCACTAATGAACGATGAACACAGCGCATTTATGGTAACGAGCGTAATTATGATTATTCCGTCTCATTCCTGCAGCTAACTCCCCCTAAAATCTGACAAACTGAACCTTTAAATAGTGAATCACAAAATTAAAAAATTGCCTCCGTTGGCGACGTCTGTGTTGAAACCTGGATATAAAAGTGGACATTGCTGGACGATATATTTCAGTAGGAGACACAGTGATCCTGGCAGTAAACGGAGCTTCTGCACATAGTGGCACCACTACACACAGTCCCTCCATGTTCCTCTGGAGGTTCCTGCCTGGCTCCTCACGTTTCCTGCCCAAACAGTTGGTGAGATGTGGGATTTGCTGCTGAGTCACTGGTGCAACCAAAGCAAACAAAAATATAACCACGCACGATTATTACATGACTGTCCTTTTAAGTGACAGCGCATATTGTTTTATTTGTCTGACGAGAGAAAATGTCCTGGTAATATAGCGCTTATGTAACTTAAAAACAAAGCTAGGAGGAGGGTTAAGTTGCAAACAAACCTCCCAGATGCAACGGAACGAATGTTATCTTTATGTGTCACACAGGGTGGGTGTTGGAGAGTGAACACGGTTTGCTTATTAGCTGGGAAAGCAGAAATTCTTTTAATGCTAAAAATTATTGCTCCGTGTTGGGTTTCTGTGAATCATCAGGACAAAGTCAAACATGGTTTTTCATCAAAAGACACGAGCCCTTTGTGCTTCAGGGAAATTACATGACACTAAGGCTCACAGCCGAAGTTTAGTTCATGATTTATTCTCGTACAGATAACTACGATTTCCCCGATATGCACGTCTAATCACGTTTTAGTAATTCACATACACGTTATGAAGTACACGAGGCTTTCTGACATTGAACGATGGCTCGTATCGTCACCTTAAAGATCTAAACCTGGCATATTTTCTGCTTTTCAGAGGAAAGGAGCATTGCATCGTGGGTTGTTTGTGGTGTTAATATTGCTAAGTTATCGAGACTCCTTAGAGTCTCACAAAAGCGAGTTCAGACCACTTCACTACAGTAACTCAGCTGCTCGGTGTCACCAGAAGGTGGCGCTTTAGGCTGCGTTACACGTGACGTCTTCAGGCTGCACGAACTGGACTCGTTTCTCGTACCAGCTACGTGAAATAACGTCACGTTTTGCCTTTTTGTGCAACGTGCCGCCCGCGATGTCAGTAAATCAAAGAAGAACAAAACGGGATTCAAATGCTGCGACGCTAAACACAGTACATTTTGAATGTATAATTACTAAATAAAGCATTATGAAGTAAATCGAGGCACATAAATGGGTCCAATAAGGTTCAAAAATATATTCATCTATAATACTTAGTGTTAATTTAATTGCAATCAGTTTTATATGTACTGTTTTTTTTTCCACTCATGCAATCATATCGCTTAATGACTAACTTGCAGAACTTGAATCCAATTACAGCCAAGTTTTGTAAGCTGGGTGCATTTTATTCTTTATTGGTTGCCATGGTAATTCTTGTGGTAACCAAGGAGCTTGTTAGTGATCTGTCTTGTTTCCACCCCCCCAG
>JAPQRN010000013.1:9803706-9815503 GCA_037367275.1 Coranthus polyacanthus
GTGGTAACCAAGGAGCTTGTTAGTGATCTGTCTTGTTTCCACCCCCCCCACCCCACCCCCCCTCCTTTATTCTAATATATGTACACATCTTTGAAGACATGCTTCTCTTGTGACATGCATTAGTTACAAAAATAATGAGGTTTATCAGGAGCATGAAAAACAGGGCTGCATAAGCCGACGAGAGAGCTCCTCACCGTGATTATGGGTAATCATACTGCCGGGGCTTGTAGGTAACTGCATCACCGATGTAAAAAATAACCACAATAATGAACATTTTCCCAGTTATTACGGCTTCATTAGCGCTAACTACTGCCAATTTGAAGCCTGAGAAGCCACTTACCCTTAATATTAACTCCATTCTAACAACACCGACAGTGTCAAAACATCCATACATTCAAACATCGGAGTATTTCACAGGAGAGAAAGGCCGACTGGTGAATTTAGATGACAGCTTCGGCGTGTATTTCGAGCCACTTTAGGTTGAGGTTTAGGTTCGGGTTAGGCGTGGGGATGGCGGATGGAGAGGAGAGGCGGGAGACAGGCGGAAATCTAAAAGGTTAATACCTCCCAGCCGCAGACACATGGATTTGGAGATACAAATCAACATTAGGGAAGTTTTTCCTGCACTGTACCGTCAGAGCGCAGAGGCCCGTGTGTTTGTTTGGATTATGGTAAAATAAATATCACGGAGAGTCAGGGGAACGGTGGAGCGGGTTTTGCTGTAACAGCATGGAGCAGGATTAGATCCCTGCCCTGCTAGTGATTGGAAAAGAGGTGTGCTACCTTCCCCACTAACAACCAAACAAATAAATATGTAAAATGGACTTAAATCCGGGATCAGATAATATGAGCTGTGGCTCTGTCATTAGAAGTGTAATAAAATGTTAATCTCTTACATGTGAAATGTCAAATGTCATCAGCAAAGGATGAAATTATGAACATCTGAATATCTATCAGAAATATCTGATTGATTCTACTTTTATTGTGTAAAAAAAGTATAATTTCTTCTTTGTGAAGTTAAACATTCTTGCCTTAATCCTCAGTGTTGTATAACATTGTAAAGACATCTCTTTTTCCACATTGTGGTACTAGACTGGACAACAACGGGACACAGTTTTCAGTTAGATTCCATTCCCCGATCAGCATCTGGTAGTTACAAGATATGGGGTCTGATTTTTTTTTTTTCCTTCCTCTTTTGAATGCTGTGTGCTTCTGTACGACATAATGCACGTGACGGAGAATGAGGGAGTCAACAGACGTCGCAGTCAGCCCGGAGAGCTCGACACATCGCATCTGAGCTAAACAGACCAGTGCAGCAAAAAATAACGCTCCTCTATTTTAATTAGGATAATAATTTACATATCATCGCATTGTTATGCATTTTATTCTGCCATTTGAAACATAATGATGGCTTTTCTCCAGGGTCCAGACTGCCTCTCCTGTCTGTTCCGTCTTGTTATGTATTTTACGTTTCTCGTGTTATTGTTCCCTTCGTTTGGGTTAAAATTGGTCTCGACGTGGGGAAGGAGAGCCATGACGCGAAACAAAAATAATCCATAATTCCCCTCAAATGCATTAAAACTGTAGCAACGAGCCTGTTTTGAAAATGTAAGGAGTGGAAGTAGAGATACTTGTGACAACATGTAGGGAGAAGAGGGTAAAAAGTTGTCAGACAATGTCGTGCATCACCAGATTTCATCGCTACAGATCTTACGAATTCAACACAGAGCCTCGGTCACTCATCTATCGCTACTAGAGAAGGACTGAAGAGTGAAAACATAATGTGTGTCTCAATCATCCTGACGTGGTAAACCCCACCCATCCGATGCTCCCGGCCGGTGTTTATAGAAAACAAACCACCCACCCGTCAGAGAGCAGGCGCAGCGGATCCTTGAATAAAACAGTGAGGGTTCGATGTGTGGAAAACGGACATAAAATTCCTAATACTCTCAATATTTCTCATTCAAAGCCAGGTAACAAATCTTCCTCTGATTGTGCGCTGAGCGGCCCCCCCGTGTGAATTCCGCGCCTGGTCCGGGATTATCCCGATGTGACAGCTTTCCAGCCACAATTCCTCCAGTTTATCATTTAAACGACAGCGGGGGACATTTATCTCTGCGGCTTATCGTCTCAGCCACGCGTACATGACACTTGTCTATTGCCGTCAGGGTAATATTCCATTGGTGATTCAGTTCACCGCTTTGGTCTTCTCTATGTAAAACCCTCTTGTCTCTTATCTACGTTAGTGGGAAGGGAATTTGATCCCTCATGAATGAAACAAAAGGGCATTAAGTATCACAATCCGATCAATACGGAGGTCTGTTGGCAAGTGGCACTCAACAACGGTGCCAAGAATGCACAGGAGTGTAATCAGAGTCACACTGGGGTTAAAATATACTTTGTCTTCGTTTGCTTAGGCGCAGAAATCACAAGTGTATAATGATCACAGCAGAACATTTTACAGTGAGAACTTACTTGATTATCTGCATGAAATACCTGAATTGTTGACAGAAAAGCCTCCCCCCCCCCGCGGGTGTCTGTCAGCACTTTGTTTTTAATACAACATGATTGGTTGTTGTTGGTAAAGAGTCTCCATTTCTTCCTCTGGCACCGCGCCTTTCTTTCCATCCCTTCGTCAGCTCTTTCAAAAAGGACTCGGCTGCAGCTTGTTGGGGGATATTTGCAAATTTATGACTGATCTATTCCCTCAGCAGTCCTTCGGTGCTCCGTCAGCCATCAAAGTTATTGTTGTTGACCACCGTTTTTTCGTGCGGCAGGAGCAGACGCCGGGCAGTTGTTTTATTCCTTAAGCTTGGAAAGACACACACGATATATGATAAAACTGCAATGTTTAGCCCGCGGACGGATTCAACAATAATGGTCAAATCAAAGCAGCAGAAGCTTATGGATCAAACTCCAACAACGTGATTTTGGTGTGGTGCGAACACGTGTCTGTAAGCTGCACATCCTCAGGTTTTACATTCACTGCCCCAATACAAATGGTTTTATCTATTAGTGACAACAAACAAATGTTCATCTCCATGTTCAATCTTCTCGTCTCCCAACAGAGATGAGAAGGAAGTGAGATAGCAGACCAAGTGAGTTTCTAGATCTGCTCGCCCAACGTGGCATTTTACTCGATCCTTATTGTTCAGCTGACTTTTTCTGAATTAAACCAAGGCCTGGTATCTTTCTCTAACTCTAAGCAAGTTTCTTCAGCGCCTAAACGTGGATCGAATGTTCACGTATTTTGGATTATTCACATCAAAAACGTACAATAGCAACATTTTTACAGATTTTACAAAACTCCCTGAAGAACAAGAACAGGGACGAGAAGAAACCCGAGTATCAAATGACGCGTAAACTGATTTTAATATGTACCAAGTCCTTTAAATTAGACCCCTGTATTACTGATAAACACAGGAGAGTTGTAATAAATGAGGAAAAGTTGGAGGAAGAATTACAGGTGGGCAGATCCTAGTTAAATCATATTGGTAATCCCTTGGTAATTCCCGAACCTTCAATTTGTATTGAACCAAGCAATATGAATGGCTTTGGAGAGCTTTTCTCTCCCCTTTTACCACACAGCCTCGATCAATCGGAGAAAAGAAAAACAATCTGAAGTGACTCAAACAGCCTCTTGTTCCTCTGGTAATTGACAGGAGTGAATCAGGCTTAAAATCAAAGTGTCAAAGTTACTCGGTAAAAGCATTTTTTTTTCTCTGCTCAGACACAATTTTAAACCTACAATGACACATAATGGCATGCTTTTCAAGTTTGGGCTAATCAATGTTAGTTTCAAATGGATTGATTTGCAGCTATTTATTTCATTACTTCACTAAGCGTTTCAACCCCAAACTACGACTTTCTTAACGATCTCCTCTGTCCTGTTTGCTGATAGTTTGTGGAATGAAATGTGAGCGAGCGCTGCCGTCTTTCCCTTCACGTCTGCGCTGCTGCTGCCACGTTCCGTCACGATGAAGGCATGTTTTACTTACAAAGAGAAAATGTCCTTCTGAGACGCAATGAAATCGATGTTATCTATTTGTCAAAGAAGAGAGGTGTTAAAGACTAGACTTCGTTTTCTCATTATATGGAAAAGAGGAAATTCTCTGTCGGAGGTTCTTGTTGTTTTTCTGTGAACGAGTAGAACAAAGTCTAATAAGGTTTTAATCCAAAGAGCTTGAACTTGAGCTTCTGTTTACTGAATAAAACATATTTGACAATCTTACTTGTGTAAATTAACCACAACTACTGTTGACCTGTCAGGAAAAAATGTCTTTGTTTGCAGAGGTTTATAAATTTGACTGTTTTGCTGCGTCAGTAAGCCAGCGTTTAGCCCTAGCTCACCCATCAACCCTCACGTTCCTGCAGCTTTTCCCCATTTGTCCAAACACGTTCACTTCTGGCTGCGAAGAGCCCAGATGGCGACGGGCAAAACGCAAACTCCTGGCCTCGAAACGGTCCACAAACCAACTGTACTGTTCCAACTGTTTTTGCCGAGATGTGCCGCCATGATGCATGTTAAAAAAAAAAAGAAGAGGATGCGCATCTGTGTAACTGCTGTTATGCTCAACACATTAGGCGTCCATTTTTAATCATTAAATAAAACACGGAGCAGTACATGGAGGCTAAAACTATGAGACGCTGTCGCAAATTGGTGGAATAATCCCAACACTGTTCTTCTGTACCTAGTATTTATTTAATTGCAATCATTTTTACAATCTCCTGTCGCTTAAATCGTGCTTTTTTTCACTCATGCAATCAGGTCGCTTAATGACTAACTTGCAGAACTTGAATCCAATTACATCCGAGTTTTGTAAGCTGGCTGCACTTTATCTTTATCGGTTGCCATGGTAATTCTTGTGTAACCAAGGAGCCTGTTAGTGATCTCTCCTGCTTCCCCCCTTTATTCTAATATATGTACACATCTTTGAAGAAACGCTTAGAAATCAAGGTTATCCAGTAACAGCAGTTTTTCACTGCACAGACGTATCGGTTAAACCTGCAACGACACATAATGGCTTGTTTTTCGAGTTCCGGCGAATCAAAGTTAGTTTCGGACGCAACTCGGCTCGCAAACAGAATGATTTGCAGCCATTTAAAACACTAATTAGTTCAGAAAATGTTTGAATCCGAAACTTTGACTTCCTTAATGGTGTCTGTAACTATTTTCTCTCATCTTTCTTACTGGCTAATTGTCTGCTAAGTGAAAATGTGAGCGGAAGCGGTGTGATTTGTACTTCATAACCGTACGGTTGTTGTCAGCCCTGCGTTGATTAAGAGGTCTTGACGCACAAGATTAATTATGTTTTGTTCAATGTTCAGTGTATTACAGGTGTGACAGGAACATGGTGCTGAGGAAGAAACTATTGAGTGGGTATCAGAACTCTACACGCCCTTTCAGTCGTACTTATTTTTAGTGCCTCGAGACCCGAAATAAAAATGATTAAATCAGTCGTTATTCGCTTTCATTTAGAAAGAAAGAAAAAAAAAAAAAAAAAGAGCTCCTGTTTCCCTGCAGGTAACAGGCACAAGTGAGATCTAGGTTGGTGCTTTACAGTCTTCAAATTGCTGCAGGAGATGGTGTTTGGGAAGATTTTAAAATGTAATAACCAGGACCAACACATAAAATGAAATCAGCATGCTCATATTTACCAGTCATACAGTGTTTAATATCAAGGAGATGGAGGAGGGATTAATACGACACTGCTGACTCCAGCGCAGGTCTTCTGCAGGTTCCAACAGTAAATTCAAGACTTGTTAAGACCATTATGATTTATATTATAGCCGTACTGGCAAGAAAAGCGGGAAGGAAATGAGGGGGGAAAGCGGAGTCTGACTTTGTGGTTTTTAAGACCTGTCAGAATCGCCACCAACTTTCTCCGGACGGCGGGTTCACTCGCTCCCGTTCGGATCATTTACATGTTGAAACGTGCCGCTTCCAGTGACAACGGCAAACGTTTTACTTTGGTGATTGCGCCTCTGCTTAGTGACCGAGTGAGGCGGCTTTTTACAAGAAAATAAATCTCACTCGCAAGTTTAAAAAATTGGGAAAAAAAAAAAAAAAAAAAAAAAGTTGTGCAAGGTTTTCAGTGCTGCTCAGTAAAAGCTTCTTCTTCTTTTTAAACCTCAAGGCAATGAAAAATGTGTTGATTTTTTGTTGTTTGATACGGTGTGGTGTTTCTTTTGGTCAGGTTTCAAATGCTGCAGGCATGTTAGTATCTTCATGCTGCTTTACACCACAGGGAGGACGGCTGTGCACTGAAGGTAAAGTAAAGTGTATTTAATCTGAACAAATAAGAAAAACTACCTGTTAATTTAACTTGTACTAAAGAACTCTGCAACTCAGCAAATGTGTATATGTACCTGTTTTTTTTTTTTATAGTGAATGATTCATGCACTGCTGTTTTGTTTTCTATTTTTAATGGTTGATGTGTGGATTCACTGCCGGGATCGCGATTTAAAACGATACTAAACGCTAAAACATGAAGGGAATTAAACGACTTATTGCGATGAAACACATCAATACTGGTGATAATACACATAAAAATCGACAGATATACAGAAAGAGTCGACCATTTAGTACGACTTGGTTATTTATCGCCTCTATTCGGAGGAATCTCGGAAACTCGTGTCAGAACCACCGAACTCACTCAATTATTCCTCGTGAAACCACTGCCTCAAGCGGTTGATTTCTTTGTCAGTTTGAATCCAAAACAATGTATTAAAACACCTCATTATGTGCATTCCCAACTACGTATTTAATGCGCATTTGGAAATTTCGCATCGGAAAATGCAAAATTCAAAAGAAGCCCCCAAATTTCACTTGCTTGAGGTGGTTTTTGCCACATTAAGTGGGAAACGGAAACACATTTTTCAATAACTTTTGATCAAGTGAATATTTAACTCATGCGATTGCATTTGCTGCGTCTTGACAGATATTCCCATGAAGTGCAGAACAGGTCGTGTGGACTGAGACATTAGGGTCATTTTAGACAAAAAAAAAAAAAAAAAAACGCTCTACTTCTTCTACTCTGTTTATTAGAGCCATGTGTAACGTAGCCTGCAGCGCCACCTGCTGACGACAAAACAACCTAGTTCATTCGCTCCAAACCGGGTTACGTGAACGCACATAATTCGCGGCCGCTCTCAGGTGCTGGTTCTGCACGGGTGTCTGCGATTCCCTGTTATACAGACGTCCCTGAACTACTCCTGTCTTACATCCGCCGCTCGCAGCCTCTTTCCCATTTTAATTCTCAGAATCATGCACTGGGTGGAGTTAGACTCAGGATGGGAGTAAAGTTACACTTTCATTTTGTTTGTTTCCTTTGCAACTTAAAGTGTCAGTTGTCTTCAAAAACAGAACAAAAAGAAAAAGTCTTCCCACCAAGCAGACATAATTAGTGTTGTTTTTCTGTTTTCTAGTACATTTCAGGTTAGATGCAGTTTTGGTCAAACGCTTTGACTCGAGTCGTGTTGTGCGTCTGCAAAAGGAGGGTGTTTCTGTCGGGAGGCACGAGTAACTCACAACCTTGAGAAAATGAGTCAAGAAAAATCAGAGTAGGAAATCATTAGCAAAACATCTCTTCAATATGCACAGACAAACGCTCTCGCAGGCAGCGGTACCTTGGAGTAAATATATATTCGGTCTGTGTACTGGCTGGCGCAGAACTGCAGGCCCGGGTAGACGGGAAGGGAGGCGCTGGCGTCATCTCCATCACTGCACCGATCATCGTCATTAGCATCAGCAGCAGAAGACAGACACGCTGCAGCTCTCTGGTCTGCAGGGAGAGAAAAGGGATGAGCAATATCTCACTGAGTATATATTATTGGCTCATTATTGACTTTCACAGCTTTATTGGTACCTCTGTTTGCTCCTCTGGTGATGCAATGGCTAGGAGAGACATTAAACTCCAGCAGGCTTTTAGATTCATTATTCAGAGGATCATAATGAGAAGTTGTAACATTTGAACCGGATCATTCGGATGTGTATGCATAAACAGCGTTGGCAAAAGTTACCTTGTATTTATTACTTTCAAGCATTTCATTACAGAACCCAAAATGAAAAGGCTGGAGTAATTATCTTTGACATTTTCATATAAATAGGAATAAAAGTCAATTTTACTTCACTATAAGCGGTTAATATACCAACCAACTTATTTGTAGAGGTCTTATTATTCTGTTTCCGTATGTTTAATGTGTACAGGAGCAGAAAAAGAAGCACTTTGCTATAAACATGGTACCAAACAAATCAAAATATGAAAACAGACGCACCCTTTTTTACGGTTACTTACCGACTTAAGTAACTTAACATGTATAATTTTGCTGATGGAGACATGTTTGAGATTACATTAAAAAGGTACAATTTGCACGATTAAGATTCAAAAATTAACCTGCTTCTATTTCTTTCTCTGGTTTTTTCGGGTTTTTTACGTTTGGGAGCGGTGGAAAAGTTGGTGTATCGATAGAAGATAAATGTGATTAAGAACAGTAGAGGCAGATTTAGGTCAGGTCAGGTAGTGTGTTATTACGTTAAACACTACATCTAACTGGAAAAGCTTTAAACCACGATGATGAACCAACTCAAAACACCCCTACCAACAGTTCATGAACCTCAAGCTGTTATATCTGCATCTGCATTTGTAGGACTATGTTTAGATGGACACGGGCTATTGCTTTAAGTCTTAAAAACTGCACAGCTGAGCTCATGAGAATAATGAATTTGGCCGTGTAATCTGTCTCCGCAGTTAAAACACAGACACGATACTGATCGCCTGATCGTCCTCGCGAAAAATGTTGAACTCTTCAGTGATGTTGTGTCTTACTGTGCGGCTACTTAGCCAGACAATTTATTTGACAGAAACCTCCCAATTTATTTTTCACAAGTTCTCTCAAGAAACTGCCAAACAACAGGACAGGAACACAGCGAGTGAGAGGAAAGAGAGAGGGAGAGAGAGAGAGAGAGAGTGATAAAATGACAATCGCCGATGGAGAGAAACGGAGAAAGAGAGCAGGCCATTAATGTCAACTATGTAGCTCGCTCATTCCTGCCAGCATCTAGCAAGAAAAGGTCAGGCGGTGGAAATGAGACCGCCGCTGCTCGACCACGCTTCATTTAGACAATGACCTATAACACTCTGATAATACTTGCCTTAAATCACTACGCGTGGCCAGTTGTCTGCCTTGCCTGTGTGTGTGTGTGTGTGTGTCCATTTGGCTGGCGAATGGGAGAAAATACTGACACAGGTTGATGTCTTCTATCGAACAAGCGCCTAGTTGTAAATGAACCAGGTCTCTGGTGGCGATGTGGCAGCATCAGCTTCTGTACTAATGCACTGAGGGGCTGAGTGACAAACTGAAACAAATACGTCCAATCAGACTGTGACGACGGGCCAGGAGCAAACACGTTTCTACTCTACCTCCAGTCTGAATCTGAACTCCAACCTCTGCGTGATTTTTGGAAAGTGCTACAAAAGTCGGAAAGAGGCCGAGAGCGAGGAGGCGAGGCTGAAGGGGCAGGTGTGGGTGTGTGAGGCGGGAGTTGTTCAGGGACAGGTTGGGTTTCTGTACCGCTTTACCATCTAAGTGCACGCTACACTGAGAATATTTTACCTTGTCATCATACAGTCCTTTCCGACAAGAAAGTGAGGACCTGAAGTGCTCTTCAAACCAGCCGCACTCGCCTGACAATAACAACAATTCTGCAGCCGCTTCGACCGTCCAGCCAGCTTTGGCGTTTTAACACATTAGTTCAGATCCAAACTGAAAAACAAACTAGCCCATCGAGGTGGTGGCAAAAGACTAGAGAACAGAGCAATGTAACGGTTTCAGTTCCAATTTTCTAAACCCACAGTAATGCGTTTTAATTTTAGCGCCGTTGAATGAAAATGATCTATGTCCAGATGAGTGTTTTAGCAAAGTCTCAGAAATAACCTCCATCCATTCTAACATGCCTGAAACGCATGACAAGAGGGCTGATAATGCTGTTGGACATGGGAATTATCACAAATTGCTCGAATAACAGCTTGACTGCTGTGGATGCAGTCAGCAGTATCACGATAAAAAGCAGAGTTTAACTGCACGACAGCTGCTAACAGACACAACAAGGACAGATCTGGCCTTGGAGACCGAAAAGTCTCCAAAAGTCTCAGTTTGTGTCCATCCACTCTACAACATAACCCCGGAGTTTACAAACTAAAACAGTGTCAGCAGCGTTTCCAAAAGTCATTAGTCCAAAAAAACATCGTGAGTGTGGACATAGCCTGAGAATTGAGAGGATATTTAAACATTTTTGTAAGCTTTCTTTGTTGGAAAACTCAGTTGTACGTTCAAAAAATAAAACATGCACCAGGCTACCGGACCTTCTCTCACTCAAACGAATCTCAAAATAAAGAGAAAAACTCCAGGTTACAGGGCAGAACTTTTTTTGAGTCCAACTGAAAATGAATTGCAGTGTGTCCCACTTTATTTAAAATGCTACTGCTACGTCACAGAAACGGTAGAGAGGAAGAAAAGGTGGCAGTAGCGCATGATCGATCGCTCTTGGCTCGGTGTGGCAGCCAGCCTGGTTCCGAGAAGCGTGACGTTCTTCTCATTTGTCAGACCCCCTTTAATAATTTTGTGCAGTGAAGAACTTGCGCGCTCACCATATGTTAGCGAGCGCGTGTGGCTGTGACGTTACCGCCTGACGCTGGTCATGCGACCGTCGCGCGGCTCGTGTAAATTTGAAAACTGATCTGAAACTGGTCGTCCGGTCGCCAGTCACGGTCGGTGAAGCAGAAAACTCATCTACTGATCGCGGTCATAGGCCGATTGATCAGTGCATCTCTGGAAAATACTGCGAGTAGAAGCCATTAATCACAAAGAAATATCCTTTAGATTTTGTGAATTAATCTGAATACTTAACGTTCATTTGGGGACCTTTAATTACCTCATGGATTTACAAGATAAACTTCAGTTTTATTTGAATAAAGTGTGGAACATAAAAAGTACTAATGGTACAAATCGGCCCGTGCATTATACAGTGTTAACTATTCTAATACTGTAGTGTTAAATCATAGGTGGGACCATGATTTATTACCAGCTTTTATTTGAAACTGACTTCGGTTAAATTCTACCGCTGATCTGATCTTCAGTATCTTTGGATTCAAGGTGAGATCACCCCAATAAGTCATTTCTTCTGCTTGACCTATCCGGTACAATGCCCATATGTTTCATTTTTATGTTTTCCGCTCTCAAAGGGGCAATTTTCCTGGGTCTGGAACATGCTGTTCTGATCTCACCCTGGCTTCAGTTAGAATGGGCCACTTTGTGTCTAAAATACCGAGACGACCCGATGAAAGCACTCCGCGGCTCTCCAGACCTGGAATCAAAACATTTTTAGGACACTGGCATTTCACAAAATCCCATCTATCTATCCTTCTACATGTGTAATGAAACCTAGCAGCTCTGCAATGTGCACCCTATATTTGTTGTAAGCAGTTTTTTCCCCCCCTTTCCCTGTTTGCAGTGGCGGAACGCGCCAGCTGCATTAAGTGGGCCATTTATACGATGGGGGCAATTCATCTTACAAAGCCGTCTTATTAGACTGTCACTTACACAGTATGAACAGTGCCTTCAAAACACCCCAAGGGATTTATCTGTTATTTTACTGCGAGAGAAAGAAAACAACGCCTAATTGGACTGAGTCATCTTATCTTCTGCAGGATCGAAACAAAAGATGAAGAAGGGAAAAAAAATAAATAAATAAAATGCATATATATATATATATATATATATATATATATATATGCAC
>JAPQRN010000013.1:9831478-9849505 GCA_037367275.1 Coranthus polyacanthus
ATACTTTACGCTATTGACGAAGTCCTACAGGTGCCGCTTGCTGCGCCTTTAACACGTTTTAAGGAGGCTCCGGTTATTTGCAGAGCGCCCAAAGTTACCTTGGCCTCGATGACGGCCTCGGTGCAGGCCTGCAGCATGGTGAGGTGGTGAGCGAACACCAGGAACTTCAGCTGCTCTGCCTCCAGCATCATCTTAATGTAGTCCTTCACAGCTCCCGCCTGGCCGCACACACACACACACACACAGATACAGAAATAGACACAGATGAAAGAGAGCTACTGAATCCATCACTTCGCTGGTGGACCACACACAGAGGAATCGGCTAGATCAGTGAAGAAGTCAATTAATCACCGCGGCATCCTTTCTGTGTGATCGATTCTCTATTGAATGCCAGGGATCCAGACTTTAAAAGGAGAAAGCACACAGAGCGACTGGGGCACATTTGTCAGCTCATAGATAGTGAGAGCAAATCAATGACTCACAGCTTGGAGATATGATTAGAGTGTGCGCTCCTTCTTTTGGGGTTTTGGTTTTAAATGACAACATACGCACAAAAATGATTCTTAATCAACGAGATTCAAATTGAAATTCAACCTGCAACACATTTTCCGTGCGAATTTCCTTCTTTTAGATCAGAGCATTTAAACATTTTTGCTTTGTTTTCCGTATCTTCTGTGTAATCTGAGAGGTTAGGAGTTTGGTTTGACTGGCCTAATGTGTTACCTGACTGACAAACTCTACAAGTAAATTAAGGACATTTTCAGAGTTTTTCAGCTTTTGCAAACATCCCAAAAGAGAGCTATTAGGCAGGTTACCTGTCAAAGTGACAGCTACAGTCCACAATTACTGCAAAAAGTAAAAAGTTCAGTTTCTCAACTATTTTATTCTTGAGTTATTTGCTTGGCGTTTCCTTATGTAACCCTGTTTCTATTCATTCCAATTTTTTTTTTTTTACCTGTTAGTCTTGTTTTATTTATGAAGTCAAATGGCAACAACGTTTTAAAAACATCACAGTTAAATTCACCAGCTTCTTGCTTGTTTCTGCTGAAGCCTCCGACCTTGATTGACAGTGTGAAGCTAACAATCTAAAAAAGCGAGCAGCAGAACTGCGAGTGAGTTAACTGTACCCTGCAGGTATCCGTATCTATCATTTCACTGTGCGCCGCTGCCCAGCGATCACACTGTGATGGCTGTGCCCGTTCCCGCCACCTTCTGCAAAGCTGGAGTGGATGTGCTGTATGAGCGTGTCATTGAGCATCCGGGCTTGGCTCATTTCAGAGCCCCAGGCCAAAAAGCATCCAAGAATAGAACCAACTAGTGAGAAATACTGAGGTTTGATTTGAGTCAAACAGAGCCCTTACGAGACGGTTTTGGAGACAGGCCTTTCTCAGCAGTGTGAATCCCACCCTGATAATCTCCACACCTCCTGCAACCTGACAACCTCTGCAGCCATCACACCTGCTCTGGTGGGAGAACCTCTGCTTTGCCTTGCTGATAATTAGCCGATGCGCCTGATAATGAATCTCTCCGCCAGGCCTGCCGACCCTGTTCTGATCTGGGGGGTCCTCATTACTGACGGCTTGGCTTCGCCGGCTTCCTTCCGCTGAGTTTAATTAGTGCACAAACTTCTCGGCTGTCTGAAGCGGCCCGTTAGCTTGCTTTAAAGTCCAGCATCAGAGCTGTCCTCTCTGGGTAATTGGGAGCAGATGCTTGGCGGGTAAAGCAATAAAAATAACCCAAAGGCGTTTGGCAGCTCAGTCGCCAGGCGGACTGGCAGGCAGGCAGGGGCCACGATGCTCGTCAGAGTGACATAGATGTGCAAATCTATCACACCATCCCACCCCTCCCAGTGATCCGAAAAAAGAAGAAAGAACGTGTTTTTTTTCTGAAAAAAGGAAAGTGTGTCTGAATCTAAAAACCAATAGGAGAGGAAATGAGACTGGGTCGGCAGTATCGGCTTTGAGGTGTGCGAGTGGGCGGGGGGGCTTTGTAATGAAAGAAGGTCCAGTGTTAGGCTAAACTGAGCAGAAATCCAATCAGCAAACAACGGCAAGCACAGAAAAGATCCAAGCTTGGAGGCAGGTTGAGCGAGTAGCGCGTCGATGATTGCATTCTACGGTTATCTCCGGTCTTCGTTAACCTCGGGGCCACGCTCCTCATGGCTGAGGGCTGAGGGCTAATTGAGAGGAGGGTCGGCTCTCGAACATGGCAGATGATTGGAGAGGGTTACTATATTTGGTGGAAATGTTTACTCAACTATAAATACAAGCCACTGGGAAACTTTCCATTCCCACTGCATCGATACTATGGAGACGAGAAACCGATCATCAAAAACGGCATTACTGTCGCACGCATTTCCTCTGAGGAACAGAAAATGTAAATACTTGTTAGATTCTCAACACCAGTGACCCCAACCTTCTTCATAATGTGTATATCCAGCCACCTTCTCACATTGCTTATTTTTCTCTCATTAAAAAAAAAAAGTCACTCACCAACCGAGTTTCCATAGCAACAACATCACAGAGATGCTATTTTAGTGCGGTGTGTAACTTTGAGATAAGGTGTAATCATGCCAGGCTGGACGCAACTAAATAATACCTCAGTTATAACTCCCTACTTTGTCTAAGTGCTTTCACTGGCGACCATTAGGCTCTGTTACCATGGCAATGCTTTCCCATGAGATCTCACTGAGTGGTTTGGCCAAGCGCTCTGAACATGATGCTCTACCATCAATTCACCATTTCCTGAAACATAAAAAAACGAATAAAAATTACGTTCTTTAACCAATTTTTAAGCTATTTAAACTCTTGCGGGTAGAAGATTTAGCCGGAGCTTAAACTGCCAGCTTTCAGATCACTTCCAAAGGTTAAAAACTTTGAAAGCTTATAACCACCGGGCACTTTACCAATCCGTTCAAAAGGTCTGTTGATTACACGTTGGTTATACGTACTGCATAATGTGACAGAGCACGTTTCATCACAAGTAGTTTGGCTTCGAAAAGGGAAAGAAAAATCGTCACTTTCTTTTCTTGACTTCAGGTTAGATTGATACATCTGATATATGCTTGACGAGCATCATCTGTTCGTATTTAATTAACCGATTGATTCCTTTATTAGCTTTGAAAAGGAGACATTAAAAAGTGACACCAAGCACAAGAACAAGGTGTTTCATTATACATTTGATGAGCATCGCCTGTTTTCATTCTGACGGATTCCTATACCAGAGTGAATTCATATCGGTGCCACATGAATCTCAATCATTCAACTTTAGACTTCCCTCGTACTGCAGTGCCTCCGCATCCCGCAGGGGAGGTCCACACCACAGTTTTAGAATCACTGGCCTAGATGAATGTAAAGTAGATGGTGGTCAAACAACAACTTAGTCTGCTTTTGAGCTGCGCTGCTGAAAAGTTAACGTTGCCTGTTTGAGTAAGAAAGTGGAGCCAGGAGATGTCAGATAACGCTGCAGGCCGACTCCGGCTCGAGTGAGTTAAATGCAAATGTATTTAGCTGAAATATCACCCTAAGCCTATATAATTATTACACTAACATGACTTTCATAGAATACAAATATGTCCTCTTACTTTCAACGCACCCTCTGCAAAGTGGAATAGTGGGAACCTATGGCCCCAAGCAAAGTGGGTCTTACGGGGTTTCTGCAGGTCTCAAGAAGTTACATTTAACACTTTTTAAAGAACATTATGAATACAATTGAGCCACTTGCACTTACACACATATTAGATAAAAGTAACATCGGCAGAAAATTGCAGAAATTTTACCTCATTAGCTCTAGAAGTAGCTATTGTTTCGCTGAGATTAGCCCACACACCGCATCGCGACACACTGTCCGGGTATCGATTAATGGTTCCATGTAGCTTTCATTTTGTAGTTTTATTAGAGCGGGATCAATACGAATGCTTTCCAAAGACACATTTTTACTTTCTTTACTTACTTTCAACTTTATAAATGTTAACTTCATTATCCGGTTAATTTTGTTATTCAATATTGAATTCAGGCTATTGGATTCGAGATGTTTTAAGACTTTTTAAGGTTCCTCTTAAAAATCAGTCGCGAGTATATAGTTTGGATTTTTTTTTTTTGATAATAGGTCTTGGAGAAATAAAACGCATTCGGAAATCTAGTGAGCATTTACAGCAGCAGGACACTTTATGTGAGACTGACTGAAAACAAACCAGCGTTAATGCCATGGCAAAAGTGCTGGCGTGGTTCACTGACACAATCAAATTTGGACGTTTCATTGGACTCACTGATAAAAGGACAAATAAATAACATCGACTTTAAATATATGTTGAGACTGAGAGGAGACAAGATAGATTGTAGGACCGGCTGGTGTCTCATTACCTTGGCGATAGCTGTTTGCTTGTACATTTGTGTGACCAGTCCCATGACCTCAGTGAAGGGGTTATCCACGCTGACGACCCCCGACCCCATCCCCTTCATCAGCCTCTCCCACTCGGCGAAGCTGGCTGAGGCCTCCTGCAAGCAAGGAGAGCGCAAAGACAGTGAGGCTGCGTCCTTTATTTCTTCATCCACCCTTCTCTCTCTTGTTCTCTGCTGTTTTTGAGATATAAAGGGCAAAACAATTAATGGTGCTGCTGGGTGTCCTACTTTCACTGGAAGAGAAAGAAAGAAAGAGGGAGGAAAAAGGCAAGAGAGAGAGAGAGAGAGATGGAGAATTCCCAAGGATGCCACCCCCTCCGACTAGGCTGCTGTGTTAGGTGGGTCATGAGTGTCTCCCAATTATAGCTGCCTTGTGACAAGCCGGGGTCGAAGATGGAGAAGCAGCCGGGCCAGTACAATAAATCAAAGACGCCTCGCGTGCTCTCAAGGTGATTGGCGAGAAGTATTTAAGGCGGGAGTGGAGAGCGGAGTGGATCGCAGTGGGAGAGGCTGCCGGTGAAGAGCAGCATATGCTGCCTCCTGCTCATAAACAAGACATGCGGGGCGGCCGTGCATTTGTTGTCGACATCTAGGTTAGCGCCGTTTATCATAAAAGCAGGACTTACAGGAAACTTGGTCAATTAACAGCAGGTCTCCCAAAGCAGCTCATCATTTTTTGTATTTTTTTTTTTTTTTTTTCCACA
Source organism: Coranthus polyacanthus (assembly GCA_037367275.1). Taxonomy (NCBI): domain Eukaryota; kingdom Metazoa; phylum Chordata; class Actinopteri; order Kurtiformes; family Apogonidae; genus Coranthus; species Coranthus polyacanthus. The sequence continues at coordinate 9,836,583 of JAPQRN010000013.1, forward strand.
GCAATGAAACATACACACAGCAGCATGCTGTTTTAACTGATTACAGAGCTTGAGTTTTTATTCAGTTTCATGCAATAACTCCAGTGTGTCTAAAACTAAGACAGAAGAGCGCCGCACTTTCAATCTTTGAAATTCTAAAGCACTTTGTCATTATTTTGCACCTATTGTTAACAACTCTCAATTATCCTTCTGAATTCAGGCTGCAACACCAGAGAAAGTGTACATTTCCGCAGGATTGAACACATTCTTAAAGCGCTGCATATCAAACGACGCAGAACTGTGAACCATATGGCGAGCTGAAGGAAGAGGTGCCCCTGGTGATTAAGCGTATACATACACATAATATAGGCTGTGTGAGAGGGAGGTCGAGGGGCAGAGGGAAGGGAAAAAAAAGAGACGGGGGAAGAAATAAAGAGAGTGAAAGAAGCCTTATTAATGCGAGCCCAAACACACATAATGGAGGCTTCTTCACTGATGTATTTTTTTGCGCTATGTGTTCGAAACTGGAACGATTTTGGTAAAACATGAAAGCTTTGCACCATTTAGAGAAATCATTACCATTTCAAACCATGTCAAAGTCAAGGACGGCTGAATGAATAAATAGTATCATATTGCAGCAGCACAAAGCTGTGTTTCCTTTATGTTTGTTCTCAGATGTTTCCCTGAGCAGCACCTGCATCGACACAGTTTTTAAAAACGCCAGACTGTACATGCTTCGTCTAATTAAAAAAAAAAACAAAAAAAAAAACAAGAATTTATTTTGAATAAGCTGGGGGGGAAAAAAAAAAAAAAAAAAGAGTGGCTAAACACTCCAGCCTTGATGATATTCGCTAGACTCACATTGACAAAAGGCCAGAGCTGGAAACGTAAAGGGCAGGAGGGGTATAAAAAGTGTCTGGCAGTGGAAGATAAAAGCCATCATTAGGCAGTAAAATGAGATAGGAGGAGAGAGGCCGTGCGTTACGAGCTGTGAGTGGTCCTGGTATACAGTATAAGTATATATCGTCAGTTAGCAAACTACAGAGGGACCTCATGCTTCAAAAGATGGTTTGTTTAGGTGGAAAATATTGTCTGCCAACCCTTTTATGTTTTATATTGTTCATATTTGAGTGTTTGTTCTCTGTCCTGGGTAGCACAATAGCCGTGGCTTTTTATGACTGTTCACTTCATACCTCCCATTCACATCTCTTAAAACCACTCCATTTAGCCGGGAGGATGAAATGTCGGCCTATTCTTCTTCGCAGACAAATACCTGCATGGACCACTCGCGGATTCATCGAGAGAAAAAAAAAAAAGCAGCGAAAAACATAAATTCTAAAGCGGGCCAGCTACAGCCGGTTGTGCTTTTTGTTTTCACCAAAGACAAATGATCTCGTAGCTGAGGTTACTGCGCATCCGAGCTGCTGTTTCAGCTAATTTGAGATAAGAGAGAAACGTGAAAAGTACAACACATGACGTGAACTTTTCCAACAGTCCTACATCCACGTTCGGTGGCCTAATTGGTGCCACTATGTGGAAACATTGACCATATTTAGCCCCCAATTAAAGCGTCCCTTAACATTTAGGGAGATTGCAGTAAAAATCCAGCATCATCATTTTTTCCCAGCACCTTCCTTATTGTTGTGTCATTCCTGGGACAGCGGCTTTGTGCGTAATTAGCTGAAGAGCAGTCAAAGAGCTTCTCCGGTGTTTTTCCACTCCACTCCCATTGCTGCTGATATGATACAAAGTGTAACAAAGGCCTTTAGTGGGAGCTTTTTGTGTGTGGATTGTGTTTGGTGCCGGTTATTCCCACCGGGAAGCGAACCCCTTGTAGCCTTGACACCGGTGACCCAACGCAAAAGGTAGAGGAGACGCTTATAGCCGCTGCAAAGGCCGGGTCAAAGCTACATTAGCATTCACGTGTACATTCACACGCATCTAGTGCGGCGTAGGTGGAAGAGACTGAAACCATAAGTTTAGGAAGGCTAAAAGAGATGCAAACACCTACGCACGAAACATGACATTTACAGTACTTTAGAGCTGATATCCTCCTTACAGTGGGAGGTAACACACACATAGTCTTTCAGTGTACCTTGGCTTAGGCTAAAAAAAAAAAAGATATCTAAAGCCGTAATAGGCAGCTTTACACATTGTTGGCTTCATAAAGAAGAAACACCCATCCTGTTAATAATATTTAATCCACAATGGCATGATACAGTGAAGAGCAGCACATTCTCAGACTGGAAACCAAGAATGAACGGCATATTTTCTAGATAAATGACTTAAAAGCTTTGTTGTCGTTGTTGTTGTTGTTGTTACGGTAACAGAGACCACAGAATAAAATACAGGGTTTCCACTACGTTTGTGGAGGACGTAGGTGTTGTGATGACTTTCTTGCTGTTATTTGACTAAAAGCTCTGCATTTTTGCATAATTTTGGACCCACATTATTACAATATTTAGAACGCAATTCCAATATAACGAATAATAGATGACCCCCCCCCCACACTTTGAACAAAGGTTATTTCCGGGTATCTTTCCTCTCTGCAGTGGTAAACAAAACTCAGCGTTTCTGTGTCTTCAGCTCATGAACTGTGCGTAAGTCTGCACTTACGTCTTATAATGGTAAGCAAATTAGATCAAATGGAAGCTTGTACGCTCTTTTCTGCAAAACATGATGAAAATAATCATGCGTTTCATGTTAATATGGTGTGTTACACCATTGAGGAGTAGTAGTCAGTGTGTATTTCCATTCATCACTTCCTGTGTGTTGATAAATGCACATACTTGGAGACTTCAGAAACCAATTTTAGCAAACAGCATGACTCTGTGGTATTAATGAAGATGCGGCATGTGGCTAGATATTTACTCTATTTATGCTTTTGTATTTGCATTTGTGCTGAGCCTGTATGTAAATTGGAACCATACACTACTTGTGCAAATGTGGAGAGAGATGAATGTTTGACCGTCTACCTTTGCAGCCTCCTTGGGCAGGTCGAAGGGGATGCGCTGGCGGATTTTGGGAGGCAGCTGGCTGAGAACGTCAGCCTTGAGACGGCGGATCATGATCTGGCTCAGACGCCGGTGCAGTTCCTCTAAGTTCGACGCCCCGCGACAGTCCCACTGCCTGCGAGTCCCAAAGTACCTGTGAGGTAACACAAGGTTTGTGAACAAGAGTCGAAGCTGTGGCTGCTGATGCATTTGTTTTTAAAGCGCTACCTGACGAAACAAAGTTACTAAGCAAACATACTTATTTACAGCAATGCCCTGAAGGAGTAGTTAAACACATTTAAACATTCCCACTTGGGAGCTGCCCGGCACTACAACAGTCTTCCATCGTTTACTGCTGAGCAGCTCTGCTGGAGCAGTCGGGGGATCAGTTTTTTGCTTAAGGGCACTTTGCAGAGCAGGAAACTATTGTGTCTAATGGCCACAACAGCAGGTTCATCCCAAAACTCTCCTGCAACTTTTCACAATTTATCAGCCAAATGGATTTTAGAATAGAACTGGCCCTCCACACAAAGCCTGGTTTTCTGCCATGTTGGCTGCAAGTGTGGACAAACTTAACAAGCCGCTGCCAAAATCTGCTGTTTCACACTCTGGTGGTTAAACTGTAGTTGCTAAAGGAAGCGCAAGCATATCTTTCATCACTAAAATCAGCTTTATTGGGACTTGAACCAGCAACGTTTAAGCTATAAGTCTGTTGGTCAGGATTAATAGGCAGATTTGATTTAAAAGGATGTGAAGGTTATCACTTTCCAGTGCGTACATCTACATATGTGCATGCAGTAACATTCCCCTGCCGCACAAAGTGTCATTATATTGAAAGTGTATCCTTAATGGCTCCGGGCCCATCCCCGACCAAGCTGCGGACTTTGATGGACATCCAAAACAACGTATTTGATGTGTTTGTTCACACATGTAACTGATCATCACTGGCAACTGGCAGCCAATTGGCATTTAACGCTTGGCTTCGGCTTCAGTCTGGCTCTGAAATCAAAATCCTCAACTCAGCGGCACCAGCACTCCAGAGTCAGGTACAGCCCATCGTGTCCCAGCAGACACTTAAAAAGAGCGAAAATTAAATGGTAGGTGAGATCTATTAAAACCAACTAATTTGACTTAAGAGTATATAAGTGGTAATGAGCGATTCTATTAGTAACAGTTACTTTGTTGTGTATGTATATGAACTTTAAGGCATGTGTTCATTGGGTACATGTCAGCTGAAGACTTACCTGTAATGGGCGTTGCAGTACTTCTTAGCGTAGTCGCTCCATGTTCCAAACCTCTTGGGATAGAGTGCATCAATCTGCATGAAAAGCTGCGGCAAACACAGACAGGAAATGAAGCTAAAACCCACACAGACACGAGCGCGATAATATCGCACGGTCTTATTTTTGAATGAATCGCCCTGTAAATGTCATATCCTTTGCGATTCCGTCACACGTTTTGCCTCGGCGTGGGGCGTCCGCAGCCACTCAGTTACAGTTACTTCATAAAGAAAAGCAGTTGGATTACAGGGGGCGGCGTGTTCACAAATCTGATTCGGAAGTTTTCATTTTGTGTGTATGAACTGCAACATTATGCAAAGGGTTCTGCAAATGGAGACAAGGCAAAATCCGCAGTGTGACATAGCACTGGTTTAATTTTACTTCACATCATCTATTGCTCATCACCTTCACCTTCGATGACACATTCTCAGTTGGTAGCGCTAGTTTAAAAAGTTATTTTTGTAACTTACTGTATCTTGTGTAAACGTCTGCCATCTCCTACACAAACCCGACAAACCGAGGCGTGCATCATTTTCAAACTATTTACACCTTCTCACCTTTTACTTTGAGAAAGCTGCGTGCTATAACTAAAAGCGGCACACTCTGTTTAACGCCAAAAAAAGAAAGAAAAAAAAAAAACCAAACACAGGCCTTACCTGTGCTGAAGATTAGTCTACTGTCAGCTGCATCTTGTGTGCAATTTATTCAAGGTCCTGTTGTCCTTCGCCTAGTTTGCCAGTCTTGTGTTGTGCGACTGCTCGGTAATTCGTGTCAGCGCCAATTAACGAGGTCGAGCTACCGTGCGGTCGGACTGGGCCAAGAAAACCAAACTAATTTGAAAATTAAATTACATTCAATCTAGAAGAACAGTCTGTAGAGTGCGCACCTCCGCCAAGGCCCCATAGTCCTGTAGTGTTATGTTTGTTTGTCAGGGTAGGGTTACGCAAAAAACTACCACGCAGATTTCCATGAAACTTAGAGGAAGGGTAGGATGTGGGCCAAGGAGGAAGCCATGACATAACAAGGCTTCCTTCTTTAACAATTACTCGCTGGACTGGACACATAGTGCAGATAATCTTCCTGTCCGCAAATGTATTGAGAGGCAGACAGGATGTGTCTGATGTTAAAATTATGACTCGTAACAGCTGGATGGTAGATATCTGAATTTATTCCGGATACAACAAATGCAACTGTAGATATTGGAAATTCAAAGACTAATATACACGAACGGCAAAAGTGAGGTCATTTGTCCTCGGAAGAACATCAGCGTAGAGATCTGAAATGTTCACATTTATGTGCCTCACGGAGTCTATAGAAAGTATTACAGAAGGTAAAAGTAAAGTAAGTGAAAAGTAGACTTTAGAGGCAGGGTTTCAGTGTCTGGTACCTGCTTACATGACTGACATTTTTAACCCATACGTACCAGTCCCAAAGATGTGAAGCGTTTACTTTTGTTTGAGAAGCGTTTACCAAAAGGGCTTTTGTAAAAGAAAACTTTTTTTTAAAGACGGGTAATAGGAAGATACTGTACAGTATGTAGAGATGTTGTGATAGCAACATAATGTCCGGATTACCTTGAAGATCCATGGGCATTTTGAAACACTGAACTACAGATTTCTGAAACATACATTCAGCCTAACAAATGTTAATGTTAATGTTGTTCCTGTACAGAGATAAGTATAAAAGTAAACAGACAGTATTCGGGTCAGTGGTAGGTTAAAGGCTTTGTAACATCAGAAATGTAGATTATCGTGCAGAGAACTTGAGAAAAAAGGAAATGAAATTGAAATGAGATGAAATGTTTCAGGCATTTAAAACCTTACAAATTCAGATTCACGATTATTAAATGACTTCTAAGGCCTAAAATGTAAAATAAAATTGGATTCAAGGCATGTTAAAGACTTGCAGACACCCTGACGCACAGACAAAGGTGGTTACGTTACCTCCTCGGAGCAGGTAATAAAAAGAATCAACCTTCACAAAGTAAATAACTGCTGGCGTGAAAATTACGAGCCATGAAAAGCTTCCCAGATCGACTGCATTACTTGACTTCAATTTGCAGATCAATCACAAGCTGCCGCTTTCTTTCTGAAAAAGACATCGAGTAGCATTTTGACGAGCCTTCTTATGCGGTAAGTAGAGTGTGTATACATCACAGGTTGCAACAAATCTCAAGAATATGCAAGAATCTGCACGCGTGTGTGCAAATGTCAACGCGCCTGTGTGTACACACCGCGTCCCTGTCAATTTTGGGTATTTGCAGCAATTTCTGAAGTAATGACAGGTAATCATCAGCAAGGCGATCTGAATAAGCAGCCACAGTCGGAGCAATGTTCTAAATTCAGCACTTGTTCAACAGGAGCTTTGCATTTTCCCCCTTCACACTGTTGATATAATAGGTGGGTGGAATGAGGGCACATCATGAACGGTGCAGCATGCCCTGAGCTGTGTGCTAACTCGATGTCAGAGCCACAGTGAGTAATGATGGCAGCGAGGAGACTGGCACAGAGGCAGGGACAGGGCTTATCAGGTTTATGCTGGGGATGATAAAATGTTATATTCAGTTTCAGATTCTAGTGGCAGAGAGGGAGAGGGAGATGATATCTAAAAACTAACCTCGCCGCTGCAGTCTGGCAATGGCAACGACACGATGCCATGTATCTCGCGCACACACGTTCTCAAAGATACACCTTCTCACAGTTTCTCGCAAGTACAAACTTCACATCATTTCGGAATTAATTAGCTGCCTGAATTCCATCAGTTAATTATCATGATGGGTCGCGGCAATAATTAAGTTTTTCTCTCACGGCAGTGTGTCAGATAGATGACGGTGGGATCTGAGGCCCGTCTCGCAAAGATACTTCAACGTAGTCAACACACGGTCTACAAACTAAAGTGATGATGTCAGCTCTGAGTAACCGCTTTACTGAGTTGGTTATACTCTCACACGCTTACAGGGTTTTCCCTACGTTTCTGGGGAAACATCTCATGTTTGTGGTCGTGGGATCTGATGTTACATTCTTAAAACATTCTAAAAATTACAGGGTTTTCCCTGCATTTGCACAGTTTGGTGCAGGGATCAATCGATATGGTTCTTTCACGGCCAATGTGATAACAATTAATAGTAATGAAGGAGACAAGCAACACATTTTTGGAAAACATATACATTTGTAGTAAAAATGTAACTTTTTAAAGTAACTTCTTCCCTGAAATGCCTTTAAGATAAGAGTCAAATCAAGATAGTACTGTTCAATAATACAGTATTTCAACAATATTTATTACTCTTGATGTGTAACCTATCGCATATGGCTGTTACTTTGCTCGAGTGTTGACTACAGACTGAGGCATCAGAGCCAAAGTAGTGAATTTAATTGAATTTAAATTAATCTATCTTATCAGATATAAGATTAGAAAAATACTGATACTGATACTCTTGAGAGGTCAGACCTGATAATCGGCCGTGGCTGAGAATAGGTCCTCCCGCAAGGATCATTTTTTCAATAAAAAACAAAAATCTATAATGTCACATTATTTTGGACCATTATTATTAGCGTAGTTTTGTGCAAAATTTGGAGAAAGAGACCAGATATTAAATAAACAACACCCAAAAAAGCTTAAAAAGACGTCAGATAACGACACATTTAGCTGCGCTACAAAGTTTTTCAGCTCGTTTTAAAAAGTCTTTTAAGACTTTAAAGAGGTGTTACTTATTCATGTCTCCACCACATTTTCAAATGGATGACTTTGTCCCCATGATTTTAAAAGAGCATAACTTCTGAAAAACGGCTTTCACAAAAAACACTAAGGCTTGAGCAAGGTTTCATTTGCACAAAAATAGAAGAAACAAATGTGCCAACCCCCCCATCCTACTGCTCCTTAAATAACCCAAAAATACACATGCACTGGTCAGAAACTTCCGAATTCCTCTAGAAATTATGCAGCATTGAAACAAAAAGTCAGTTTAACTTAACATCTAAAGGTTGATTTCAAATCTTAAGCTGAGCTAATGTCGCTAATGTTACAGCTTCAGTTGTTTCTGGTCATATTTTCAGGTTGCCATATTGTGAGTTTATCTCGGGGCTGACTGACACGTAGTGGTGCTTTCACCAGTAGATGTGATATTGGCATTGTTTGATTGACATGACGTTGCAGCTGTGGATGTGATGCATATGTATGAGCGCCTTTAATACGGAGTATTGTCGACTCTGTAGCAACGTAGGCTCTACTGTTTTGTCATTTTTTTCCCCCCCCACCGTAATTATCTCCTCCGACCTCTGACTGATCCTCTGTCACGACGGCTAAAATCGCAAATGTTGAGAACGTTTTCATCTGAGCCTTGACGTCACCCCTGGCTTTAGGGCTCTTCATTTTCTGCTTACATTGCAGAGATTTTTAACCCGTGCACACCAGTCCCAAACACATGCAGCGTTTAGTGTGTAAAAAAAAAAGAAAAAAAAAAAGACACTATTTCGGTCATTTCTACGATAGCTGTGATGGCAACACAGGAGAAACACAGGGTCTGGATTACCTTGAAGATAACGGCATAATAAACATTTAAATTAACTTCATAATTAGGAAATAGTGTAAGGGAACTGACTACCATGAAGCCATCATAATAACTCGCTTTAATGATGCACAAGCGGCGAAAAAACACTGTCAAAAGTAACCAAAGAGGACGACTGGAGGAAAAGAGGAGACGGCGTGAATGCCTGAGCACAAAGCTTTATCACTGCCCTATCATTAGCGTACAGTGGACGAGCAGCACTTGTTATTGATACTGTATTGTGTCCTTAGATTGAGACTATGAAAAGATTTTCTATTCACAAAGTCCACCACATCTTCCGGGGCTGCAGTGAAGGAATATGGCTGCAATCTACTGCCTCAATATAACATATATAAAATGATATCATAAATCATTATGGAGAGGGAAATGGCTCTGCCGCTCTCCAAACACCGTTGTCCTGTGAACAGCCCATCTTATTGTCTCTAAATTCAATAGTCCCCCCCCCCCCTGTGCGCTTCTTTTTATTACTTGTCTCATTTATTGCTGCGCAGTGTCTGTTCATATCGGGTTTTGTAAATGAAGTTTTTGCAACAAAGGTTATTGAAATAAGTCCACGGGATCCTCGAGGATAAGTGATGCCGGTGAGAGTTAATTGGCTTTTTGGATCTGCTCTGGAGTATGTTAGCTCTGCAGGCTAAGTTACCATGGCGATCTACCTGTCCTGTAAAGTGAAACACCTAACCCCCTGTCCCACTAATTTTATCATGATTATGAGCTCTGAATCCCTTCTGAGGAATGTGGATCTTCATAATCTGTTAAATGATTTCAATGCTCCTTCCTCTTAAGCCCTTTGTTTATTCTTAATTAAAAAAAAAAGCACGATATTATATGAAGGAGATTTGAATACAACCCTTAAACAGCTGCTTTGGAATATCATTAAGGATGTATAATATATTCAAACTGATGGAGTGCTTGTGATTCTACCTCTTCGGGGCGGCCCAGGGCTGGGGTACCGGTGAGGAGGACGGCCCGCTTGGCGCTCTGAATGAACGGGACCAGGATCTTCGTTCGCGCTGCGTTCCGGGACTTGAGGTAATGTGACTCGTCCACCACGACCACGTTGAAGCGCTGCCTGCTCAGAGCATCGACCAGCGGGCGGGCGTCGGTGGTGAGCAAACCGTAGCCCAGCACGGTCACCTTACTTCTGCTGATACCCCTGGAGGAACAAGGACACACACACTCAGGCAGATGCACAGTCTAATTACTACCACTCACATCTGCACCTAAAAATAGCTCTTACAGTCATTGGTATTGTTATGAGAAAAGTACAGTTTGTTCTGTCTCTTTGGACGTGATACTCTTTCTTTACCTCATCAATGGCCACTTGTATCTGGGACTGTGGCATTTATTTTCCCTCTCTGTATCAGCACAAGCAGCCTTCGTACGCAGGTGGGCTACAACTGTTACTGAACAATGCACTCCCGTTGTATTTTTTTTTTGTATTTTGTGAGGACAGACAAAGGACAAGAAGGCTCGGGCCTTTTTTCTGGGCTGCTGAGGAGAGGGGAAAAAAAAAATGCAACAGGAGTAAGAGTAAGAGAAGAGTCTCTAAAATGGGCTTTTAGGAGTTCATGTTCTGAACATTGTAGTTTCAGCCCAGCAGACACATGCAAATATGGTCCTCCGTTGCATAATTACGTGGGCCGTGCAGTCGGATTCTCTGTCTTCTTTCTTTTCCTAAATCCTTATGAATTCTCCTTCACGCCTTTCCTTGACCTCATTACGTTTTCATCGAGGTCGGGGGAAAAGTAGGAAAAGACAGGAGGTAATTTTGTTGACTATTCAACCGCAACTGACATTTTTTTTTTAATGTACTGTGTAGTTGCATTAGAAGTGTTCAACTAATATACTGTAATAGGAAAAAGGCAAGATATCGCTGCTTCTTCTGAGTTGATCCCCAATTTATTTTTGTTTAAAGCAGATGGTTAAAATTTGGGGACTGTTGTCACAAGTTAATATAAAAAAAAAATCTGCGTCTAAGTTGCGTGTCAGCAGTTAAATTGACACGTAACATCTGTTTACATGTGTAAGTGTTTACTGTACTGGAAACCGAGACCTTAAGGTAAAACGATGCGTGGCACAGACACAATCTGGGGCTGTGGGTTTCTCATACATCTCCTCTTATTCAGCAGTTAAGAAACCCATTCTGAGGCAGTAATGCAATATCTATATTTTTCGGGTTATGCGCAGTCCTAACACAAACACACAGCTACACAGGCACAGTCACAGATAAACAAACAAACACCGAATGTGGAGCCATAAAGGCGACGCTCAGCTGCATGAAACTCAATAAGGACCTCCAAGAAATCAAAAACACTTCCAGCGTCTGTCAGGCTCTTACTCTTTGCTTCCGACACACACACACATTTCCGAGCTGAAATAAACCTAAGGTGCCATTCATGTTCTACAAAACAAGTGAGTCAAAACACTGAGAGGAGGTGCTGCATAATTTCTCCTTGCTTCCCTGTTCAGTCATTAACACATCGAGTTCAAGGACACATTTTTTCCCCCAGAGGGGTTTCACAACCTCTTTGCGCCTCATCTGTGACGTGAGGTGGGGAGGGTTTTTTTTTTCTTCCCCTCCAAGTCACCAATGTAGAAAGTTTGTTTCATTCAAAAATAAAAACTAAGGCAACTAGGGGAAAGTTGAGGTGACAATAAAAGTAGGGATATGCCGTTCCTCAGGCTTATACGCCACATTAGTCAACAATGCAGAAATATACTGCAAACCCCAATCAATATAAACCACTGGGAAAATGAGGCGCATTTCTCCACAACAGCATTTTTCCACTTCCTGCATTGAAAATTTCCGCTCTTGTTCAATATTGCAGATGTCGCCTTGACATGATTCGTCTGTCAGCTCTGTCAAACATCGGCCTCTGCTGGCTCCTGACACCGAGGGACACTCTGAGATTAATTTGTCACGACCAACTTGTCTGTCTATCACACCGCTGGTTCTTGCCTCAGCTCCGCACTGACTCGGCTGACCAAGTGTGTTCACATTCTTTTCATCTCTTTAGGCAAATTACAACCTCCAAATGCTAAACGGAGAGATGAAGTCTGAACAAGAGTCAGCAGATACCACTGCGCCGCTTAGCATACGGGCCACTTCCCTTCAGGTTCAAATAAGGGCTGCAACCTTTCACTTGCGCAATATGGACATAACACGCAGGATTATTTACTTTGCATAGATACCCTGAACATATTTACAAGCTGTAGCTGTAGAGAGTCACTTCAGTGCTCGCTCAGGTCAGGAGATTGATTTGGCCTCGTCTCCCACGCGAAATACCATCGTCATGAATCTGGATTTTCAATTATTTAAAAAAAAAAAAAATCATACTAATTAGGATTCGTGTCCTGATGAGTCTGAGTAACCATTCGACTTTGTTTCACTTTTGTGACGAGCAGCCAGTATATTTTTTGAACATTTCAATTCCAACCTTTGTAATAAAGTGGTATATTTCACCAGGTTGCATGATAAGAAAACATGGTGTAAATAGTCCACCTTCAGAACACGTCGGTCATATGATCTTTTATATGTCAACTGATTTTATGAATTTTGTATGGATTGGTGTGCCTTCTTGGCCAGGTCTGCCTCGAAAAAGAGATTTCATTCTCAAGGGTTAAATAAAGGTTAAATATATATACAAAAAAAACACATAAAGTAAATCATATTGCCCTCCAAAGTCACACCAGAGAGCAGAAGTTGTGAGTGAGTACACTGGAAAAAAAGGAATTTCAACAAATAAATAAAGCCTCGTCTCTGGGAAATGTGTTTTTTTTTTCCTCTAAAAACAATCTTGTCAAGCCTGTTCATTAATAAACTGATCTCATTTTAAGAAAACATGTCTGACTTTGTCTTAATAAGGCATTCCAGCTAATACTGAGTTAGATTTAACCAGTAACAAGCTGCATCGATGGTTTGCATAATATCCCAGCAGAGAAACAAGCAGAACTTTTACATAACAGATTATTTGGTTCTATTTAAGAACATTTGGCTTCTTTCTGGTAGGGTTGTTTTTGCAGCATGAGGCCGAGTTTATGCAACAAAACCAAAACTGTATCGACATAAACAGCACTATCTCTTAACATGTGTCATACTGTCCA
>JAPQRN010000013.1:9852452-9871575 GCA_037367275.1 Coranthus polyacanthus
CACACACACACACACACACACACACCAGCCAGCCAGCATGTGTGTGAAAAAATGCACACAACAGCACACTAAGATACAAAAACGCACAAAATATTCACACGGTCGTGAACAAAAGGAACTGCGCCCATAAATGCGCCGCATGTAAATGAACGCACACACACGCATTTGTGCTCGCGCATACACCCACACACACACACACACCCACGCTCGCAAACTGGGGAGGGAGGCTGGCTGGGGCAGGTGCTTGCCATTTCTCAACACATTAATCATCCTCCTTTAAATAACCTGAGTGTCGTCTTGACGGTTTGAGACTGCGAGGATGCTGCAGTGCTGTTGCCTGACGACGGCACGGTCCCCGTCGCCGCATCTTTTCTAATGTTATCTCTGAAACCCACAAGCCCCAAAGTGTCAGGAAATGGGCTCCCCTACCTCCCAAGCTGGCTACGATTATTTGATGGCTTTGACCTCTGCACGGTGATGTGTTGTCTGGCCCCGTGTCTAACCCCAATTTTCTGGCCCTGTTAAGGTTCTTTTCAGGAGGACTGGACCTGTAGTGAGCGACGGTCAGAGGAAAAAGTGCTCAGGGGTTGGACTGCACAAAAGGCTGACTCAAAAGGTGCTTTGCCATGCTCTGCCCCCGGCAGGAATTCACACACAGATATGGGTTCACAGTGCACTGTTGCTATTAAATCTAAGTGAACTAAAATCAAAACAAAGTGGCCTTTGGTGGAAGAGAATGAGGCAGTTTTTTTCCCTTTGCAGAGGAAAGAGGATGTCTTAAAAGCATGACTTTAAAAAGGAAAGTTTAAACCCAGAAAGTTTAAACCCAAGCATCTGCTATGTCTCTCATACGTGCATAGTGTCGTAAATATATGTTATTATATGATACTACTTCTATAACCAAAAAAACCCAAAGAAAATAGCAGCGTCACGTGCTGAAACATGTCCATCCTTAAGTTTTTCATACGTCAAGTTGAATCGAAACATATTGTATTTGCAGTATATTTGTGTTTGGTAGAATTATTTACTATTTAAGTACTGCTATTCATCCACTGTCATTTCATTTAACGTAACGCCATGATGGTCTAAATAATCTCAGACGTCGTTTCAAGAAAACCTTACATTAATATAAATGACACATTACACGTTTTTCTCTATTATAATACATAAAAAAATGAATGAATGGAATGATTCAATGACATTCTTCTTCAACCAAGTCCAACTCCAGCAGGTTATAAAGTTAATTTATCATATACAGGCTCTTTCCTTTGTTTCTATAAAAATCTATTACAGCTACAGATTACTAATGGGGAGTAAAATTAAATTTTTCAAGGTGGATAATAGAGCAGATCTCCCGCTGTCCTAACATCTATAACCTCTAATAAGAGCTATTTTTTATCAAGAGGAAAGGGAAATTGTTAAATATGACACCTTAAAAAGTAAATACTATAATTGAGACAATTAAATGAGATTTCCTTCTTTTCTTCTCTTCATCTGGGCAAAGAAATGGATCACATCAAGGTGCCACTAGCCTATATCAGATAACGGGAGCTTTCACACAGTTCGACTGTGCAACCGATACTGTATCTCCAAAGGTTTTGCTGACTACTGCAAATGATTTAATGGAAGCACTCCGTTCGCCGTCCCTGCACGATAAACAATACATATAGGCCTCTGCAAATGTGGCATTAATATATATCAACTTGTATGTTTACACAGCAGACAATTTCTCTGGAATGGACCTCGCAGTAATTTGACCATCACAGAGCGAGACGACACAGTCTGCTTATTGATCTCCTCTTGCATCAGCAGAGCGGGCCTTATTCAATCAAATCACAGGCAGTCATTTACAATAATATTTTGGACAAAGCAGAGCGCGGTGGACATGCACTGCATCACAACACGGTCGATGCCGTTAACGGAAGAGGCCGAGAAGTTTAAAACGGACAAACTTTCACTCCGAAGTTTTTAAAATATCGGAGGTAGGCCGTGTTTTTTTGCAGCATTTAACTGCTGCGCCCCGCTGAATTTTCTGTGTTAAAATAGCTAAATGTACAAAAAAAAAAAAAAAAACGTCAGCTCTCAAACACCAAACTTCTGCCCAACTTTCCAAACAATACAATCAACCACAACTCATGGGTTTTTATTGTCGTACTGTACCACAACGTTCCTACATTACCCGCCATCTAGCTCCATAAAATTCACTCACCCTCCTACACAGACAGCACAGACAGATTCAACGGGCTGCGTAAGTATTTGAATTGCAACAACATTTGATGTTTTGGTTCGGTACTCTTGATGCTCTGCATGTGAAAAAACACAATGAGTATGAGATTTAAAGGAAAAATCCGCCCACGGACCCTCCTACACTGTTGGATATCTAACATCAATCTATGATGTTCAGTGCATTCCAGGAGTTATTTTATAATGAAGGACTGCCATTTACCTTTTTCCCTCTCAGGCTGCCTCGTCGAGTTTCACATGGTGATATCCTACATTTACAGAATTGCAGGATTGCTATGCCTGATCCAAAAGTGTGCCTGATCCAGCCGTATGTCATGTGGTGTTTTTAGGCTATTGTAGATAGAGCTAAAGAGAGATTCCCCAGGATGCACACATAGCTTTTGGTAAGAAAATTCATAACGTTGTAGCTTCAATACGAACATTTTTAGGTGTGGGCGATATTCTCGATGTATTGCAGTACAGGTGAAAATCCGCCATGTGTGATAGCGTTGTTAAATAATGCCATGGCAATATGACTTGCGACAAATAAACAAATGTTGAAGAATGCGTATGAGCTATAAAGGTTCTATGGGTTTACAGGTACAGACGTGAGATGAATACTTTTATAGAATAACACCACGCATGAGTATCCTACCGATTAAACCGAACATTAAATTAAAAAAATACATTACTGCTATAAGAAATTAAAGTTTGATTTCCCCTGCTCACTCACAAATCTATTTCAGACTGTTCTTCTCTTTCTTGTGCATATTCATATTGCGATGACAATGAAATAGTAACAGTATATAGTAAATGACTAAATCACAAACACTGAGAACAAATTGTTTTTGAGCAAATTAGTAAGTAAATTAAGTATATTTTTTAACGCTGCTGTTATGAGATGTTATGCTTCTCTCACTCTCTCCTATGGATCTCTTTCTCTCACAACAACACATTCATCTTAAATGAACTGAGTACAAGTATATTTTACAGAGAGCATTGCATCGAGGGTCATTCGCAGCATCAACGTTGCTAGGCTAGCGAGTGGGAAAAACATGGAAGTCCCTCGTTAGAGCCAGAGTTTGTTTTGTCTGCTCTGGAGTTAAGGGGAAACATAGTCTGTGACGGTAATGCACCGTAACGCTGGATGACGCCCGCTATGAAGCAGAAAAAACAGTAGAAGAGGAAGTCTGTTCTGAGCTGCGGTGGAAAAACGGCAGCGCAACACGGTGGACTCCATCGAAGACGACCCACTCCCTCTGGAGATATAAACGGCTCACTCGAAGGTAACGAAAACACGATGATTCTCATTTTCATGTCATTATACACTAATGAAAGTATCATTATGAATATTATACCTGCAGCTTAAACCTGCAGGAGTTTGTGTAAAGAGGAAATAAAGTCGTGATGACTGAAAGCGAGTCCAGATCATCACCTTTTTTCATCGTCTTTACGTCATTGTGTTCTTTACCTGTAGCCAAATTACACTATGTTACTGAAAGCATTGTCTTTTAGATACTGTAGGTCTGTAAGCTGTTTATGATGATGGTATGGACTGGTTTGTCATGTTATTTTGATAAATATAATAAAAGTGTTTTTGTGACATGGCTTAAAACTGACATTTTTACCCACTTCAGAAAAAGTATCAAGACATATAGAGATATATATATTTTTTTTTCCAGCCAATATGGATTGAACCAAAATATAGATAGATATGGAACTGCAGAGTGCCTTGAACACATAAAAAGAACACATTTCACTCCATCACCTTGCATAAATATTGTATGCAGCCTTAATATCAAACATTTTATGAGTGTTCGATCTACTTTCAGAGCTTCCTCCACCTATAATACTTTGTGCTAATGCCACTTCTGCTTGTCTCCTGAGAGAAGCAGCACCCGGGGCTGCTCTTGCTGTCACATTGATGCCAATTGACTGAGGTAGCTGTCCACACGGTGCAGCGAGAGCCAATTGACTTCTGACCCACCCATGTAACAAAGCAGTGCCTCCCAGTGTTCCTGAATCAATATGGCCGCTCCACATCACAGCAGTGGCGCTCAGATTGGCTCCCCCTGCGCTGACCTTCCCCAGAACCCGAGTGCACATCGACTGGTCGGAGAGGAGAAAATGGGCAAGTCTTGGCCAGTTCCTGCTGCTAATTCTCAACACTGCCAAACATTTAGAGTCTTCAGAGCAACTAAGAAACTTCCTGTGGACTTAATTATTTTTCCAAAGGCACAACATAAACCTTCTAAATTCATACTACTTCCCCTTACTCTTTGCATAGCTCACACATTAATCACATCTCATCACATCAAGGCCTGTCACAAGTATTACAGAATTTCCTGACTGGACTATTTGACAGAAATGTCATATACGAACGGGTATTTCCAAATAAAGTGTCATTTATTCCAAATAAAAATTTTATCTTCATAAAAATTTGTGTATGAAAAGTATTTTTTATCTATGTTCCAATAAATGTCTTTTTCTTCATTAGATGTGCATATATTATTATAATATTACTAGGTTTGTACTATAATAGATGCATAAACAAACAATTAAACTGCCCTAAAATGTCCTGATCGTGCCAGGTTGTCACACACTATGACTGTCCAGAGCAGTGTTGACATGAAACTGATGATCTTCACTGTCAGGAGGTGAAAAGCTAACACATATAAATGACCTACAGACCTTCAGATAGGGATGGGAATTGAAGAAATTGTATTGATAGCAATGCCATTATCAATTCGGCTTATTGGACCAATTCTTTATTGATTCCCTTATTGGTTCCTGATGAATTTATTGTGTGGAAAAAAGTAGGCCCACACAGGTTTTCAGGATCAACACGGCTGATTTATTATCTCTGTCATGTCATCCTTATGACCCTTACAAGTCTTCCGGAGCACAGACGCGTGAGTTTGATGTCACTGTTTTGCAATGTAAGAAAAACATGCCACCATCAATAAAAGACATTGATCTGCAGGGGCATATGTTTCCAACAGAGCGGTGCCTCCCTTCTTCTACTTTTTTCTGGACAACGTGGGACCAGTTCTCATCAGGATTCGCTTCTCGATTACCATCCCTACCTTTGGAGGTGCTTATCTTTTTTATTTAGTACTACATCACACGACGGCTGGTAAATTTGAGGACACTGTGTTTGCTGATGTCACCTTGAAAGAATTATGGTTACTGAAAACAACATTTTTTAGAGACAAACCTCTACCTTACATTACAGAGACCAATATGTGACATTAACTGCAGCTTTATTCATTCATGAATACAAGCTGCTTCATAGCAATAGATCGATGTTTACATTTTGCAGGTGGAGGAAATGGTCAGGCTGCAAACAAAGGATTTCACAAATACAAAGTGGGACATACTGATGTAAGAAAAGGATAAAATGCATCTCTAAGTCTTCATTTTATGGACAAAGTCAGGCTCAAATCACTTAGGAAAATCTCTGATTAATGACTAGGCAAATTATAGAGCTCCAACTGCCTTAATGACAAACATCTAACTGCTTACCGTCCATTCTTTGACAAAGCAAACTCCACTCCCTCCCTTTGGAAAAGCATCAGGCGCTGTAGGAGCTTGTGAGGAAGGCCTGACAGTTGCCGTGACCATCTTGTATCACAGTGAGAGGTCTGTGGGCCATTATCATCCATTTCCATTAGTAAGTCCTCATCAGTTTGCTGGTCCATGCTCAGTCAGCCAGCTCAGATTTTAGACTGGATTGATAAGAGGGGAAAGAGACTATTAAAATTAAATATACATCCAAATGGCCCTGTGTCGGCTACATTTAGTCTGGATTAGAAAATCTAAGCGGCAATAAAAAGCATTTTTGCTCAGCATATTTATGGCCTTTGCAGGCATTTTTATCTAGGGCAAGGTACCTCCACTCTCCTCTAGCACGGACTGAAAAATAGCACAATTATAATCTGCAGCACACATGCGTGACCCAGCATTGTGGACCATCAAAGTCAGAATTTTAGATGGGATGGTATGAAGTTGACTGTCTCTGCCACCTCCAGTTGCAACAGCTTTAAGGTGTCGCCTCACCATTGTGCACATCACCAATCCAATACTGATTATTGTCTCGGAAAAGTTGAAGCTTCTAAAGTAAAAGCTTAATGCCACGGCTCCAGACAGAAGGCAGGGAACAGACTGTGTCTGTAATTAAAAGGCCAGATGTTCTTTCAGAGGAGCCACCGAAACCAACTGAGCACTCGTTTCAGCAATAAAGCAGTCGAGTCACCTGAAGTAAAACTTTTACATTTATATGATATGCCTTTATAGATACTGCAGCAGAAAGAGGGAAAATGACACACAAAAACTTGCAGTTTGTAGTACAACTATTGTGCCGTATTGAAAGAAACCACATAATGTTCAGGAAGTAAGACAGTCCTGCACAATACGAGGAAAATCTGCAATGTGCGATAACATTGTTCAATACTGCATTGATGATATGACTTCGGATAAATAAACTAACTAACCTCACAGTCACTTTTAACTGCCACTAATCAAACTGAGGACATCTGACACTAAATGCACTGCGTTTCAGGCAGTATTTTGCGCTGTGTTTATTGCGCACGTTCTCATCACAGTGACAATGAAAGTGCAAGTCATTGGTCAGCACTCATGTACATTTCTTACATACACATACATTACTTAAAGAACTGGACACTACGAGACTGTACACGATGAACAAACATCCAACAGGCTGCATGTATCGAACACAGTCACTGGAAAAACAAGCTACCTCCCCACCATTAAATCTGACTTTCTATTGTTAGTTGTGAAATTCTGAGCCGATACGATACAGCGTTAAAAATAGCAATCTGGCCGATGACTAGTGCCGATACCAATGTTCGGCCGATATATCGGCGCATCATGAGTCAACACTGTGACTGACTCGACTGACTTTCTGCTCAAGCTCACTTGTGATTTACAGAGTGCGTCTAACAGTTAATACTCATCGTGGCTGACGTTCATCAGCATTACAGCGCCGCAAAGGGTGCCGTTTCAATCTGTGATTTGTCGAGGTGCAAAAAAAAACCCCCACACACACATATAGCGCTGATATAATTAACAATGGCTGCGTTCCATTTCCATAGAGCTATGTCATTGTGCATGCCGGTCCGCTGGATCGGCTTAATTGGGAATTTGAATGGAACAGAACCATTGTTAATGTTATCAGCAACACCTGTGCTTTTCCTGCTGCCTGGTATGACAGGATGACAATAGAAAAACATCTAATATTTCCAACTGTGCTCTAACGTTTATTTTGTTATGTTGCAACTCACAGTCTTTACAGCAATATTTTTCATCATTTGGATGACACTGTGTTCTGCCACATGGCACTGATGCAGGCAATGTATTATTTATTTGTTTTATATACCATCATTTATTTTACGTCTGTTTTTTTTTTTTTTCCCTGCTACAACTGAATCAGTTCTAGTATTATACGTTTGGTTTGGATATGTCGACCGTATTCACATTTTAGGCCTGTATTTACTTGGTTTTCAACTACTGCATATATGAAAGGTTTGTTGCATTTTATACATTGATGCATCATTGAACATTTGCGAAAACATTTTCTAAATCAAATCTGAAAGATAATCAGATATGCCCTTTTATTTGTACAGTTAGGGTTAGGTATATCATCTGGGATGCACTGTGGGAGTTTCAAATGGACAGTTTATTTTGTTTATATGGCCCAGCCTTCATTTCAATTGAAAACTGATCTTTTCCTGCGTATTGTGAACCTGTCATACCTTCTATGCCCACATAAAAATTGAGGGTGGCCTGGCTGTTAGGTAGCTAAGTTGAAGACATCTGTAAAAGGCAGTTCGATGATATTCCAGACGACCTAAAACTGGGACCAATAAAACCAAACAATACAAAATCAACACGACGGCTGCATAAGTGTGTATGCAAGCACACGTGTAGCTAATATTTAACCAAAGCTAGCTGTAAGACCGGAATTAAAGAAATCAAAGCACAGCATAAACTACAGCCATTAACAGTTAAATCACTATTGTCAATAGATAGAGTATTACTTAAGTTATTATATTCAAATTGGAAGTTTTTGTTTACCTGTTGCCTCTTCCTGTTTACCTTAAGGGTGAACAACTAAAAGAAAGCACGACATTAAATAACACTTTACGGACAGAGCTAATAACGTTAGCTACCAGTGCAGCGGTGAAATTAGACTTCCGTGCCAAGTAACGCTGATTATACGGTCTTTTTTTCTTGCCTACCTGATGATACAACAGTACGAGGCGGTCAAGACGGGTTTTTTTTTTTTTTCAAACAAAACACTGAGCTGAAGCGTGGAAAAGTTTCCCGGTAAATTCAAGCTACAGTCGGTTTATGTCACCGGACATCCGGCGCACAGCGGTATCAGCGTTTGATGCAAACTTACCCGCAATTTAACGTCGGATAGAATCACATTTTGCCTACAGGTGGAACGACTCGACACCTTAAGTCGACAATATCTGACTAAAGCGTGTTCCTCTGAGCTGCCATTACGCAAAAAAAAAAAAAAAAAAAAAAAAATGAGCAACGACAAGACGTGACATATTTTGCACACCGTACGTATCGTACGTAAACAGCTTACGCACCCTCCCAGCCTGCCTGCCTGCTGGAGTCCGCTGCCTCTCCGTCTCACTCTCCCACAAATACTAGCTACTTCACCCTCAGATCGGTGGAGACAACGGCTGTGCACCGATTGTAAAGCGGTAAGGCAACATTAGATATCTGCACTATCCTGTCCACCAGTGACCGGTTTGCTTACCGGACGTCAACCGGATTGTTTTAATCATGTAACACGAGCTAGTTAGCAGTAAACATCTCCCTTGCTAGTGCGTGACAGCTCGGGGCACCGGTGTTTGGCCGTTTTCTAGCGTTAGCAATCCACAGTCGCAGGTAACGATGGTTAGCTTAGCCCCGACACGACCCAAAGCCACAACGAGCTCATAATGATACCTTTTTTCTTTTCTTTTTTTTCCGGCAGAACTGCACCCCTCGCAAGCAAACGCCGTGTCCCAATTGGAAGCAGCCATACTTGAATTCGGCGTTGGTCCGTAAAGCAAACGGCATTTAATTCAGTAATACATCATAATTCAATAACTTTTAGGCCTGGTCCGACTGTTCTTCTCCCAGCAATGTATGCGGCAACAAATACTGATGTTAACCGCTAGCCTTTGTACATACTGGGCTTTAATTTATTCGTTGTCCGGTGTGATTAAATATACCGTGCGCCGAATTTTAGTTACAATTGTCAAATTTCACGTGGTTATATATGACACAGCCAGCGCATTGTGAATTTGCCGAAAGCGAAGGGACATTAAATTGGCATTTTTTTTTCTGTGCAGTCTGGCGTGATAGCTCGCTGTGGATTAATGG
This sequence comes from Coranthus polyacanthus, assembly GCA_037367275.1. Taxonomy (NCBI): domain Eukaryota; kingdom Metazoa; phylum Chordata; class Actinopteri; order Kurtiformes; family Apogonidae; genus Coranthus; species Coranthus polyacanthus. The sequence continues at coordinate 9,862,083 of JAPQRN010000013.1, forward strand.
AGAATAACTAACTAATTAACGCGGTAACGTTGTTCCAGATGAAACAAATCGCGTTGTTTCCTTCGTCTTACATCCGCAAACCCCTTAATGCCGCGATTTTAAGACACAGATGGCAACGATGTCTTTGTCGAGACGTGTTTTTGGTGTGTGTGGAGCACTGGAGAACAAATCATACTGTAATTTTATCCATTTCAGGGTGTAATAAATGACATGTAGGCTTTGTCATCTGATGTGAGAGCCCAGAGAGTCGACTAAATTAGGGCAAGTGGGCTTTATATATATCTAGATCAATGGAAAATGTGAATAAAAATGTGTCCATGAATTGTCTAGCCTTGTACAGTATCTACAAGTATAACTACGTTATTATGCAAGAGGGCATATTTAGCAGAGCTGTGATTCTGTTGGCACAGAGATAATAAAAGTGGACAGTAAAGCCTGACTTGAATCACAGGTCATAAATGTTTTCACGCTTTTTAATACATGATTAATAAATAACTCATACCCATAATTCTGATGCGCCAGCCAGAACAATTGCTGCCTCATAAAGACATGCAAGAAGAAAGACTAGAGATGGAAGTTGAAGAAGAGCTTAAGTTGCCACCACTGAGGCTGAGCGAGATGATGGCATCGTTTTCATTGAGGTACCAGCGGAGCCTGGTGGGTGGAGAGTAGATGCTGGTTCGTTCCCTGCAGCTGCTGTTTTTAGAGAGCGGAGACGGACGTGTTAATCGCTACAGGGCTGGCAACTGTGGCGTCCTGCTACACGCTTTGTGTGATGTGTGTTGCGTGTAAACACACAGCACCGTGGTGGGGAAATTGTGGCCGGATCTCGCCTCAGATTTTTTTTTAATGCCGGGTGAGTGGTAGTGCATTACGATAACAGCGCCAGATTTATCGTGATAGTCTACACACCTCCATGGCTTAAAATAAATGCCAATAATTGTTTGCCAATATTGTTTCACCCTGGCTTGCTCAGTCCACTGTAGCTGCTGCTCTGTTGACCATTCATTACACAGGTTAAGGCATATTTGGAGCTGATGACATTATCAGATATTGAGGTTGAGGACGCTGTGTAATAGCTTTCTCCAAAGATGTAGCTCAACAACTAAATAATTCATCGCCTTCCAGGGGGAAAATCTCTCTTTCCTATAATATTTGGTCTGGGCCATTAAATAATTCAGTCGCCTATCCATAAATTGTTTGTTCAATTGGTGACCTTTTCATGGGATTAAGGAAGCACAATAATAAATTCTTCAGAGACCTGGCATAACGAATGGTACAATTATGAGGCAGGATTGGATCGGATCGGTTGTCGCAGCCTGGTGTTGGTTGCTAAGTGACAGCAGGAACTTTTCCGCCCACTGTGTTTGCTGTTAAAGTCTGAGTGACTGAAAGGACAAAAACAATCACATTATGGCAGTCTAGACTTCGCATACGACCTGTTTGTGACTTCCTAAGTCTTTAACAGCCTGTCAGTCACTTACTGATGAAAGTGCTTCTTGAAATATTTTTTTTTTTTTTTTTTTTTTTCAGATCTCACTTACCACCCCTATCCATTTATCCGTTCTTCCTCTTCTGCATGTACAAAGTAGGCAGAATTCTTGATCTTTTTAATGAAATAAACAAGCCTGGTGGAAGCTATGGCAGCTTATTGTTTTCCTCTAAAGTCATGAATAGCAGATTTAGATGAAATGGAGGAGGTCAGGGGTGTGGTTTGATCACGCATAAGCAGCCACTCTTCCCTTAACGCAATCAGTGTGTACCTTTTTTTTGGGGTTTTTTTTTTTTCTTCATATCGTACATTGCCTGCAGTAAAATATTTCAGTAGTAGTGTTTTACTTGAAGGTTTTGTTTTTCAGTGAGGGATGGTATTTCAGGTGGCAGCGCTCTGAGTCAGTGGGATTAGCTGTAGCCTTGTATTCTTGTGTGAAAAGCAGGGTGCCAGCTTTAATGGGAAGGTAGCCCAGTGAACAGCTCGGACTCGCAGCAGCCAGCGCCTCCCCATCGACTCTCCACCTGGTCTTTGAGCACCTAGCTGGCCACAGACATGTCACTCCTGTCCTCCATCCTTTCCTCCTCCTCCTCCTCCTTGTTTGTCTCCTCACTTTCTCCTGTCGCTCCGCTTTTTTGCCTCCCCTGTGCTCCTTTCTTGGTCTCTTCTCTCCCATGCACCCTCCTTTTCCCCCTCATCTTCATCTCCTTTTCCTCTCTATCTATCCCATGTCCCTGGCTGCCCTTCTTCCCTCCACCTCCCCCCCGCCTCCCCCTCCTCCTCTTCCTCCTACCCCCGCCTCCATCCTAAAGCAGAGTAGCTAATGAAGAGTCCCATTTAGCCGGTGACTTTGGTTCAGTCAGAGCTCCGTAGCGCCGGCCGGCCTCGGCTGCCGTGACTGGCTGTTGAGGCTCTGACATCACACAGGGGCCAGCTGTTGATTTGGCGCTGTCTCCAAGGCTGGCTGGCTTGATGGGTTGTGGCAGGTAGACTTGTGCTCACACAGCACCCTCCCTCCCTCCGTCCCTCTCTCTCTCTCTCTCTCTCTCTCTCTCTCTCTCTCTCTCTCTCTCTTTGTGACACCCACTCTCCCTCACCCTTTCCCTTTACACTCCCCTCTCCCTGTCTTACACTCTCACACAGTCGAGCGAGCGTACAGGAGGCAGCAGGCAGCTGCCGAGGAGCGAGCTGGGAGGCGACTCCAGCCTCCTCTCCAGCAAATTGTGCCTCCTGTACAATGGAAACTAAGCGGCCGAGTAGCAGATGGGATGGAGGGCAGTGCTGCCGGGCAGGTAGGTCCTGCAGCTTGGAGCCACGATGTTAGTGAGCAGCCACATGCCTCTACCGATGGGTCATTTTATCTGGTTTTCCTGTTCCTGTGTTTAATATTTTTCCACTGTTTTCTGTTATTTCCATTTGAGACTGTATTTTTCTGCACTGCTCTGTTTTATTTCAGCATAAGATGAGAACACGTTACGTTCAGCGCTGTCAAAAAAAAAAAAAAAAGAAAAATCTTAAGGAAATCTCTTTATACCGGCACCTGTTTCTCCACTTGTTTTATAATGGCATGCCAGTAAGTGTGTAAGAAACTGTGCAGTCTTTTTCTTTGGCTTGTTAAACTAAGCGCAACATCAGATTTGGTGTGCTGTCAGTGCCGTGTTACTCAGCGAGCTGAGCCAGAGCTTTCGAATCTTCTCGGTAGTTGCCAGAGCTGCTTCTGCTTTTCATTACGAGGATAATTAACCAAGATGAGCCAATAAGAGGCTTCGCTCCGCATTGTTTTTCAGCCAAGCTCATCCTCTGTCTCCCCTGTTTCCCTGTTTGTTCTGCAGGTGTTGTCTGCAAATGGACTTTTAATGACTCTGGCTGACTTTTTAAATTATTCTTCTCTCATAAGGCTCCACAGATAAAAACTGCTAGACTTGCATGTTGGTTTTCTCTGTTTATTGTTTCTCCTCTAATTGCCTAGATTGATATTCCCTGGAAGCTTTCCTATGGGATAGGTAATGGATTACCTACATGCTCTGCTGTGGATTTAATTTATTAAAGCTGGCTGGCTGCGCCTGTGCTGCGCCGTACCGTGTTCACACCGCCTTGTGCGACCTGGAGGCAGAGCGAGCAGTGCAATTAGAGGCTCATTTGTGCCTGTTTATGTTTTTTCTGTTAATTCAGTCTGAGCTATTACAAGCACTTCCTTAAACTGACACTGCCTCAGTCGCCATGAAATTGAGCCAAGCTGTGTATGAAAGTGATATAATTTCATAGGCTTTACACTAATCGTTTTCTGGTCCAATTATATAGCTCCCCTGTCAGTGCTTTCCTTGCTTTGCAATTAGCAGAAATGGCTAGAAAATGGGAGATTAGTTACTCAGTTAAGCAAAACACTGAAATCAATTTTATTGCAGTGCCATGAGTGTGAACCAGCATTAGTAACCCAATTAACTGTTTATTTGATGCCTGATTTTATTAGGCAAGGTGCTTATCTGCACATCCTGCATACAGCTCGGGCCGACTATTAAATCTGCGTTTTTTTTGCATGTTTTTTGAAGTCAGTAATTAATTGTGTATCCATTAATGTTTCTGTGCATTTGCCGTGTGGTTTCCTGTGGCTGAAATGTACATTAATAGAACTCAAAAAGATTAACAGGCAATTAGTAACCCACAGACAAGGCATTACCTATTGGATTTGTGTCTCTGCTTTTGTCACAGTGAAAAGAGCTTTAGTATTCCACATCTCTGCAGACAATATCCCAGCTGTTTGGCACCGCTTCTACAGTTGTCCTTTTTATGTGACACTTGCAAAAGCTCATCACCAGCAATGAAGCATACATTTTTTTTTTTTTTTTTTTTTTTATGCGTCTTTTTTTTTTTTTTGCGCAGACGTTTAGAAATCATTTGAGGATTTTCCTCATGATCACACAGAAGCTCGAGAAGGTTGATGGCTTTTTCCTTTTTCCTCCCGCGTTTGACTCATCTGCTTGTACTCTATCAAGAATAGAGCCAGGGATAGAGTAGCAGATAGAGGGCGGGATTGAGGGTCCTTCACCTCCGGTTGAGCTGGTTATAGCCCAGACAAGAGCCCCGATCCACACAGAGCTGAGCACAACAGAGCGGAGGTGTGAGAGGGAAAGGTCAGCCTTTGCAAGAAAGAGGCAGGCGTATGTATGTGTGTGTTGTGTGTTCGTGCTGATGTGAAGGGGGGAGAAAAGAAGTATAGTGGAGTGTGCCTGCTCAGTTGTTCATGTGTGCGTGCCATCACCAGTGGGCTCTTATACGCTTCATAGTGATTGAGAAATTTCTCATTAGCTCGCCATCAAACATAATTGTCGATGAGAGTAGTCCGTGAAGAGCCTGGTGTGTGATTAACTCCGCTCAGTTGACGGCCACCCTTATGACCCCACTGTAGGTTTTTGCGAGAATTAATTTCCTTCTAGAATATACGCGCAGCGCGGAATGTGCATATGCAGCTGAAAGTATTTAAATAATCCCATTTCATTTCCATCTTCGGAATCAAGATATTGCCTGCTTTTTACCGCAATCAGGTATTTTCATTGTAGGATTCGAGGCTTATCTGCATTTGAAATGCATTCCGTGCTTATTGTATACAGATGGCCAGGTTTGATGCATCTGTATATGTGTGTGCCTGTGTGTGAGTGAGTCTGCTCATATGCCGACAGGCAAGGCGATAGAGGTGGTGTGAAGGGGCGGTGTGACACTGAACGATGCCTGAGGGAGCCTCTTTAAGGTTGCTGCGCTCTGCGGTGACTGTAATACCAATGAACCACTCCCTGTCAGCTACCGCACAATACTGGAGAATGCACAGGCAGGCGGAGCATCTCTACAAGTTCCCTGCTGCATGTCTTTGTTAGAAAGAGTGTCTGCATTTGGGTGTTTTGCAGGGTTTGGCACCTATCAAATGGGGATGTTTCCTTTTGTCCAGATCTGTCAAAACATGTTTTTTGAGTGTGCGTTGAATGGTGCACGATTAGCATGCATCACACCAAATCTGTCTGTCTTCACCACCATCCACACACATACACACAGGCTCAGTGTGAAGTCCTGAAGCCAGCCAGCTAAGCTGCGGCTGCACTGTCCGCTCAGCAGCACTGGTCATAAAACCTGGAGTGCCCACGGCCAGGCTGAGCCGTGCCGCTGTCAGAGCAACTTTTACACTCTGTGTGTGCACGTTTTGTGTGTGTGTGTGTGTGTGTGTGCGCGCGCTGCAGGACCAGAACTGAATTACAGAGCAGGTTCTACATTTTCCATTTCTTACATTGAATTGGCACTCCTATTCGCAACAGCTTGAATTGACACCACTTCTATTCGCAACGTAGAGCAAGAGGGGCAAAATTTCAAACCACAGCACCGAGATGATGCTTCTGTCAGACTAATTCAACCTCGAATGAAGCTGAAGCTGAATGAATTTTAAAAGAGTAAGGAGCCATAAAGAACAGAAGAAGGCTGTTTTTAAGGTTTCTGTAAGAGGGCTACGTAATGAGGAATTAGTCTAGATATAGGCAGTTAAGAGAAAAGACGTGATTTTAGCCATTAAAATATGTAAATCACCTGGCTACAGACTGCAAGTTCTGTGTTTTGTACTGAGATGTAAGTAACCATGTAAATAACATCAATATTGATGAGCGGAGCCTGCCGTAGGCATCCAGATTGCCGTCATCACCATGTTTGCCAAAGCAAGGGAGAAACGCTACAGGCTGCTGTAGACATTTCCCTCACAAATGAGCTAAGATGTCAATTTGAAAAGATAGCATTCAGGTTTCAAGCCTCATAAGGTAGCACTTAATGAGGTTAAGTGGCCCTGTTTAGGTCCTTCGTACTCACATACTCATGCTTCTATGAGGCATTTTAAACAAAAGCCTGCTTTAAATAGTGACTGTTCATGGCATGCCGCCTCCACCCATCATCATCATCTCAGTCTGTGGCTCTGGCTGCAGGCTGAGGTGTCATGAGAAGGAAGATTATAAAGTGAGCAGGGATTCCACTTGACCTTTTTGGCTGGCACAGGGGTCGTACTAAGACCAGGTTGGGAGCAGCAGCCAGGTCTTGGCACCGTTGGGTGCCAAAGTCAGCGTGGCGCCTTGCCCGCTCAGTGAGACGGAGATTAGACGAGGAGGAGGCTGATAGAAATGCAGGGGGACAATGAGAAACATGGGCAAGGGTCAGGAAAATGCATTGCTGGAGGAGAATATAGCCAGTCGTTCAAGCAATAATGTCATGTTTTAGAGGAGTAAGTTGGAAGCAGTTTAACAGAAATCACATAAGAATACTTATGATAATTCATTTTATTAGACATTCATTCAGTCTTTCTCTGCAATATTTTATCAATAAGTGCATCTCTGTAGTTGCCGTTTTCAGAGGTCTGCCCTGCACAAACATTGTCACCCTGTCATTCAGCAAGAAAGGAATTTGGTATAAAATTGTATGCCAGACGATTTGAAATTTATGTGCCACCAAATGGCAGAGGATTTTCAGCTGAGAAATGCTATCTTCCCCTGCTGCTCTCTGAATTCCTAATGCTTGGTTTTTACGAGGTTGGCAGGGGTGCCTTCTCCTGTTGCCTCCGCCGCGCTCCCATCACTGCGCTCATCCATTATTTATGGCACATAGGCACGCATAGGCCCAGAAATACACTTTCAGTTTACCACACACTTTTCACACTGACTGATGCACACAAATATTTCAGAGTTGCTGACATCCTGTATGCTGTCAGTCCACGCGACCTCGGTGTCAGCGCCCTCACCTTTGACCCCCTCTCACCCTTAACACAACCATGCTAACCCCGTGCCTCTCTCTGCAGCAGGTCAGCAGGGGTCATGAGGGTGTCGGAGGCCCCAGTTGCTGTTCGGAGCAGCTGAAGCAGACATGGGCAAAGAAGTCTTGGATGGCATCGGTAGGCTCCGCCTCATCGACTTCACCAGCCACTTCCTCCTTCGCCACAACCACCACTGGCTACGCAACAAGTACGTGCTTCTTTTTAATTTGAATTTAGCATCAGTCAGGAAACATAAGAATGACTGAGAATATAGGAGAAATGACGAAGTATCCTCAATGAAAACCAAATGAACAACCCAATAACTGAGAACACTTATAACTCTTACTTTCAGATTCCTTTTTCATAAGCATGCAGTTGACATACACATCCTCTAAACCCTAATACTACACATTCAAAGTCATATTATGGCATCTGCCACTTGTTCACACTAGACACAAACCATAAAAATCCATATAAATGTACACAAAGTCAAAGCACTTTCTGTTACTGGAATTCTTCCTTTTGCTTTTGCATCCTGAATTCCATTAACAGGGAAACACAAGCTATAAAATGTGAAAAAAATATTAAAAACAAGAGAGTAAATACAACTTTAAATGATATTTTACACTATGTTTGATACACGGTGTACAGCACAGCACTCAAAGACGCCCACCTCAGTCATTTACAGTTAAAAAGAAATACACCTTCCTTATATGGTGAGATATTTTTACGTTCTTACATAAGCTTATCCTTCTTCAGCTTCATTCTTTTGCTCCTAATCACAACTGTAAATCAAGTACATTTTTTAAAGTACATTTTTACTGTTTTTTTTTTTTTTATACATGAAACACTAAAAGGGAAGTTCCCTAAAAAAGGAACTAAAAGAATTAATGGGATAAACATAAAAGGTTAAATGTATGAAACACAATGTTTATTCTAATGGAAATGATTGGTCGTATCCTGAGCTGGAAGCTTCCTTCCTGTAATAGCAGTATCTACTGATGAAAGCAGATAGCCGTCATTACACAGAGCAGATTACCCATAATATGACACTACAATATTAGAGCCATAAATATTTAAAAAAAATATCTGCTGATGTCTGTTTTCATTTTCACTCACACGAGACCAATTTCCGACTTCCTCCATTCCCAGACGCTTCCTTAATGTATCACTAAGGATCAAATGATGATCCATATTACTTATGCAGTGGAAACATCAGGGATTCAAACAGGCACACGGTGCAATTACTGCACCTCAGCCATAGAGATGAACGAGATGCTGAAATTTGAATGCATCAAAGTCTGCAGCCAAATTTAGTCCCATGATGAAATGTGTTTGGAAGAATGAGTGATTTGGTGAGGGACAAAATAGCTATCCATCAGAAGCCCGGCTCTTGAAAATATCTGTCCAATATTGAAAACCTTCTACAGTCCACTCAAGAGACTTCACTCATCAAAATGTCAGGAGCAGACACTAAATATTCAAAGGCGTGCACAGCACTCTGGAGTATTAAGCTGTTTTCCTTCAGAATGTAAAAATAATGTAAAGCAGCAGCTGCCGTTGCTTTTGTCAAACCTCTGACAGGTCATTGAAATTCAACGTATGACTCTCCAGTGACTGGCTAAATTTTAGCTAACCTCTTAGCCCTGCACACCAATGGGTAAATGGTACGTCTGGCTGGCGGTCCTCGCTAGAAGTCAATTACTCTGACATAGAGGAATTGGATGCCACCTTTTTTAAGAGAGCCGCTCCGGCTCGCTGTCTCAGCTCTTTTGAGACGAAGATAAACAATCAAGTTTGAGCCAGCCGCGTTTGCTGCTCGGAGATCAGATAGGAAAATGGCTGTGATCGCTGCCGAGCAAATAGGTTGAGGCCCCTCTGATGGCTGAAGCCTGGGACACACGCGCTGTCACGTACACACTCAAGCACAGAGTAAGCACTGTCATGTGTGGATCCAGTTTTGACGTGCACAGTGAATTTGATGAGCCCATTTCTAATTAACCTATTAATCATAGCTCTCATGTACCAGATGTCTGCCCTCCCTTCTTGTGCATGTGTGTGTTTCACTGCATGGGGTCTGACTGCATAATTAGGCTATATCAGCAGGATGAACTCACACCATGACTTCAACATAGGGAGGTCGTGGCATTACATTGATACTTCCTGCAACGGACCATAGGTGCAAAAGCAGCTCATATTCACCGATCTGCAACAACATGAAGGGTTTTTTT
>JAPQRN010000013.1:9878624-9893407 GCA_037367275.1 Coranthus polyacanthus
TTTGGGGGGGGGGGGGGGGGGGGGGGGGTCGGGTTTTGTGAGTTAAATCGAAACATGCCTCTCCCACTGTGCACCCAGTTGATATCCATCTACTGTCAAATGTAAGCATCAACAAAGGGCTGTATGGATCTATAGACGGCTCATTCAAGAACAGCGGGCTGTCCAAACCGCCACCGAAATCCTGAAAAACTACATCTGCCCTTGCATTGTATGCCTAGCTGTCAATTTCAATCAATGGCCGATAGTCAAAGGCCTTTGAATGCAGCCTGTACTTTTTGTTTTAGACTGACAGCATGTTCATTACATATTCAGAAGACCATCATTTTCATGCTGTTTTTCCTTTATCTTGAGGTAAATGGATGTCAGGAAACAAATGAGGCAGCTCGCAACAGCTGCACATCAACCAAGCGCTTTCCATGTGATGCCGAGGGTGGCATTAAGCAGCAAACATCACTGCGTCTTGCCAGAAAAACCCTTTTGCTTTGACAAACACACACACACACACAAACTCACTGTCAGCTCCGCAACGCACAGACCGACACTCATTTTCTCTTTCTCTCCGTCTCGCTCAGGCAATTAGTCAGTCACGTTCCTCATTAGCATATTACATTTTCACTTATATTCCGAGCATCTTAAAAAGCGAGGGAGAATGTAGCATCTCATTATCTTGCCTCGCAGCTGTTACAGGGATCAAACCCGTGACCTTTTGGTTATGAGCTGCTCTGCCGTCACCAGGTCACCCTGCCACTCCGGCTGCCTCCTCTCCCTCATTCATTCACTTTTCAAGCACACACACAGACTCTCTGATGTTAGCTTTGCAGAGTTGTGTTTAATCCACTTATGGTGCACTGGCAACCCCTCTTCTCTATTCAGCTTTTCCTTTCAGCTTTTGTAGAATCGCCTGAAAAGCAAATCAGATACTTCTGAGTTGAGAGCGTGCGTGTGTGTTGCGCGCGTGTGTGTGGCGCCGTCAGACTAAGACGAGGAAGTGCATGACTGGGGGTAAACCAAGGCCACTTTTAATAGATCTCACAAAAAGCAGCAGCAGTCTTCGAGCCAGATTGGAGCTCAGTCGATTTTAGGAATCTTTACAGTTGAGGGGCGGGGGGATTACAACAAGCTCCTCATTCTGGTGAATTTTAAGTAATAAAATGTGCTGTGTTGTTTAATTTTGGGCTCAAATTCATGTATTATTCAGGTGTTTAATAAAAACAAGCTAATCTAGCAGATTAATTGCCATAGTGATTTGGAATTCATGGACGCAGGCGCAATATTACTGGCAAGACCTGTCTGGGAAGGTTTCAGTGATAAACCAGGCGAGTTTAAGTGTCTTACAGTGGCCTCTTTTGCCATCGCTATTCTCTAATTAACCTAGAACCCCAGGCAAGATCGTAGAGAATGAAATGCCTCATATTTAATGCCTCCTTTCTAAATTAATGTCTCATAACAGACCTAGGTCACGCCGAGCGTTTGAAGCCTCTCTAAAACGCTGACCTTAAGCTGTGTTGTACTCGACCCGCGTGTGGGAACCAGCGCGAGCCTCCCGTATCGCTTAATTCGGGGCCATGTGGCAAACACACAAATTTTTTTAAATAAAAAAAAATGCTCATACATCTAATTGTGCTCCGAAGCGTGACACATCAGTTGCTGTAATTTATTCCTCCATTAACAGGATGGATTCCCTCTCCAGCCCTTTGAAAAGGAAGAACGAGCTGCAAAGGACCAAGCTGAGAAAGAGCACAGCTGTGACAAGGTGGACAAACCGGAGAAAACACCACGAAAAATGCTGTCAAGAGGTAAAGACTGATTAAATTCCTATTAAGTGATTTTTGTTCTATGTATGCAATGTGATTTCCGCAATGTTGTAGTTAAATTTCGGTACATTTTGGGGTTTAAAAATATCCTTTATACCAGCCTGGTGAGAGTGATGTCAGTCCAACAGATTTGTAATTGCAGTCGCAGGAGCTGCACTGAAATATTTCCATTAATGCCTCAGCTTTCTTTACATCATAAACACCTGGGGCCTCATTTATAAACATTGCTTACTCCCAAAAAAGATGTGTGCGCTGCTTCTTATGCAGAAATCTGAATTCATAAGTTGCAGACTTAACAGCACAATGTGTGCACCTCTCCAAAAAGAAAAAAAAGTCATAGATTGTAAATATGTACCGATGCCGTTTGGGTGGCAGTGTGTCGGCGGTGACGGGGTAGGCAGAGTATTGAAACGAAGCCAAATGTAATGATACTTATCACACAATCTGTGTCACTCAGCCAAATTACAGACTTCTAATAATTATATCCTTTACCACGACACAAGGAACGTTCAATTCTAAACATTTTTTTTTTTTTTTTTTGTCCCCCAGTTTGTCCAAAAGCACTTCTCCGTTTTAAATGATATCTCATTATGGGCCGATAATTGGCGTGATTCAGTTAATTGCGACAAGCTCAAGGTGTGAAGCAATTATATGGATTCCCACAGGCGATTGAAGGTGTCTGCTTCCCTCTGTGGAGCAACACCACTGATGAGGCAGCCTCCAATTATAGAAACCAGACACTCACCGGGGGGAGCGAGGCTCCGATGTCCCCTGACTCCCACTCAAGGGTCCCTATCCTTTCTTGGTGCACAGGAACACATTTTTTGGTGTCAGCTTCGTTATCTGACCACTTTTTCATTTCTTAAATGGTTCGCTTGGCAGCTCTCACAGGTGCTGTTACATGCTGCCAGATTTATTTTGTTTTTTTTTTCTTCTTCTTCTTCACTAGGAACACCAATAGCGACCAGAAAACGGTGTAGTCCTCCACAATGTCACCCGAAGTTAACTTTCTCCTTTTGAGATGTGACTTTTCCACTTTCCCTTACAAATAGCTGAGTGACAAGCCGATTAATTTGCATATCAATATTCGCAACGGGCGTTTGATTAACTGTTTATCGTTAATTTAGGGAGTTAACAGGGTGGAACATTTAAGGTTTCATCATCCAGGATATTTCAGAGAATCTCTTCCCTTGTGCACAATCTATGCACGGTTTTATAAATGAGGTGCTTGACACTCAATCCCAAAGGTTAGCTCATATCCACTGACACAAAACTTATGTTTCCCTTGATTAGATTCCAGCCAAGACTACACAGATTCAACAGGCATAGATCTGCATGAGTTCCTGGTCAACACACTGAAGGGCAATCCAAGGTATACTCAACAAACACATCTGAATTCATCTCTAATAAAGCTGGAACAATTAAAACCTGAGCACTAATGTCTATATTTCCTTCTCAGGGATCGGATCATGCTACTGAAGCTGGAACAAGACATCTTGGACTTTATCAGCAATAACGAGTGAGAAATGTTTATTAACATAAAGCCGAGTCATTTGCGTCAGTCATTGTTGGGAATGAAAAACTTGTCAACACAGATTCCCCAAGTTCTCGTTGTTGAGATAACGGAGCTCTGTAGAACGCGAGCACAGACGGATCCTCACACTTTCAGATGGGCTTTGCTTGAAGTCACACAATTAAGGCAAGCGGCTGTTCGTTGTACCAGCTGTTTCAGTAATGATTGCTCTGCAGAGTTTACAGCCCTGTGTGGTCCGTAAAATCATTTCATAAGAATTCTCTGAACTTTGCCATTGCTGTGGTCATCAAAGTCAGTATTCGATTTTTATAGAATATTCAGCCCGGATTACTGTCACTAATGAAGTCATGTTTTTCTGGAGGGTGTAACGTGCCCTCCAGTGAACTCAGAACTGCCTTGAAACATTTTGAAAACAGTCCCACACGCTGTTGTTGCCTTACAAGGTAAAAAGATAAGACTGCTGCCTGAAGATGTAGACATACTGTAGCTCTGTCTGCCCCTGTGCTTCATTCACTTTCCTCAGCTAGAGTTTTTCCAGTGTATCACATTTTTATTTATTTTTCATTTTTATACACTCCAAGCAGTTTTATAACATAAAAAAACATACATCTATTCACCATAATGTGCTTTAACACTCTGGCTTTTAACACTCAAGGCAGTTTTACAACATAAAAATAAACCTTTTCACGACATCTTGACGTTATCTGTTATAGTTACGGCAGATAAAATAACGATATTTCGGAGTAGGAAAAAGCCGATAGGTGATTAATCAAAGTAATAAAGACGTAAATAAATACATTTTTAGACATTTTTATTTTGTAAGCTAGTATTTTCCCTCACTGTAAGTAACAGTATTCATTACAATATTAATATATAAAATTTAAAAAGTTTTGGGCCCAGTATTGACCCTTGTGGGACTCCACATCCTCCACAAACTCTAAATTACCACCCGCAGTAGTGACGACGTTCCTGTTTGATCCCTCTAGAAGCCAGGAGAGGAAGTTCCCACCGATGACGTCCTACCACAGGATGCTGCTACACCGAGTGGCAGCCTACTTTGGCATGGACCACAATGTGGACCCCAGTGGAAAGTCAGTGGTCATCAACAAAACCACCAACACTCGAATGTGAGCGTCTGTTTGATCCATTAACTCTTACTTGATTAAAAACCCATTTTCTGAATCATAGTAGAAATGGCTGTTTTCAGACCGATGGAAGTGAAGTGCCACTGAATTGACCTTTTAATTATAAGCTTTGCTAGTTATTTTTCTGAAACCATAAACCGTTGCTATCAATCGACAGACAAGTCGGTTTCCTCCCCTCATTGTTGGTTAGCATATGTTGCTGTCAGCATCTGCCTGAAATTAAGCTGCCACTAAAACTCGTGTAAATTCCCCACCGACAGACCCGATCAGAAATTCTCAGAGCACATCAAGGATGACAGGGCGGACGATTTTCAGAAACGCTACATTCTCAAACGAGACAACTCCAGCTTTGATCGCGAAGACAGCACGGTAGGTGTTTTTTTTTTTTTTGTTTTGTTTTTGTTTTTTTCTTCTTCTTCTTCTTCTTCTTCTTTTTTTTTTTTTTTCCTTCCACCAAGCTGTCACTTTCATTTCTGACATGTTGGTAAGAGTGGGACAATCTGGCGTCGCTGACATAGCTGCTAAAGAAGCGTGTGTGTATGTGTGTGTGTGCGGTGTGTCCTTGCCAGATTCGAATGCGTTTGAAAGCTGACAAGAGGAGCAAATCGATGGAGGAGAGGGAGGAGGAGTACCAGCGAGCCAGAGAAAGGATATTTGCACATGATGTGAGAGCTGTTTGTGTAGGCGGGATGGGGGTGGGGGGCCATGTTGCACAAATCTTTGTGTCATTTTTATTCATGTGCAAATTCTGTCGAGTTTTTGCTACCAATTACCAGTGCTGGATTTATGAATGTATAAATGGGGTTGCTCTGATTTGGGGCTACATTTTTTTTTTTTTTTGGTGAGAATTTGTTCCTAGACTTGCAAGTGGGTACACTGGAGCAAATATTGATATTGATTGAAAGTTTTAATGTAGCTTTCAGCAGCGCTAAAGTGCAAAGCATGTTCAAGATAACATTGAGAAGCAGCTGTACTATTAAATGTCTGAACCACTGTAATTTTCATTTTCCCCCACAGAGCGATCATTTCATTTTAGACAGAAGGTAAGTCATAAAATCACATTAATCACAAGTCCATTGACTCTGTTCCTCTTATCACTTTGTAATATTTTATTTTTAAAAAAAGCTGTATCTAATAGGGGTAATGAATTGTAATTTAATTGGCCAAAATAGGCAATTTCTTCCTTTAAAATTTAACTTAAGCACTTCAAGCTCACACTTGAAATGATGTTCAGTCACTTTTATAGTTTTGCTGTCAGAGGAGCAATTAGAGTCAGCTTTGTCATGTTTCAAATTGGTAGATATCTCATTTTGTCAGCGCCTGTCCTGTAATACCTCTTTTCCCTTCAGTGCTCAGGATGAAGACGCATGCATGAGCACCCAACAGAGGCGGCAAATGTTCAGGTAGGTCCACCCTGTCACACATCATTCAGCTCTTTTCTGAGACTAAACCGCAGGCAGAAAACCCTTTGAATCGCAGTCTGTCTTAATCAGCTCGCCCAGGAACAGGAGTGCTGATCTGAGGATTTGTTTTGCCGCTCAAGAAAGCTTCTGTTAAATAGGATTTTCTGCCCAGGCTTCCTCATGTGGGCTGGGGTATTCAGACCAAAGCTTGCCAATTAAACCATGAAACAGTTTTTTTATATGTCATCTTTTATTGATCGAGCATCAAACAGTATATAAGAGTAATGTTGGGAAAGAATCTAAATGCAATACAGGCTTATTGATTAAATTTCAACAATTTATGAGCATAAATGTGCTGACTTTGTTCTTACAAGATGACTACATATCACACTTTCGATTTCCAAGGCCTTTCAATATCGTTTATACAAATAAAGCCTCACGTTTTTTCTGCTGTTGCTCTTATGCAACATAAGATTTGATTCCGAAATTTAATCATAATAGAAATATGATGCATTCGTCAGGGTTTTGTTTTCTGTTTTGGAGTTGTAATTGTTGTAACGCAGTTCAATCAGTTATGCTGCTTAGATCAGATAAATAGCCAAAATAAAGAAAGCTAAAGCTTGCTCCCTTTTTTGTCTCTAACTACTTTCACTGTTAAAATGGAGCAAAAATAGCAAAAGTAATCTAATAAAAACATCCTTTAGGCTCAGTTAAGCCAAATAAACTGTATAATGAATAAACACACTTAAAGAAGAACATGGAAAAAATAGCAGCAATGTCATCGTTGTTGTTTTCTCTGTGTGCAGGTTAGGGGCCGGCCGGTCAGGCGCTAGCCGGCAGAGCAGCTCGGAAACGGAAACGCTGCCGCGGCATGGTGAGCCTCGGCCGTGGAGCAGCACTGACAGCTCGGACAGCTCCAACCGGCTCGCCCCACGGCCCGCCATCACCAAGGCCAGCAGCTTCAGCGGCATTTCCCCCGGCCTCGTCCGAGGGGACAGCACAGCCAGCAGCAAGAGCACCGGGAGGCTCTCCAAAACAGGCAAGATCCAGCGTTTTAAATCCAAATTTTATTTCATATAACGATGACTCTGTGTCTTCAGAGTAGTTTGTTTGAAATAAAACCAGATTGTGTTATACAGTACTGATGCACACTAAAATGCCTCTAAGAATAAAAAAAACTGCATATACTTGCATTTTAAAAGTGAAGCAGTCAATTGAATCAAGAGTTGTTTTTCTGGGACAAAGCCAGTGAGTCAGACCTGAAATCGAAATATTAGGGATAGATGGCTGATAACAATATTCAGCATCTGGTGTTTTTTTTATGCCATAAAGGGATTTAAGCACCACTTTAGCTTTGAAGCAGCCTCTCTCTCTGTTTAGTCACTACTCTGGAGCGATGTCCCGCCCACAATACGATCTGATAATAAGTAACAGCCTATCAACACTGAACATTTATTATTTACTAGAACTGATCATTCGTAATGCCTCCAGTTCAGTGTGAAAACTGTGCTTTCTTTATTTGATTTCCCAGCTTAAAGCCATCTCAGTGAAGTTTTAAAGATTTGGTCCAAAAAGATTTTCATTTTTACTGCAAACGTGTATTTGTTCCAAGTATCAGTCATCGGTCTCTTTAATTAATAATTATCGGCCTTGAATAAACCATATCGGTCGATCCCTACTAAAAATGAGGCGGCTTAGCTAGATTATAAACTATAGAAACAGGATTCTGAATGTAGAGAGAAGGACTTCTCATTATTCAAATGGAAAATTAAGTATGTAGTGTATTGAAACATACCCTTTGTCATAACGTAAGACTCTCTAATTAGATAGTATTGGACGTTCTGCATACAGCTTCAAGCAAAACCCTCCGGCATCTCAAGGCACCTCAGGTCTTATCAGAACAAATGTTTGTTGTCCTGCAGCGGTCAATAAAGTCTGTGGGCCGCCTTGTAACTGGACAGCTGTCAAAACTAATTACCGCGCAGCAACACGGTGATGGAAGAGGCTTTTTAAAAGTGTTGTAGCAGCAGTAGTAAAAAAAAAAAAAAAAACCTAGCAGTGAGGAGTTACTGCATAATGTATAAGTCTGAGCGCTGAAAAGTGCCACGCACGTCACCGGGATGAAGTTAAGGCTGCTCCCCGACTGTGGGTGCTTACTCCACAATATGATCCATCTGTAATTTCATTGGCTGCGATTAGATGAAACGTGTTCTTCACTGCGGGCTTGTCATCTTTATCTCAGCCAGTGCAGGGGAGAAATCCTCCAGCGTTCCCTTCCCCTCTTAGTTGGCCTCTGCTCTCCATTTTGTTCCCTGCCACCATTTCTGTCTGGCATTTTTCTATTTTTGCCAATCCCTGTCTTTCACCGAGAGGCAGCAGCAGCAGGCTTTTTGCCTGAGCAGTTTTTTAAGTTGTTTACGAGGCGGCTGGCTGCCCTCACTTTGTGTTTTGGGAGTATAAGTCGAGGAGACATCTTGCTGTGCTGCTGTGTTCTTCTGTGTTTGCCCTTCTCCCGAGCCCTCAAATAACCTTTCCTTGCAAGCGGCTGCATGCTATTTCCACCTGAAAATAGCAGGTTACATAATAGTGTCTTAATTCCTGACAGTCTTCTAAAATTTTATGCTCGCCTCTTTTTATCTGCCAGTTTTTTGGTTATGGCTAATTTGACTCACCATTTTGTGCAACATTCTGTAATTATACAGGGAGAAATCCATCACAGACGGTGCAGAGATACCAAGAGACCAGAATCCACTGCAGCCACAGGAGATGTTGCTCTATTAGAGGCACAACTGTGAATTTTCTTCCCTTTGGAAAAACACTTGTTTAATTTCAGGGGTGTGAAAATATTGATACACTTAAGTCCACTTGAGTATCATTATATTATATTTCATGATACTGTATTGATTCTCAAAAGCACTATCGATTCTGAGTTAATAGTTTACATGCAAAGATTTGTGGCAGACAGTGATTCGTTATGTGTAATGTTCCTGTGAAATCAAATTCACTCTGGGGCGTATGCTAATTTTGTGTCCAATGAAACGTTTTCCTAGGAGCTAGCGAGGAGTTATTGTCGTCAGTGGGTTTTTGCTCCACGGGTGGAGTTGACCAATCAGAGCAGATGAGGCTTTTGGAGAGGGGGCACCCTCCCGAGCTTACTGTTTTTACAGGAAACGCATAAATATGCAAAAGCAAATGGCCACCAGCCGTGTCGTGGGGACTTTAAACTCCCAAACGCTAAATAGCAGTGTTGTATGTAAATGCAAATGCAGACTGATCTGATTTCCCTAAAGTTACACTTTACAAATCGAAATATATTGAATTGTGACCCCTGTTCCATGATACATATTGCATCGCCAGATTTTTTTTCACAGCAGACATTTTGACTTGTTAACACAGAAACGCACGGGTGTAATTGGTATCATTAAACATGGCTGCATTCCATTTCGTTGCATCAGTTTCAGGGCCTTGGTTTCGTGCCTCTCTGGACTCGCTGGAACAGAACAGAGCCATCGTTAATCTAATCAGAAACACCTGTGCTTTTCCTGCTTCACAACCTAAAATGTCTCTACACATACTTGATTAACATACCTCTTTCCACCTCCGCACACAATAACACTGGTTCAGGCAAACGGGACTTGGTTTTTATCAGCTCTCCTCTTTGGTTTTTTTTGTCTCTCAGGTTCAGAATCGTGTAGTAGCGTCGGTTCCTCGTCCAGTTCGCTGTCCCGTCCCCAGCTGCCTCTCCCGGTTTCAGCCTCGGCCCGATCCACCATCCCCAGCACGCCCATAATTCACCCCGCCGCTGACGCTAGAGGCTCTGGACACCCTGAGATGATCAAGAGCATCCCTTCACAGCCACCACCAGCGAATGATGCTACTAACTATTATGTGTTGCCACTGGAAGCCTCAGGGATCCCACCTGGCAGTGTCCTGGTCAACCCACACACAGGTAGGCCGTACAGTACCTCCAGCCGCTTTTACATTTTGATTATGGGAGCTATTTTAATTATTTACACAAAGATTTGTTAATGCTCCTTTTAATTTGTATTTTTATTAAATGAAAATCACCAAAAGACTGCTTTCAATAAACAGCAACCAGTATGTCTTTTTGGAAGTGGGTAACCCAGTTTTACTCTGCTGGAGCTGTTTTAAATCCAACAGAAATTTCCCCAAAATAACTTTACTGTTTTGTAATTTTCTGCTTTCGTAATGAATATTCACGACTTGGGGCAGAATTGCAGGTTGGCATGGGCTGCACTCGGTTTGTCTGTCAAATTAGTAGTCAGACCAAAGCATGCTGATCAAAATGCATCGAACAGATGGGTGAAATCTGTAAATATTCATTATGGTTCTAACAGACACAGTTTTGAACTTCAAACGCTGCCAGGGTTGTTAATTCCTGTTGACTCTCCTCTCGTGTTATAGCTTCTTTTTCTTTTTTTGTTTGGGTGTGTCCTTCTCTGTCACCATGAATTCCAGGGCCATAATTTAACTGATGATACTGAATTTTCGTTGTTTTTGTTGTTTTGTCTTGTTCTGTTATAAATTTACTTTGACAGGCAAGCCTTTCATCCATCCTGATGGCACCGCTGTAGTTTATAACCCGGCCGCCATCGCCCCGGCTCTTGGTAGGAGCCCACAGCAGGGGAAAATCCCACAGCAGCCAATCACTGGCGCAAGCCAGCAGCAGCCAACCAATCACCTCCACTCCCAGGTCAGTGGGAGGGGCTATACTTTAACACTGATTGTAGCTTTAATCTGCCATTTTCTGTCCTTTCAAATTTATCCCAGAAAATGTTTGTTCCTGTCATTTTCTTAACCCCATCACTGTCTCAGTTCATGCACTTGATCTGAAAAACAGATTTTAACACTTCAAGTTCAGTAAGACCTCACGGTGCGTTTCCTGAATCGATATAGAATCCATTCACTTAGAGACATTTCACTTACAGTACCAATTTTGCTTGGATGTGAAAGAGAATCTCAGAGAAATAATGCTATAAATTACACAAGGAAGGGCTCTTGCTGGACTATTAAAAAATATTCATGTTTAAATTAAGAAGCAGTTACGTTCATGTGCGGTCTCTTGTGCTGAAGTAAATAACAGGGTTGAAGCCAAAAATTGATCTCAGGGTTTTATTAATCAATATTGAATCATTAATCAGAACATGATTTTTTTTTTTAAGTAGAATTTGTCCACAGAGGGGCAGTTTGTTGTGCAGCAGTAATAAGATCACACACAGTCATTTAAACTATTTCTACAGTGTAGTAAAAAAAGAACTGGGTGAAGTGCTCAGTGTTTAAGAGGAAACGAATCAAATTAAAAGCGATGTTTGCCAAGCGCGGTTCATGTGGTCAAGCCGTTTGCAGTCAATCTCCCGGCCTTTTCTTAACCTCTGTCCAGTCTCATCTCCTGTCCCTCTGTCCATCTCTTGTGTCCTTCCCTCCTCAGCCAATCTGTCCTCCTCTTCAGCCGTCCTCTGAGCCTGTCCACAACCCAACGGTCTCTTATCCTCTTCCTCCTCCTCTTCCTCCTTCTCAGTTCCTGCCCGTCTGTCCTAACCAACAGTACACTGTGGTACAGAACTTCTTTTCCATTTTTATTATTCTTCCCTGCTCCATCTCATGCCAGACCTGGCTCACCGAGACTTTATTAAGGCTTTTCTCTGAACAGTTAAAGGGATCCATCAACCCCTGGCGGTTTCATACTAATTTTAAAGTTGGTTGTGTAAAATGTCAGCTTGTCAGGTTCTCTTAGACAAGAGAAATGCTCATGGCTCTATTTTGACCCAGGTTTTGAGCTTCATCTCCAACATATCTGATATTTGTCCATATTGTTTACCACAAAAGCTCACAAAAAGTGTCCTTTAATCTGCTGTTTAAAAAAAAAGATCACATTGGTTATAGCTTCTCAGGTGTGAATAGTATTTCTTTCTTTCTGTTTAATTTCAACTTAATGAACATTTTCGTATTCTGACCCAAATACACATTATGTTCTACTAGTTTGAGGTCCAAATCCCCTTCAGTCCACCATGCCTTTTGCTAACTGCACCTACCTACGTTAGTATTAGAATGTCTGAAATCAAGCGTGACATTATCTCACCTTTAAAAGTTCAGAACAGACCTTTTTATTCCTTCAATTAACTATTCAGCGAGCTTTTTATCGATGCAAAGGTGTATCTAAATCCAGCAGGGGCCATTTCCCACATATGTAGATCATGCATTCAGTTAACCTCATTTTTGACCTGGTTTTAGTGAAAGACATGCCTCTGTGGCTAATTATGCCTGTGGAAAGTTCCATTAATATTTAATTCATCACCAGATGTTGGCGCTGAATAATCCATGACTAAAAACACTACTTTTCCAACAACATGTCAAAAATGACCCGAGCTCGCGTGCTGTGGATAAATAGTTCACTTTCTACTCGGATAGTCTCTGCAGACCTGGGTCAGATGTAGACTCTGTGCATTTGTTTAAACCTTCAAGTGAAAGTCAATGTAACAAATGTCTTTGATTTACCACTTAGCTCAGGAATCAGCTGACCGTCCTCTGGTGGTTCAGTTGTATTGATCCTGTTTACTGAGCAGGCTGACAAATTAAAATGCCGTGTGATCCAGGTTGTGGTCGTCGCTGCCCTTGTGCTGTGTGTTTATGTGTGTAGAGTGGTGCTCATCGTTGCATTTCATTTGCCTCTTGAGTCCTGGTCAGATTTAAATTATTTTTAATGCGTGCAGGGTATTGTTGTGTTAAGCTCTGTCTCCTCTGCAGCCTGAAGCCCTGAATGCCCAGTTCAGTCACATGAGTCTGGCGCAGCCGCCGCCCGGCGACAGCGGAGCCTCAGCTCCAGACGGCCGCCATTACCCGACCGTCTACCACCACCCGTCGCCTGTGATGCTGCAGGGAGCGCCTCCTCAGCAGGTCGCCAGCTACGTGGTAGCAGGGCCATCGGGGGGACACGCAGGGATGCTGCAGGGTCAGCCTGTCCCGCTCCCGACCCCGGGCCCCAGCCACGCATATTCAAACACCAACCCAGGGCCTGGTGCCTTCTCTGGGTCCATGCTGAACCAACCACTGCTCCAACAACACACCTACATCCAACAGCCTGTCCAGCAGGTACGACACTCACAAATAGAGATTTTCACAGTACGATTAAAAACATCACGGTTTCATGCTATCACGGTGTTACACAATTATTATTAGAGCTGCAACGATTATTCAATTAGTTGATTAGTTGTCACATATTAATCACCAACAATTTTGATAATCGATTATGTAGTTTGACAAAAAAAATTAAGAAAAAAAGGTCAAAATTCTCTGATTCCAGCTTCTTAAATATGAATATTTGTTGGTTTCTTTACTCCTTTCACAGTAACCCAAATATCTCCGGACCAAAGAGATATTTTAGGACGCTATCTTGGGCTTTGGGAAACAGGTCATCAGTTTTCACCATTTTCTGACATTGTAGACCAAACCACTAATCGATTAACTGAGGAAATAATCAACAGAGTAATCAACAGCTCGAATTAGTGTTAAAGGATTGAAAACAGGTTTTTTTTGGTTGAACAAAAGCTTTTTTCTGATTAAAACTTGAACCTGTTTAAATGGAAGCATGTGTAAAAAGTCTGCCTTCTGAAAATAAATAAAAAGCTGTACATCTCTACTTTGAGCAAAATAATAAAAATGTTCCCTCACGGTCTCCTCAAGCAAATGTACACGGTACGAGAATCGATTTTTCTACCACGATATACCTTGAAACAACATACCGCTGCAACCCTATTCACAAACCAAATGCCTGGTAGAAAGTGTACATCTGAAATCCTGCTCTCCGTCTCTTCCAGCTTCAAAAACAACATGCAGTAATTTGTCTGTAGCCCTACATCATGAGTCACCCCTGCGGCGAGAACCAGCTTTATGACTAAGCCTTCATTTCTGCTGTTTACTGGGGCTGCGAAGTGGATTCAAATGAGCCTGCTGATGTGTCACACCGTCCTTGAGTTGGTGTTTGTGCCTCTTCGCAGGTGTCCACGTGTTACTGCTCTTCTGCCCACCACCCACACTGCTCCAGCCAGCAGCAGCACTACCGGCCCCCCGTCAACCCGCTGCCCTATAACTGCCCTCAGAGCCAAAACCTGCCCCAGCAACAAGGTACATGCACACTCAATATTCCACCGAAAAGACAAAATCTCCTTTGACACATGGATGCATTGCATCTAGCAGGCTTTTTTTTTTTTTATTATTAATTATTCAACACCACAGAAAGATTTTTTGCAACTGTGAAAAAATTAGACTGAACAATATGCCCGTCATGATTGTTATATAATCACCTTAATGCAATTATTTCAGCTAACCACAATTATTTAGCATAATCATGGTAATCGTTTCCATTCACCTGTATTAAAGCAGCTGCATGAAACTGACAGAAATGTCAGTTTTCGTCACTATTTCCACATGATTTTCCACTGTTTGCGATTCGACTGGTGCTCTTTTAATCTTAGTTTTTATTGGAACCATGTCTTTATCAGTCATTTTCTGTACATATTTTATTTTGCATTCATTTATTCATGTGACGTCTGCCTAAAAGATAAAAAGTTAAACTATTCCTCGTCTCACACGACACTAGAATGAACAGATGAATTGTTAATCAATTATTCGGATGGATTTGAAATAATCAGAGACTAAATGTTTGAATGGTTTGATGCAAAGAGACCTTCAATAAAAGTCTCTTACTCTTTAATCGTCATCAGATCTAATTAAAAGATGCCTTGTTTGACAAACACAAGTGGATGTTAAAAAAAAACGCAGGTCATGTCTGTCGTGTCTGTGATCAGTCTTTGTTGTTTGATAAGTCAGATCCCGTCTTTGATGTGAAGGAACTGAGTCCAACTCGAGT
>JAPQRN010000013.1:9912297-9922720 GCA_037367275.1 Coranthus polyacanthus
ACACACACACACACACACACGGGGAGTGTCGCACCTTCTCCACCAGTGATCAGTGTGTGTGACGTGCGAACACGGTAAAATCATGTGTGGAGAGGGAACACGCAGGCTCGTTCGTTCCCCACGATTATTCAAATGAGCGAGCTCCGCGGCCGCAGTAATTGATTCATTATGTAAAAATAAAGCGCACTATCATAACGAACACACAAACAGACAATCAGCCGTCTCTCAGACACACACTGGACTTGTTACCATAGGAACATAGTGGAAGAGGTTGCCGAGCCGCAGCGCCGGGGCGTCGTTAGGGGAAGCTCTTGAATACAATAAAAACATCCAGGCGGACGGAGGAGTTACGATTTCAGGGGAAGAACCCTTCATCGCAGACGAGAAGAGGGCGCTGCCTCTTGACACGCAGGCCTCTCTGCTGCCCCTTTAATGGCACGTTTTGGACAATTAGACATTATTTCGGTGGTGGGGAGACATATTGAGGTGAAAAGGAATGAAACGGAGGGTCAACAAGCGGAGAGGGGTGAATTATTTTCCCTAAAGATGGGCAGCAGGAGATGATCCCTGCTCTCATCCTCCATTACATCCCTGCTTCATTCTCCTCATTATTCATAAAGTGTAATTAGGTTAGGGTCAGTTAATTGCATTTTTGAATATATTAAGCGCGGATGACTTTGACAACAGAGGTGAAATAGAATAAAAAGGAATCCAAGGAAATCCTCTTCAAGGGCATTTCATCGGAAACTGCTCTGCTGGGGATCAAACCAGCGATTGGACGACGCCCATCACCCCCAGACCGCCTATTGTCTCTGCGTGCGTGCAGTCCTCGTGGCGCAGGTACATAGATCTCGGAGTTCAAAGGTCAGGCAGAAAAGCAGCAAGTGTGGATGTGATGGATAGGCGTCTGCGGGCGGAGCGTGCGTCGCGGCCACAAATTGCATCTTAACGATTCTCTTTACAGATCATCACCCTGCCAGGAAGAGGGAAAGAGGGGGAAATATGAGTCGCACCCCTCCTGCTGCTCTGCCTAAATGTTGCATGGATATGAGAGAGTTGTGATGGAAGAGCCATGTCGGAGAAATTGAGGGCAACAGACCAAGAAAATGGTTTGTGAGTGTTACAGTCGCCGCGGAAAAAAGGATGAGTGGTGTTTAATTGGTCTTCTAACACATGACCCATAATGTAAACAGTGAATCCCTTCACATTTTCTGAACGTTACTGCGCGTATGTGTGACTAAAGAAGATTAATGTCTAAAATCCTATGATGTCTCTATTCATTGCGGTGTTACTTAGAGGTGTGGCCTCACAATTCAGTGCAATTATGTTTCACTCATCAACGACTCTCGATGCATCTCAGTGTGTCAGTTTTCTATATTTCCGCTCATAGCTACTTCTTCTTCTAGCCTGACCTGGCCTGATCTTGCAGTCGAGTGGCGTTTGTATGATTAATTGCATGTAAAGGTGAAGTAGGTGAACAAACCTTAGAAGGAGGTGGTTGGTCGGCAGAAAAACAAACAAAAACTAACCACGTTCTTTCTTATTTTGGCTCCAACCACGACCTTTTTCCAGCATAGATGTTAGTTTTGTGCCTAAACCTAACCAAACGTAGCATTTTTTACCCGCAAAATTCACGCAGGTATGAGTACATGTTGTTGTCTTGAATGAATACAAGCTGTCAGGTCAATCTGAGCTTCCTGTTATTCAGAAAGTGCTTAAAAAAAACGCGACCGCAGCAATCTATAATAGAAACAGCTGCATCTTTTCAGCGCCAGTGTCTGCGTGAGCCGCCTCAGTTCATGAACATTACAAAAACAAAACAGAAATCCTGCAGTGGAGGTGTGAATATACGCTGAGCTCGTGATTGGGTCGGATTGTGACGCCCACATCTTGCCTCCGTGGTCCCTGATGTTCCCATCCATCTCCGTCACCTGACCCTCCTGTCCACACCCGTCCCTCATTTCCACATTTGACCCGCAGTTTCCCTGCCTTGTTTGCACAGTCGCCTGCCAGACTGTCGGCGAGTTTGCGTGCAGATGCAGACGACCACCTCAGTTGCCCTCATAGTTCTGTAAACATCAGCCAATTACTCACGTCGTGATTTACATGGGCTGTGAACGGTGAAGTGTACGCATTCAGGTGTGTGGTGTAGCTCTGACCTTCGTGTCGGACGCAAACAAAAGCCACCGTTTTCAATCATTAGCACAGGAGACTGAAGAGAGCTTCGCCATTGACGGTGGTGGAAGAAGCATTCACGTCATGTACTTAAAGCACACTGTAACACTATTTCACTACGAGTAAAAGTTCTGCACTCGAAGGAAAGTATCTGTTGAGTAGGAGTATCTCTAAAAAGTCTTCGTCACGATGCATTTTCCACCTAATCCAAGAGGTTTTTAAGCTTAAAGAGGAGAATTCCAAATCAACACATTTGGACATATGTGGTTTTCACTGGAAGGGGATGAAAAATTGTAATCTGAAAAGGAACTAAAGCTGTCAGACAAATATAAAAAGTACAACATTTGCCTGTGAGAGTGTAGTGGAGTAGAAGTATAAAGATAAGTATCATATGAGGAAGTGAGTTTTATTTTCATAGTTTTACCCATCACTTCTATCCATAAATACAAACAGGACCAGAAACAGGAGCTGTCAAATGCACAGAGAGGAAGTAAACAAACTCCAGGATAGTTTGGCATCCCTGTGTTTGGAAAAGAATATGAACGTCAACGGAAAAGTGGAACTTTTTCTAGTGTCACCTTCAAATCAGAAGAGGAAGTCATCTGTCAACCAATAATAAAAACATGCTTCAACTTCGTGACCTGCTGTCTACTGTACTCCACTGAATCTGTGCATCATCTGCTGTTTTTTTTTTTGGTTTTTTTCCCTCCCCTTCGCACATCAAACCTCCCCATCTGCACAGCCTCGCTTATGAGCCAAACCAGGAAGTGTCGGCGTAATTATCAGTCTCCCCCTCTGACCATTTCAAAAAAGATCGCACTTAGTGGGGTGTGAAGAAGAAACGCGATTGCCCGTTAAACCTCCTCACCGCGGGCCGCGACTCTCAACACGCGGACGCCACATGCGGCCCACACTGGGACTGAATTAAACCCAGTGACTGGATTTATTAAAGACAGGAAATACTGAGGCTAAAGCAGCAGCTCACGGGCTTTATTTGTGCGGTGCCGAAAGTTTAAAAAAAAAAAGGGGGGGATTTGGAAGAAACAATGGCAATCGCTGATCGAATTTAACATGAGGCACAGTCTGGTTCGTTATTATCAGGATGTGATCGTCTGCAGCTGGTCCAAACTATCGTATGATTGGTTCTGTTGCCTTTTGGGACAGCTTCTCAATTTCAGCGCTCATCTTTCGGCTCCATTAACTGATAAGAGACACCAAAAGACCGAGAGGGGCTCATCGCTCATATGGCAACGTTATTGTGTCTGCAGCTCGTTCGAGGCTCTCTGTCTTGTTTTAAAGAATATATTTATGTGTCCAGGTAAAAGTGGGCCTGCCAGTTCAGGAGCCGTGATGCAGCGTGTGATTTAACGGACGGTACATTTTCCAAATTGAAGCTGTCACCGAAAACGCCCGCCGTTCGCTGCGTTCTATTACTCATGCTGCGCTGCGAGCATGACCGTGGTCCTGGTTTAATAAGAAACCCTGACACTGGCGACATTCAGATCAGTCATGTCATCATTTCAATTACACCGTGTAAAGAACTGTAATGAATCGGAGCCTCAAAAGTTTGCAGTTCTGCTATTTTGGCAGCCAAACAGAGAAATCCAAGAAAATCCAGTTCCCCCTCACAATGGAGGGATTTACATAATTACACTGAGAACAGATTATATGAAAAGAAGCCGTGTATAATTCACTAGTGTTCATTCTGCAGCTTCTTCACTCAATACCTGTTGTCTCACTGTTTTGGGTTTGTCTAGACCAGAGTTTCCCAAACTTTTTTCCTGGGAAATCTGTGCATAAATGAACGTTCCCGACCATCCGTTCCAGTCATTTTTACTGACATCTTGAACACATAAACCAGAGGCAGACGTCGCCCAAACTTGCGACGTCAAAGGTCAAACGGACAGATGGAGAAGAAAATAAAAAGACGACGGTTCGGCGACCCACTGAACCAACGGGACTTGTTAGAATAGGCGTGTTTGCCGGTGTGTCAGAACAGCATTTGCATGAAATCAGACCGACGATGAAGGCACCTGGCTTCAGGAGATGTGACTGTTTTGGAGGAGGACATAGAGCGGAGGCAGAAGTATCAAGAAAACTTCACAGACAGAAAGAAAAGGATTGTATTCGCGGTCATTCAAGGTCAACATACAGGATGCAGGCAGCGTTTAGAGGCTACTTCGACATTGTCTCACATTATTCTTGCATGTGACAGAAACACAACGTGGCTGACTAAAAAAGCGAACTAAAAACCAGGAGTCGCTCTGGATTCTCTTAACGCTTGCTGCAGAGATGGAAGCTACAAATGTGAGGTTTTGTCTGGTGTCCAATTTTCCCCCGTGACCTCTCCTTTTCCACAGCGTCGCGTTGGAGTGAAAAGCAGTAAACAAAGATGAAAATACACAGCAGAACATTTAGTTTTCACGTTTCTGAAGTGCAGCTAATCCTCTTAATGGGAAAACGGCGGCAGAAAGAACCGCCTTCGCATTCTCGTTTGTTTTTCAGTCCGACGTGTAACTTGCTTCGCCCGTTGAAAGTTTCATTTCAGAGCAAATAACTCAGACTTCAGCGCTTACATTTTGTCTTTATGTCCGCCTCATCAAATGCAAAAGAAGCGTTCAGCTCTTTGATTCGTGCACATGCAGCCACTGTGTTTTGTTTTTTTTTTTTTTTGCTGCTTTTCGACGAGGACATTTAAATGGAGTTGCGGCCTTCGGTGTTTTTCTTAGCAGCTTGTATAGGCGGAGTTTAGGACGCGTATTCTGTTACTTCGCCAAATGTGGCTGAAAGCACTTGTTTGTTATATCATTGCAAGAATAGGAACAGCCGCCTGTGCAGAAAAAGCAGAGTCTTTTCATTCGTTTAAAAAGCACTTAGACACAACGTCTCCTCATCTCCGAACCATAAAAATCCAAAGTACTAAGAGGCCGGCCGCATACGTGCTACCTAACCACGAATAGGAAAAAAGCACACTGATTTGATTAGCCCGACTTGAGTCTTTAAAGTCTCCTGGAAATGTCAGCAAAATCATCAAAGTGGCCGTCTCCTTCATAAAGCCTTGATCAAAGGCATTCCCGACATACTGCGCCTTCTATATTGTTCGCTCACGGGCAAAACGTCTGCATCTGCACAGCATTATTGGTTTTATGTGAGTTTTATAAGTGGAGACAGACTGAAAACAGGAGAGACAAGTGGCATTTTCTTCCTCCGAGCTACACCCTCGGCCCACCAACTCTCTGCTGCATTCGCAAATGTGTCACACGCACCCTGTGTGATATCACCCTGGTTTTACAAGGAAATCCTCTTTGTTTGCGCAGGCTGACTCACCCCATATATTACATTAATGCACTTTCTCTGTACTTTAAACCCCTCCGCAAGTGAAGGTGCATTTTTTATTTTTTTTTCGCCCTAAACTGGTTAAAACAGAGCTGGGAATCTGAAAGTTTGCCGTCGTAAGCCTGAAAGGTAAAGGAGCGGGAGTGGAAATGTTTGTCAACACGTGTATGAAAGGCTTTTCGCTGTGAATTAATGAGTGGTAATATTCGTTATCTCTGTATGTGGGTTTGATTGAGAGGAGGAGGTTCGTAATTATTGTTCAAACAACGTCTGAATTTTAATAAGGCCCATAAACGCACCATTGCTCAATTTAAATGTTCCTGTTTGCCTGGAGGTTGCTCACGGCAACAAGCATGTGCAGGTTTTGTTTTCATTAACCTGCGAGCCAATCAGGAGAGAGGACTGGAAGCACCTTTATTTTAATTTCATTCTCTTTCTCTATCACATATATTACAGGACCTTCTTTTACACAAACATACATCATTAAATAGATTAAAATGTAAAACCATTTTTCTTTTGGACATATTTTTAATCTCCCTCTCACATGCTGTAATTCTCTGTTCTAAACAAAATAACATTCAATTCTGCGTAATTTAGAGCATATAATGGAGAATGTAGGAGGAATAATAGTGTTTATAAGACAGAGGGCCGTGTACGTGTATGATTTATGAACTGAATTGCTTCACGTGTTAATCTCACCTGGCGCGTTTTCTCGATAAATCCATTGTCTTTCAACGCTGCACCAGTGTTTCCGTGTGTAACCTTGCTTTTCTGTTTTTGAATTGCGCACATACCTTCACCCGCTCAGCTCCGTCCATCTGCCCGATCCGCCCGGCCGGTTCACAGCAGGCCTCGCAGACCTCAGGCCACTTCAGTGGATCAAAGACACGTTGGTATGAACCTCCCCAGACTCCCAAAACCCTCAAATCCCACCCCCCCCAAACACCACCCCCGCTGGCTCAAAGTAACCCCATAATACATGTTTGTTTTTACTGCACCCTCCACACCAAGAAACCTCAGCAGAAGACCCGACTGGTTTCACCTTCGGACGGATTAAAACAGGACCGTCCTAGACCATTTGTCCCACAACTATCAAACATTCTGTTCTCTAATGCTGCCTTTCCCAAACTTAGAGTCGCCGAGCTGTTTTTATTGGGTCGCTAATTGTCAAAGTCCAGTCCGCACAGGGTCTTTGTGGGTCTTCATCCTCATCACGTGCGATGAAACCGAGAAGCTATGAAACTACCTTCATTTGGGAGGTGGCCGTCCTGAACGCTGCCCTTTAAATATCGACGTATGACAGTTTCTCCGTCAATCAGCTTCGTGTAAAAAAAATGCTCTCCTGCATTTTAAGTCCATGGGCTGAGACTGGCTTTACGTTTTAGTTCAGACGTCTGCCCGCACATCCGATCAGTTTGACGTCAACGTGATCAAAAACGGGCAAATACGCAGCAAATGTGCATCAGCATCACTACCAAACATCCAGGCAAACGATCTTGTGTTATTGCAGAAAATGTCTTTTTTTTTTTTTTTACGTGTATCCACCTGTTGTAAAACGATCTAAAATTGTCACTACGTCAACGACCAAAGCTACGTGACATAAACAAGTACACGAAGCTTACTGCTGATCTCACATATTATTTTGGGGGATTCAATAGATAATGAAGTTCAGTGAACATCTACATCAGTTTGCACCGCTTCAGCCCATCCCCTGCGCGCAGAAATTAATAACACACATCTATCGACGCTGCATACCAACATATTCCCATATCTG
This sequence comes from Coranthus polyacanthus, assembly GCA_037367275.1. Lineage (NCBI taxonomy): Eukaryota > Metazoa > Chordata > Actinopteri > Kurtiformes > Apogonidae > Coranthus > Coranthus polyacanthus. The sequence continues at coordinate 9,919,583 of JAPQRN010000013.1, forward strand.
AATTCACAATCCCATATTCCTGCAGATAAATGTGCACTCACAGATGCTGACACAATCACACCTCCCCCTTCTCCACCCATCCCCCCCCTCTGCAGCTTGGGCAGGGTTATGGTTTGGCTCAGTGTGTTGCATCCTTTGCCGAGTCTGGTGCTGATTTCCAGGCCACGGGGGCGGAGGTTTGCCAGATCTCCACAGATCACATGAACGTTTCCACAGTGTTCGACAAAGAGAGCGTCGCCCCGCAACAACGCTCCGTCCTCTGCTTAATTATAGCTCGTGATTGATTAGCTTGAAACGTTTTTTGTCAAACACTTTCAGTCAGATACCGAGCTACTTCTTTTCACATGGCATGCATTTTAATTTCTACTCATATGACAATAAATCTGAGCAGATTGAGCTCTCATCCCCCCCAGTGGAGCCTGATATACACAACATTTGATATGGAAGCACAGACCTGATGCTAATGATGATGGAGGTGGAGGAGGTGCACAGTTTAACTGCATTATATGGAGCATAGTGATGACTGAGACGGTTTTGGGGATATTTGATTGGACGTAATATGGAACACGACTATTAAACGATTTCCATGCCTGCCCGAAGAGCCACAATGCTCCATTAGCCAGTCGACAGAAAATAAATTGCTTATAATTTATTGATAAATTACCAAGCAAATTGATTGTGCTTTCTCACATTTGCAGATTTTGCAGCCTCCCCCCCCCTCCCCGTTTTATATTCCGTTTTAGTTCGTTCTGCTCGTTTCAGCGTGTAATTACCAGAACCGGTTTTACAAACACTGTAACCCAAACCGCGTATACACAGTACACGACTGGAAAAGGAAAAGGAGCAGGAAGGAGGAATAAAATCTGCTGTCACGTGACCCTTTTCCCTTTTTGTTTTTTTTTTTGTCTTCCGTTTTTGTCATCTTAACATAATATCACTCAGTAAATTCATGTCCCGTTATTTATTTTTTTTGCTTTACAAGTTGAATATTTGAGCAACATTTTAATTCGTTGCTGACGCGTATTCCACAGTTTGACTCCATATTTATGTCCTGTCGTGTTTCCTTCAAGTATAAATAAGGTGTGTGGTTAAAAAGCTGCAGCTTCGGGCGACACGTTTTTTGGACTCTTTATGTCGTACGGCGACAGTTTGTTGCGCATAAGTTTATTGGATCTTTTTGTTTTTCCTAAGATAAAGCTATATATCGTCTTTTAATATGTCTTTTGAAGTTGAAGCTCCTCTTCGTCATGATTTGATCTTCATTTGAGCGGGAAATAAATACCTGTGCAGTTTGAACGTGACATGACTTTCAGAGAAATACGGGTTTAAAATCTGTCTGTCTCGTCAGAAGGTTAACGCGGCGCATCACTGCCTTCTCAAATCTCCCAGCAGCCACGTCTGGCACTTTCATATAGGTCTGTTGTTGCTGAGCATTAGCACATATATGGGCCAGAGAGATGGCCTGGTTGTTCGCTATATTTAGACGGAAAGGGAAACATCAGAGAAGGTTATTTTAGCGTTGACGTAGAGGCCTCGTTCGGAGTGTGAGGAGGTTAATTTCTACCTAAAATTCAGCAGCGTGTTAAGTAAAAGTGGCGAGATCCTGGTTAGATAAAAAGTAAGGTCACAGCGCTGTGCAAGAAACGTTCAAAATAACATCGCTCTTTTCATTTTAGAAAGACTTCCAGCTGCTGTCTCTTATAAACAGCTGAGTATCTTCAATGTAGCAGCCAGATAATATCACACCCCTACTATCATGTCAACATCAGTCAGTGGTGATTAATATTTAACGCTTTCTGATCATTCTGACACTGATGGCTCTTTTTATACCTTTTGTACATATGAGATCTGAGGGCAAGTCTCGGTCCTGACATTAAAACCCACATATGGAGCCACTCATTTGTCATTCCAGTGATAAAGAGCTGGATGACACCGGAGGCAGTTTCCTGGCTGTCGCCCTCATCTTCACCTCACACATCACACAAACACGACGCCTCAGATCCGCGTCGTCTCGTAATGCGACTTGACTCGGTGGAGAGAGGCTGTGGTAGGTCGGGCTGTTAAAATACAAGATGGAAAGCCACATCCGCGCACAGCAGCAGCCGCACACTTCCAAGGAGTTAGAGCCGGATCTGGTGTGGATCCCAGACTGCGCAGGAGGGTGAAGCGGTGTGCCTTCGGTTTTCCAAATCTGAATTTGACTTCATCTGAACTTATTGAGAGGATGTACGGTAGCTTCTCAGTTCCGAGGGGGTCAAAACAAACCAGACAAAACAGCATTACGTAACTTGCACTGGAACCACACAGTCTCACAGACGAGCTCACCCACTCCCACCCACACCCCCAGACCTCGGATACAGAACAAGGAAGAGGAAAAATACTAGCTAAAACCAGATAATACTTCACTTCACGAATTACATCAGCAAGAGCATTTCACTTAGTTTGTCTTCAATTAGTTATGACACAGAAACGTAGAGGTGCTGTGTGAGATATTTCGTCTCACCCTCCCCTACGGTGGCCACTGAAAACCTGAAAGGTCCACATCAGAGCCGGTGTTTGGTTTGTCCGTTCTGGAACTTTTTCATTCAAAAAAAAAAAGTCCACATGCAAACATAGTAAGTAAAGGTAATGCACCTTCATGCTGGATGCTGCCTGTCGAAATACAGAAGAAGAAAAAAAACAAGAAGAGGAACGACAGTCTGAGCTACTGTGGAAACATGGCGGACTCGGTTGACTCCCTCCGTAGACGTAAACGGGTCATTCTGAGGTTAGACTCAGTGATTGGTCATTAGAGCTGTCAGTCACGTATTTAACCCGCCCCCCCCATGGCTCTGAAAACAGGGCGACGAGGAGGTGCAGAAGTCTTGTTTCCTCTCAGACCACTTGAATTACAACATGTTGAAAGGTAATTATGGAGAGCACAGAGCAGCTACATAATCTGAAACAGTCTAAGCAGATCGGGACAGGTTCGAAGACATTTTGAGGGATCTTTTCATCGCTTTAACAATTAGACTCGCAAACATCCTTTGATCCCGTCGTGTAACTGACGGATATGGTTATTGTCCCGTCGAGTGGTTTATCTTGAGGAGATGCTAATGAAGACATAATTTCATGCATCATTAACCCCCAAACACGCAC
>JAPQRN010000013.1:9935821-9947095 GCA_037367275.1 Coranthus polyacanthus
TCGAAGTTTTTTTTTTCTTTTTTTGTTGAGTGCGACATGTATTACAAGAAAATATCGATTTAACACACAAGCTTTGCTTTGAAGGCAGACTGTGGGATGGCAGTGGCAGTAAATATTTGTGTAGTTGTTGTTCTCCGTCCCTGTAGTGACTGTGTTCTCTCCGGCTGCTTAGAGGCTATATATATACAGTACAGTGTGAGCTCGCTGGTGTAGGATGGCTGGATATGCCTGTCTCGGTTTGTTGTTTCCACAGGTGTCCCTAAAGACTCATAACGCCTCTTCACAGACACATGTGTTCGCCGGCCCGAAGCCCAGTACTGCTCAGCAATGCGAGCTATGCAGTAAATCAGCAGGCCTGCAGACCTGTTGCATACCTTCACTCAGGCAGCTGGCTCACCTCAGAAGTGTGTGTCTGTTTCTGTGAGATAAAGTCACTTCCCTTGTTTTGTAAAGTGGGATGTCTTGGACACCACTGCGGACAGGTAACATGAGGGAATTTGAAGGTCTTTTCCTCCTGTAGAACATCTGGGAATTTGACAAATGAGTCACATTACGAGAATAGAAGGCCATGTATTTTCCAACTCGTCTCATGCATATTTATTGCATTACGCGGTGCTTTTCAACCCAGCTGTTGAGGAAACCGGCCTGAAAAAGCACATTCACACACACACACACAAAAAAAAAAAACCCAGGAAGGAAGAACATTTTTACATCTTGGAAGTGCCTCCACGTCGTCACGGAAAGCCGTTAAGTTTTTCACCCGGGCCGCGGTGGAAGCTGTATTGTTTCGCTTTCCTCTGTGTCGCCTTGCATTAGTGCGCGCAAGTGTGTTCGCCGCTGTGAGCAAGACGCAACGGGGGAGGCGTTAAAGAGAGGGCGAGTGTGTTTAAAGGACAGAGAGGGTGGACAGGGTGTGTGTGTCTTCCAGATTTAGAGATCCTGTGGGAGAACAATGACAGGAGCTAATTAGATGACAGTCACCAGGTCTTTGTGTGCGTTAGCTGTGGGATTTCCTCTTATCTTATCTTTCCGGTTGGCAGGAAGATGACCTCAAAGCAGAGTTCGCCCCCCCCCCAACCCTGGGCTGATGCAGTCACAATTCTGCTATGAAAAGGAAGACGAGGTGCAAAATAATTCCTCAAAAAAAAAAAAAACCCCGCTTAAATACAGTTTGACACACCAGATGCGAATTGTAATCAACCGTCCGAGTTACTGCTCACGCTGTTCGTTTGCGTGTTTATGGTTTGCAGAGGAGCGTTCGCAGCTATAAATACTCTAATCTCCAGGTAAATAAGCGGGGATACGCGCAGAGACGTATCAACGGGGGCTCATATACCGCGCCTAGCAACTTGGATTTATGTGGCCTCTCATTGGGTTGATTAAAAACAATCGGTTCATTGTAAAATGTCACCCGAGTCTGCAGCTCACCCTTTCAGTCGCAAGGTCTTATTTTTCCAATGATTGGATCCAGGAAGCGAAGGCTGAAAAGAAGAGAGAGAAAAAAACAACACTTCAAACAACAACAATTGATTACAAGACATGGCATGAAAAATGGGAAATAAATTCACGTGGGCGATCCCACATTCCTCCTCGAATTGTACCGTCTGCGTCGGGTCGATGGAGGCTGCTCAGGCCCCTTTGTTTAGTTGACGTCGCCTATCCCAGAACACCACTGTCATGGATCACAGCATTGATCATTTAGACACCTGATTTGGGTGGAAAGTAATGCAGTCTATCATATTCCTTGAGACTACAGCTCACATTAATCCTGATATGGTAGCTAGCAGAGAAAGCTTGTTGTTTCTTTCCAGGAAGCGGTAACGTTACCGGAAAAACATGATGTTAGAGAATTTTAAAGTATCAACTTCCGAAGAAAAGATATATTTGCTTGCATCATTCAGCAAATATATACTCTGCAGGTTTTTAAGCAAGACTCTGCATTAAACAACATGTGTTTATTTGTCCATAAGGCTGCTTTTACAATGAACAATAAGCTTTATTAACCAAAATGTGCTTGACACGAGTGGAAAATACATTTTAAGTTTTAAGTTACCCTTGTCATCTTGAAATATAAAGGAATCCATGAGTAGATTTTGCTTTTTTTGATGAAACTAACTCTATAGATACCAGTAAAATAACACATTATGTGAATTAAAACCATAACATAGAATATTTTTGATGTAACATAGACCGGATCATGGCAGGGGACTGAAAAAGCAGCAATTTCCTGGAAAATTACAGATCTTTGCATTCCCATCTGAAGCCGATTATACGTTTTGGATCGAGCTCAACAAAGCCAGAAGAAGTCATTCTGTGAAGTTCCTGGTGTGATACTGAGCGTGTCGACTTCCACTTCGTGAAATGCAAACAGGCATTAAGAGGCAGAAATTAGCCGCTTCCTGATGTCCTGTCTGTGTCAACACGTGGAACGCGATGCAGAGGAATGTTCCCATTTTTTTTGTACGTGGGATTTTTCGTTCTGCACGTTCGTAACATCAGCTGGCGTTGCCGCTGCTTTTTTTTTTTGCACGAGGCCTGGAAGGAAGTGTGGGTTGTTTTTAAAAAGCCACCCAGACTGTTTACATTACAACATCTCTGAATGTGTGTGCGCATGTGACGCTGCATTCCTGGCTCTTCTCCACTCCGGCGTTTAGGGAGGACCTCCCCCACACCCCACGGGACGCCGCAGTTACCAAAAACAAAATTCTCCAGATTCTTGGCAGCTTGGCGTGTGGGTGGTCAGCTCCTGCTCGTCATGTGATCTTGACTCACCTTGACACGTCGCCCCCTCCCTCCCTCTTCTTCCTCCTCTCCCCCCCCCTCCCTCCTCTTCCTCCGCGGAGATGTTTCGGTCTGGCGGAGCGAGGGGCGTCTCCCTCACACATGGTTCCAATTTGGAAGAGGCAGTCATTTCCTCGCTCTGAAGTTCTCCGTTTCTCCAGAGGGAACTTCAACAAGTGATCACGTTATAGTCAGCACATTTTTTCTCCTGACGCTGCATTATTTGTTTTTCTCGCTTGGTTGCTATGGATTACATTTGAGCTGCACTCGTGTCATTTGAGAATAACTGTCAGAGGAACTTTAGCTTAAAGCAAAGATTCGCCGTCTTCATGCGTTCAGAAACACATAATTGTGGTTGTTAGGTTTCCGCTGGCACTCGCTTCAGAGAAGATATTCACGTTGTTTGAAGAATCGGGGTGTAGACATGTCATCCAAGCACGAAAATGAAGTTTCACTATGATCAAAAGAAGTCTGCTCCAGTTATATCGACTACTTTTAATTGCAGTGATTATAAATGTGTACCTTTTTGGATCCTGCTGCACCCTTTTATTTAGTTTCATCCATGATATTTTGATGCACTCAGTTTGTTTTCTTCATACTTCACTGTTTACTCTCTTGAAAGCCCTTCTACAGATGAGTGTCGCAAATTGGCATTTTCTATAAACGCTATGCTGCAGAAAAGGAATTTCAAGAAAGTGGAAAAGCCTTGTTTCTGGGGAACGAGTCTTATTTAATTTCTAAAAAGAAAGAAAAAAACACGTCGAGCACGAGAAAAGTAATCTGATTTTAAGAAAATGTATTAAACTTTTGTGTTAATGAGATTTTTCCCGAGTTAGATTTAACCAGTTACAAACTAGAACAATGGTTTGCAGAATATCCCGGCAAAGGAACAAGATAGTTTGACTTATTTTAAGAGTGAGACCATTTGCACAACGTCTCAGTTTAAGAATATTAAGTCTGTCATAAACGTGAGTGTTTTTGCTGCTTGTAATGACCATAACTTGTTTAAATTGGGACTTTTTCCCCCCAGTAGGTCCATCATGGTCTTTCGCGGGTGTTTTAGTTTATCTATGTATGTTGTATCTGTCCCTTTTTCGAAATAAACTAATAAAAGAGTGAATTGTTCCAGGCAAGTCATATTTTTGAAAGCCTTTAATACCTGGATTTGTGACACAAGTGGCTCAGGTCTGTGTTAGCAGAGAGCAGGCCTTTCATGGTGTCTCCGTAGACATATCTACTGTTTCCCAAAATAGCACATTGAATCTGGAAACTTTCTGGGCCTCAGTAGACCACCTGTTTTTCGGACGTGCGTGGGAGCAAACGGAGCTTTTTCCATGGTCACGAGGCGAGTGGATCAGTTCGAGGGTCACATTGACAAGTCGCGTTGCGTAACACACTTGGGTGTTCGAACATCTGTTTGTTTCTTTGTCGTTGTGCAACAGCTTCAGAGAGCAGCCAAAGTGAATGTGGAGGACCTTCAGCTTCGGTTTCTAACGCTTTGCTCTTTCTCGTTTCAGGATCTCCGTACTACGACAACGTGCGGCCTCTCTCGTACCCAGACTCTGACGCTGTCCTCATCTGTTTCGACATCAGCCGCCCTGAAACACTCGACAGCGTACTGAAAAAGGTTTGTTGCTCTTCGCCAAACATTCAGTAGGATTAGTCGAAGCCCTTGCGAACACCAAACATGACCCCCTTTTTTTTTTTTAAGTCTCACTTTTATTTCCTTTTGATCCGCTGGGAAAGAAGCCGGGCCATGTTGCATTTGAATGGATCAAAAGTATAAGTCTTACTGTAGGTCAGAGGTTTCTTGCAGACTCCCATACGTCAGGTCTTGTGATGTGAAGTTGTACAAAGCTGCAGTATGACAGGAAGGTCTGTAGGTTAAATCCCCAGAAGCCACCGGGAGAAGGAAGCAGCTTTAAATTCACAGTTAAGTGTTAGTGAGCAGTTACTCAGATGAAGCTGCCGGTGGTTAAGGTCTGATGACTGTGGTCGCACAGACTGTTGGACGTGAGGCAGCGTGTCAATCATCTGATTAGTGGAGGCTCTGAGTTCACACACAAGAACTGTACTAACAACGCGACGCTGGTAAGCCATTGTTTTTCGTCCTGTGAAACACACCGGCTCTTCTTATGGAAGGCACTTCCTGATTTCTGTATGTTGTTTTAGCGCTCCGTTCACGTCACAGTGTGATCAACAAGGTGCACAATCAACAGGGCGCATTTACTGAAAACATACAGAGAGGTGACAAATGAAAGGCAAAAGGAGCATGAAGCGTCTTATCTTACCAAAAGTAGGCATGGTTTGAATTCGATTGCTTTCGGTAGTTATCGATTCCCTGTTTAGATTCCAAAACGGCAAAAAAAAAAAGATGTGAACTTTGTGACAAACGGATGCATCTGTATTGTACAGGTCAAGGTACAGCGTTTCCGCACACAGTTTTTATTCAGTCCACCCAGGCATACTAACAGCGACCCATTTTAGCACTTTTTATTTAAATTTATCTGAGAGAACACCACCGTCCCAGATCAACTAAGTAGTGGACAATCTCCCCTTGCCTTACCCCTTCCAAACGTCAAACACTGTCCCCACTATAAACAAATAAACGCGTCGTCCAGGGGTCGCTTTAACCGTAAAAACAAGCTAAAGACTTGCAGCTAATTAGCTTCGCACATGCATGGCACTTTGCCACACCTTGACCGTTTGCCGCGGCCCACCTTTCGCACCGTTGTGATGGTAGCCACGCATGCTAGCTCGTATCTAAACAAATGAACACAGTGTTGAACTGATGGGTGACGTACTCACGTAGACATGCCTGGCAGATAACTCCCTACATCCTTGCAGATCTGTAGGCTTTGTTTAGTAGCATGTGATTCATTGAATACTCATCAAACATTCGATGACCCAATGGAAGAGACCACTCCCATCAGGGTTTTCTTTTAATTTGTCACCCGTCTGTACATGAACAATGGTTTTAAACTGAACCAATCTGAAATGGAATCTGAATTATGCCGTGCGTTGGTCCAGGCTTTTAGTCAACGGACATTTGAGACTCTTTACTGTGCAACAAAGTGATCGACACACTGTACAAAACACTTCCTCTCTGGATGTCGATGAACTTGATTCCTCTGACCAACCGGGCGGCCCAGAGGCACATTAGCCTCAGATTAAAGCCCCAAGAGAAATGCCATTGATCACAGAGAGCGTATTGTTGTCAGGGAGGAAACACAGGGATTATTTGTAGTTCTTTTCCAGGGTTCAAAGCGTGAGGGGCTCCAGGAAGTGGCAGCTTTAACCTTTGTATTTAAAGGGCAGGTGACATCGGGGACGGAACTCATGGGATTTCATGTCTGGTTGTAGCCGGTGGCCGACACGCACATTTTAAATACACATTGATTTTATTTTAATACATGATTTAACTAGAGGGCACTCAGGCTATGTCCACACCAATATATGTTTGTCTTAAAACACTATTTCCAGCTTTTTATGATCCCTGAAGTGTAGATTTTTGGGAATGCTGCTCACCCTGTTTAATTTGGAAACTTAGGGGTTGTGTTGTCTTATGTACGGACAAGAACAGAGACTTTTGGAAACAATGATGCAGACACTCGCGTCTTCTGTCTGATTGGGTCTTATGAGTCCATACATGTCCTTGATTCATTGTGTCACTGCATCATGTCTTCCTTTCTGGAAGAAAACAAGACATCAGCCTTGTAAAACCTTAGTAAAACATGAACGTGTCTCTCCACAGTGGAAAGGGGAGATCCAGGAGTTTTGTCCCAACACTAAGATGCTGTTGGTTGGATGTAAGTCAGACCTGCGGACAGACCTGAGCACACTGGTGGAGCTCTCCAACCATCGACAAACACCAGTCTCTTATGACCAGGTACGCTCATTAAAAAGCACCGTGAGTAAAAAAGGAAATGGCAATTCAACATTGTGAATGAAAGATACAATCAGTTTAGAAGTTTTAAGACTGAGATTGTTCCTGAATAATCGCTCATTGTGCTCCAGTTTAAGCCACGTTGAATTGTTTCCAAAAAGTGAAAATCCTGTCTCACTGTCGACGCCAGTGCTTAAACACTACTTTCTAACCTGTGTGGCTTTCCATGCTCGATCTCACTGACCCCACGTGACCTTCTCACCCTCAGGGCTCCAGCATGGCCAAGCAGATCTCGGCGCCCTACATCGAGTGCTCGGCTCAGCAGTCGGAGAACAGCGTCAGGGACATTTTCCATGTGGCCACGCTGGCTTGCATCAACAAGAATAACAAAAACGTCAAGCGCAGTAAGGCCTCCCGCGCCACCAAGAGGATTTCACACATGCCCGGCCGGCCCGACCTGGCGGCTGTGGCCACGGACCTCCGGAAGGACAAAGCCAAAAGTTGCTCGGTCATGTGACTGATCAGACCGAGAGGGATTAGACTGTGGAGAAAGAGGACTGAGCACAGTGTAAGCAGGAAGCTACGGGGCAACGCTCTTTCCTGCATGTTAAAGACCCCTTTTTTGTCTCCGAGGGGGTTTTATAAGCTTCAATTCATGTACATGTTACTGGAATACTCTGCACCAATGAAAACTGAATGCGTAGTAATGTCCCGATCCATGCGGCCCCCGTCCCATCAGACAAGGATGCTATCTGTCAGCGGGCAACCTGCTCGAGGAAGTGACCTGCTTCCTCTGGGAGGACGGAGCGGATGCGTTCGAGGCTTTCCACAGAAACGGGAAATGAGCAGGAGGAGTGATGTCACCAGGAGACGTCCCATTGTAAAGGAAGAACATGCAATCTTTTGAATGCGAGCCAAAGGTGGTGATGGAGTGGGGGTCGCTGCTCGGGGATAAAAGAAGAGCTGCTGTTGCTTGTGCTTGGATCAAAGACTTACTGCTCGGAGGGCTTATACAACAACTCGTCACTGTGGTTTGATTCGCTCTCACTCCTTGATCCTGGAACTGTTGGTCTGAGCGAAGACAAGAACAAGAGGAATTTCGTAGTCCTGCACAAAGGAAACCTGACGCTGTTTGTGCCCTGTCTCTGATATGTTGTCGGTATAATGTGAAGTCATTGGTGTAAACTGTAGCATCACTTTATTTTAGCTTATCCTGATGAGTTTAAACCATAAACAGTTGAGTCTAGCAGCTGAAGAAAGCCACTGTAGATTTGAAAGTACCTGTTTGTACTAGTCACGCAGCCATCCTGTGCCTGTTTAGTTCACGTCAGCATCCATAGATGCATAATAACTCTCTGCAGAAGGATAATGGTAAATGTTCTGTACACTGACAGCTTTATTGGCTCCTCTGTTTGACAGCAGAGAGCCATAACGAAAGGCACAAAACTCAAAGTCAGCCTCTTTAGGATTTGGACAATGCTGTAATTTGGCCCATCATTTTCACCAATTTGTGACATTGTTTTGAAAGAAGAAGAGAGAAATTACTGACGCAACATTTAAAAAAAAAAAAACCTAATGGACCCTTAATGGTCCAAAAAGCTTTAGCTAAGCAAGACTTGACAAGAAAGAATCTGACTAATTCTGTCAAATGAGGAAGAATTCACAGCTTGAGCGATGACTCACTTTTCCTCTGCGTTTCACAGAGTGGAAGTGAAAACAACAATTAAAGCCTGTTTATTAGGCTGTGGAAACATCAAATGGCTTTGCATTTCTCTGAACTTTTGTGACTGCTCTTGGTTAAAACGCTCAAACTCCATTTTACATGGTTTAAAACTTATTTAGGTCATTAAAGTGTTTGGGTTTCATGACCCCCGAAGAGGCCCGTGAGGCTCATTTGAAGTTTGTCATAATGTAACAAAAAAAATGAAAAGACTTTTCTAAAGTGTTTTTAAAATTTGTGGTTTTCCCTCCAGCAACAAAAAAAGCTGTTTAAATATCAAAGGCATTGATGCACTTTTAATGTAAGTTCCCAAACGCGCTCCTTCAAATGCCAGCGCTGTCGTATTTGGCAGATAAGCAGCACGAGTCGTGTCTTCATTTTCTCATCTGTTGTCTCCTCCCTGTTGATGTCACTTTCAAATGTCTTTGCCATTGTTGTTGCCACAATATTTATTGAATTATATATTTTCCCTTTAGAATAAATGCAAATGTAATTGAAGAGAGAAGTGTTTTCTGCTTTATTGAAGTTTGAAAATGGTGAGCAAAAAAATGACCAAAAAGGTGTGTGTGTGTGTGTGTGGGGGGGGGGAGGGGGTCACTTTGGATTAAAAGACCATGAAATTATCTTTTTCATTTGACCTTTTACTTAAACTTGAAAAATATTTTGAGTTGAGTAAAAGAAGCAAAACAAATGGTGATTAAAATGGATAAAGACTAGTTTAAAAATGTGTTACAAATACCAGGAAGTTTAAACTCAGCTGCATACAGCGCAATCTGACCACATATTATTATTTTACATACATTACATTCAGCTTCACAGATCTGGTCATTTTCACTCCCAAAAAAAAGCTTCCTGTGCCTAAAACTGACAACCGAGACCGTTTTCTCTCCGTAAATCTGAGAAAACGAGGACGAGTAGACGCAAATAAGTCATCAAAAAATGCCCTAAGGATATTTTACACATGCGAGTTGTTTCACTCAAATCACGTCGTGTTGCAAACGCTGGTATCAGATTTGGGTCACGTCAGCACCTGTGGAGAAAACAAAAAACTAAATCCAGTCCCAGACGTAAAATACTAGATTCAGAAAATATTTCAAGACATGAGACAAAATTAAGGCATTTGAAACAAGGTCGACATCCAGGAAGTCGTCTGTGTGTTTCAAAGATGTCCAGTTTTTCCTCCCCGATGAAAGAGGACACACCTGTGATGTTTTGTCGTGATTGCACAGGTGTGGTCTATTTAAACCCTGCTTGTTTCTTGCTCAATAAGACGCAGACAAAGCCGAGCAGCAAAATTATGATGTGGGGTTTTTTTTTTTTTCTTGTTTACTTTCTCCGACAAAAGCTTTTTACAGTGTACACAGACATGTCTGGAGGCAAATCTCTTCTAAGCAAGTGTAGCCTTCCTCTTTTTATGTCCTTTGTTGAATTAAGAATAGTCGGCTCTGTTGTTATCTAGACGGTTTTTCGTCTGCGGCTTAATCGTTCGTAACGACCCAGTTAAATGGAATTATTTTGGGTGGGTAATGGCCGGATGTAATCCTCAGCCGCTACGGTGGAGTCATAAGACTTTTTACTGAACATACTAAGGGAAAAAAGCAGGACTAAGTGGGTTAAAATAGTTTAAGATTCACCTCTTCATCTTCTCAGTTTGATAACAGTCTCTCCATTGAGCAAAACAAGTCAGACTGCCCTTGACTGCCTTGACATCTTGAGTGAAAAGCAGGTTTTGTAAGAGCTGAATAGGACAAAAAGCTCTCTGTGAGTCAGACTGCATCATTTCAGCTGTGTAAAAAAAAAAAAGCTACAGTATCACTGGAAGCAGGCTGGGTAACAGGCCGTGGTGAATTCCCCGGGGCTGCCGAGCATGCAGACTGCTTTCCTTTACACAGCACGCCTATATATCATGCAATGACTTCATCACATACACGGCGTCTGAGATGTATTAGCTTGTCGGGAAACAGGAAAACGGGCCTGTCAGGTGAGAAATAAATGTCGGAGACGAAAGACACGCGGCAGGACTCACCCTGGCTGCATGGATGAAAGCAGTTTTTAATAGATTTTTGAGTTAAGGCTCATTTCTTTAACTCTAAACAGAGTGACGGACTGGACCGAACTGAACAGCTACAATATCCAAAGGCTGGAAGATATTACAAGCCTCACAAAACTCTTGATTCGACTTAGGGCTGGGAGGGCTGGCCAAACGCACATCACATCACACACCACGATCTGAATCACAATTTCCCTCACCTCTCATAAAATGTACGCGGGTTACATCCAAACTATAACTAGTGTTGCTAGAGTTTTCCTTGGTTTATAGAGGGCTCAGGCTGTGCGCGATGGCCTTTTGTTGAAGTCGTCATTTCTTCAGCAGCAGCAATACGGCACGTTACACAAACTGCAGGTTAAAGCGGACAAAAACTGAACACTTTAGTGAGGACAGATGCTAAAGAATCACTATAAATGGACTCAAATAAACTCCTCAGCCAAGTGACATTAATGCTAAATAACCTATAACGCAACAGTGTCTAGTTTTGCACACTGAGGAGCAGCAGAAGAGCAGAAAAACCAAAAATCAACAGAAATCAGTGTAGACTGTTATCACGGATGTCGGCAACGGAGACAGACGTTAGCTTTGAAATGGAGTTAGCTAATGTCAACAAACAAGCACGAAATAGACTGCTACACAAACGTCACATAAGCGCATGGAAATGTGCGAATCTAACACATTGAACCTTTAATCCACTACCTCGTCTGTAAACACGATGAGTCACCTCAGACAGATTTTCACTGGCTGTGGTAGTGAAAACAACAACTCCCATGATTCCATGCAACTTCACGTCTTAATCAAACTACTTCTGTTGCTATAGTTCTGACTGGGAGTTGC
>JAPQRN010000013.1:9964887-9976493 GCA_037367275.1 Coranthus polyacanthus
CACATCGGAGAGGAGTTAATGCACAGTGTATATTTTTATTTCGAGTCAGGATGGTTTCATAGTGTTTTATTGAGGTTGTGATGAGATGAGGTTCAGTCAGCCTTTTTCATTTTATACTTTGAGTACATTTCAGGGCCTGTACCTTTTCACTTTTAGTAAAGAAGTGCCTCTACTTTTACTGGAGTACCTGTACTTCTTCCCGAGTAAGGACTGTGCGTGTGAATAAACCGTAGTGTGCATCTTTTCGGATGCGCCGCCCAGGGCATAAATTCATATCACTTCCTCAGAGCCTTCTTGACAGCTGGAGGTGCGTAACCGTGGCAACGGCCAACCTCACCTCGACTGGTATTTACCTGACAGAGAGAGATGAACCCCTCTGTTTGTCTGTTAAGACGGGTATACACTGTGACTTTGTGTTGTCCCAGAAAAAAGCTGAGAAAACGTAGCAGGACGGTGGTCCATCCTACATCGAGGTTTAAAGATGGACGTCGTCACAAAGATTCTGACTTTAAGCAGTGTAATGGCTGCTATGATGTCACGTCAAAGTCCACATTCTCCTCCTCGTGCCGGCTTTCTGTCCAGTGCTTGCACACTGTAATATACCACTAATAAAAAAGCAGTCGGCCTTCACCGATGTGTATGCTTTCATTCGTTGCGTGCAGTAGAAGGATATCTGGAGGACAAGGTGGTTCCTTGTATCTACTGCGTTCTCTCCGTCTTCTGTTTTTCTTCTTTTTGTTTTTTGTTTTTTTTCCACAACAGCAGTCTCGAATAACCTCCTGCGTTTGATGCCAGTGTTCGAACCACCACAAGTGTTTTCCGACTGCACGTGAACCGAACCGTGGTCCAGTTCGATCCGGACCGAGAGCCGGACAAAGAGCCGCTTGTTTTTTGGTCCGTACCTTGGTCCAGATGGACGGTTTCAAATCTTTCAAATCTGGTTGGAATCAAACTGGGAAGTCCGGACCGACGCCTGAAGCTAGCGCAGGCTTTCCTCCGTCTTTTTCACTTCTCTCAGAATCACAACTGCAAACAAACCTTTGGCATTTCAGACATTCTTATTCTCATTTTCTACGTACCAAATGACATATTTGTACGGAATGCCGGTCAAAAGCCACACAAGAAACCTATTTAGAGTAGCTTGCGTTGGGATTGTTTGCTCTTGCTTAGGGGGAAAATAAAGCGAAAGTGAAAGTTGTGCCTGTGAACAGGATATAAAGTATTTGTTGCGGAACTTTAAGAGGGAGCCGGTGCTGCTGGGGATTTGAGCTTTGTGGAGAAAATTACATTTGAAATGAGATTTACTGAAGTGTCTTTTTTTGTTTTAAACGAGTACAGAGTGTGATTGCACACAATTCCCAGCTGTTTACTCCGTCGTCTTCCTGGTATTTACTGAAGGAGCATCCAGAAGCAGAGGTGGTTTAAAGCTTGACAAGCAAATATGACGTGTTGATTTAAACATACCTTTCATTTTCTACCACGTCGCCGCCTTCTCCGGCTTCTCCAGCTGTTTTCACACACTGTATCTCCACACTCTCTCCTGTTTCTGTCTCTTCGCGCCTCCTCTCCTGGTTCAACAGTCTCTAAAGTGCTTATTCAGTGCGTGCACTCACATCCTGCAAATGGAAAAGTTTTAAATTAAATATCCTGCAGCAACGTTTGCTTCCGAGTTTTATTATTCTCAGACATCATGCAGTATATTGTGCGTCGCCTTCGTTTTTTGTTTTTTTTTTCTCTATTGCTTGATTTCCATTGAGTGTTATTAAAATAACGCTCTTTTCTTTGACATTTCACAGCCAAAATGCTGATTCCAACACCGGCTTCATTTTGGACCGAGCACAAACCCCTGCATCAGAAACTTTTCGACAAATAAGTATGTTAATCCAAGTCCTGCTTCCAGTAACACTTTTGTGTTCCCAAAACGTAATCTCCTGTGTGTGCTTAGATGAATATTGAACCTCCTCTCTGTGAACACTGGCAGCATTTTATGTTTATTACTCAACTGTAAGCCATGGTGGGTTGTTATTTCCACTCACAGATGAATAAAGAGACTCTATTCCCAAATGATGCCGACAAAACTCCAATTATAAGCGAAGACGCCCTGTGTCATATTAAAGCCCTAAATGTGAACGCGTTTCTGTCCCAGTTCGTTACAAAGTGAATCGGTTAATTTTCTGCTTCTTATCCGTCTGTGAGATTCTCTGTGTGCACAGCGGACTGATCTCTGCTCAGTTGGATCGTTTGAATTTATTTAATCTTCTGATAAAGGCACCTCCAGCTGTGACGATGATAAAGATAAGTGCTGTAATTTAATCACCATCACACACTGCGAGCTCCTCGTACAAACACAAGGCTTATCGGGCGACATCGAAGAGCCGAGATGATCTTATCTGAGCTGATTTGTTGTTGTTCCTTTTTGGAAATGGACTAAACAACATAATCAAGTTCCTCGAAGAACTTTAACGGACGGACTCGGCCAAAGCTTTAAGGTCAACGAAGTCTCTTCTTCTGCCAGGCCGTGCTGTCGTCTCTTTTCGCAATCCTCCGTTAATGTGGCCGACAAGAAACGAGAGCTTTTCTGTCAACCCGTCACGAGCATCAAAACTTTTTAGATGACTAGCAACACTTTGTTAAGGAATACCGAGCCTGTCTTTTGTGCTTAACAGGTCCCGAAGGCACGCAAATGTATTATTTATTCATTTAATTTGGGTGAACGAGCGTCTCGGAGTTAGACCGATAAGTCAGCGTCGATTGTGCAAACTGTACGTACGGGCAGGACAGAACTACTCGACTTGGATCGCCCACGTTTTCTTTACTGTTTCGTGATCAGTTGTGCGTGAAGATTCAGGTGTATTACTTTGAATAGACGGCCAGCTCTACAGTTACTCGGTATCAACCGATTAATCGGTCCCGGACAACAGGATTCAGGCCAAAACTATCGCACCGATTTTCATGAAACTCGGTGGAAGGGTAAGTCAAGGATGAAGTAGAAATGAGAACTGAGACCTTTGTTACTAAAGTAGGAGACTACAGGCCGTACTTTGTGGTTTGTTTGTGCTTTAACGATAGTGTCCAACGAGAAGACGAGTGGGCTATTATAAAAAATAAAACTTCCTAGTGTATTTATTGATGCCTTTTAATTTGTGTGAGCAGCGATCTGCACGTATTTAACTTCAGTTCACGTCAGTAAACTTGGATTTACAAACAGGAGATTAGTTTTTAATTAGTGCAACACAGCTCTACTTCATTTAAAATCTGGATTTACTCATTTTAAAGCTACAGCTTTGGAAATAATTAATAGACCGCCTGTGATTTTCTGTAGAAATTCAATAAAACAACCCCTAAACATAACCTTTTGATATTCTGTTGTCAGAATATTAATCGTTTTTCAGCATCAGATGCTCTTAATTTAAGTTACTTGTTACGGAGGAAATAGGGTTTTCATTGTCATTCATTTATAATGTGTCTGGAACTTGTAAAGCAAGTCATTTTTATGACAAATAATGACTCTTCACTCCTTTACAGTGACCTAATCATTATTTCCAAAGCTGTTTTGCTAAACTCAGTGTCAACCCTAGTGTTTTAGTTGTTAAAACATAACGTTCATCATCAGTACGATAAAATAACACACGATTATTCACGAGACAAGTGACCGGCCATCCTCCCGTGACCCATAAAAACAGTGAGTGAGTGGCAGCGCCGGGCCGATGTGGGCAGATGTGGGCAGACGTGGGCAGGTGTCGCTGTAGAGGCTTCAGTTCGTCCCCGGAGCAGGTGCTTAAAGGCAGGACGGTGACAGGCCCGCTGCAGGGGAACGCTGCCGTTGATGCGAGTGGACAGAGTGTCACTGCAGAGCACAGCGGCCTCCACAGCCTGCTGTCGCATCGTGTGTCGTCACTGTGCACTGACACACACGCAGCGGAGACGTCTTTCAAACACCGTGACTGTTATATTCAGGGTTTCTCCTGCGTACGGAAGCACAAGGCAGCCACCATCACATTTCATGCCACCTCCAGTCCTCCAGTCTTTACCAAAATAGATGCTTCACTGCAGAGGCTGAACTGATGGTTTAATGTGAACACTGATGTCTTTTTACCTACTAGTAACTGTGGTGATCTCAGTGCTCCAAGGTGTCAAATTAGCAGGGACAATAACACACCTTTGCAGCAAATATTAGTAGTTTTATACCAGTAAATTAGTTGGTTGTTTGCTTTTTGACACATTTTTGACTGATTCGTCTGTTAACGTCGAAAAATGTTGTTTGTTCGATAAAGCAAGACTCGAACTGGTCATTTTTCTCGCAACGTATTCTCCTAAAATATTCGAATCGCTTGCAGAAGTGTTTGCTTGAAGTGAGACGCGTGCACTTGATCAAAATGGCGCCGCTTCCACCTCATTTTGACCCTGAAAAATGTTACTGCTTTGCTATTTTTCTACTCGCAAATGTTGCATTCTGCCGATTTCAAAGCCTCTCTCTCTGGTGTCACTTATCCTTTAATCTCCTTTAAAGGTCTGAAGGTCTAGAAACCAAAAGCTTGTATTCCTTCGATAAAATATTCACTCTGGAAATAAAAGTGTAGACCTTTCCTGCGTGGAGATTGCATGTGTTTGACCTTCTCACACCGCAGCTTTGCTTTACACGCGTGGAGATCTCCTCCAGGGTGTTTACTGTAGAAGCACTTTTCCACTTTCACCAGCCTCTTCCCTTCAACTCCGGTTACAGTCGCTCCCACTTAACCACCTCTTATGCCTCATCATCTCTTAATTCTCCCATTTCCAAATCATCAATTCGGCAAATTACGCACTATGTCGCTGAAGAGTTGTTCCGTACACCCGGTGTGCCTCGTAATCGATCACACGGCGTGTTTTACGCTCGCTGAATGTCAAGCAACTGGTAACGAATCGCCAGCCTTGACAAAATATTGATGGGACGGAGCTGCTGAACCGTTCGAGTGCGCACGTTTGCGCACACGTACCGACGCGCATGCTGTCAGTCAAACGGATTAACGCCACGATTTCGACGTATGAGATCTCAATCCTCGTCTTCCTGAGTCAGTGGGTGAGAAAATGACAAGAGCCGTGTTCGGTATTGATTGCTTTCTGGTTTCCCACTGATTTAATGAAATATGAGTTGTGTTTTCCTTTCTCTCAGCCTCCTTTTGTTTTTCCGGCCTTTGAGGGAACTGTCGCAGATTAAATGAGCAGTGGCATATTCCCCCAGGAAGCTGAAAATGATATCTCACTGAGCCAACATTCTGCAGACTCTGGGAAATGTTGATAAGACTTATTGTCTTTAAATGAATTTGCTTCCTCGGTTCAGAGTGAATCGAGTGCGCGCAATGAATATAACCTTTTATTATAATAAACGCTAATACGTTTTGGCTTGTGAATTATTCAAAACAGGCTTTTTTTGGAGACTTTAAACAAAGGTCATGTAAAATGAACATTTCCCGAGCACCGATGTCATTTGCGAGTAGAGTAGATCGAAGGGTGACAAGAGGCCTCAGGGTGTCGAACCGCGACTTGGCGTCACGACAGTTTAGTCCCCCGGTGACGCAGAAGGATGTGACATCTGAAATATGGAGGCGAGCGTCTCTACTTCATTAGACGGCCCTGCCACCGCCCGTACGCACTAGGCCGAGCTGGTGTTGATCAGACGCCGCTCTCCTCCCCGGATCGCTGCCGCCGCTCGTCCGTGCGCCGCGGCGCGTCGTTGGCGCTCGGCGCGAAACAATCTGAAGCAGTAATGAAGTGCATCAAACAGCCCTAACGCGTAATGGCACAGAAAACTCATTAAGTGCTGGAAATTAACGTCGCTATCAACAACATCTTAATATTCTGATCGCCGCCTGCTTTGCTGCGTACTCTAATTAGACAGACGCGTAATACGTTTTGGAGCTGAAATAATTAAAATGAAGTTTAAAAAAAAAAAAAACATTACATAACTCAACTCCTCTGATAAAATATTCTCACACGGTTCCAGTTTTGGAGCTGGCATTAAACGGGCAGTTTCTCTGACGCATCCAGGAAAGAATGATTAGATTTTCTACAGGCTGTTAGTTCTAAGTAAATACAATCAGAGGTGGCAAAGTAAACACATTCTTGACTCAAGCAGAAGTAGAGTCTCCATCTCTTGTCTGTTCTGTCTTGTTTTGAACATTTAAATAGTAGACATTTGGGTTCAAATATAGAGGCTAAAAGTAGCAAATTACTCAAAGTAGAAGTCAGTTTCCAAAGGGTGAAGGGATGTATTTCCATGGGAGCCACTTTCTCCAAGACTAGAAACCTTCAATGAAAATCAACAAAGTCTACAACCAGATCTCCAGGGCTTTTCCTCGTCACGTGGTCGTGAGGTTTTGGGGGGATTTGCTCTTCCTTGAAAACGAACAAACCATGGTTGTAGATTTGGACATTACACTTAGGCGTTGGGGCATAACTCCTAGAAGTGCACGGATGGATTATGATGCAGGAATAGTGGATTGAACTTATGGTTCTTATTTATCTCTTATTTCCCCTCAAACCTGTGAGACTTAATATCAGCCGGCTCGTACAGTCTCCTGCACTATTCTGTCTCCGTGGGTTTTTTTTTTTTTTCGTATCGAGCAGTGATCGTGAGGTAGAATGGTTTCGTCGTATCAAAAGTCCGGTGCTCTCCATCCAGCTGTGACCAAATGAGCTCCACGCAGCAGGAAGGAGCAGGTGTCAGGCTACAGCCATATGTGTCCCCGATGACTTTGGATGCTTTTTGTTCTGTGTCCTTCGTTGATCAGCATGGTCCTATTTTCAGTGGTGGAAGAAATATTCAGACCATTTACTTAAGTATCCTGCATGCAAAACCTCACCGAAGTCAAAGTACCCACGTATTATCATCAAAAAGTGCTGAAAAAGTAGTCATTGTGCATTGAAACGCTACGTTTTACTATTATATCTGATGTTTTTGATTCATTTTACGGCTGTAGATGTTCAAGGTTGAGATCATTTGAACTGCTTGATACACTGTTGGTGTTTTAATCTACAGAAATAACATCATTATCCTTAAAAAGTCTCAGACAGCTCTGTGACGATGCATTTTCCAGCGAATCCGAGAGGGTTTTGAAGAGTTTATTTAACTTAAGAAGGAGGAGAAACTTCTCAACCCGTAAAGGAAACACTTAGCTCTTCAGTTTATGACAAACATTCAAAACACATCGGTTTTCACTGGACACGAAGGGGATGAAAAACGGAAGTTTTTACACAAATGTAGTAGATTTAAAAGCACATTTGCCTCTGAGGTGTAGTGCAATAGAGGTATAAAGATGCAGAAAAATTGTACTTAAGTAAAAATACTTGTACTTTTGCAGGACAGTTTGATGCTCCCTCTGACTTTGCACCAGATCACAGAAAGTCACCGTGCCGTCATCACGCCTATAAAGACGAGAATCAGCGCGCCAGGAGAGGTCAAAGGTGGTGTATTTTCTCCCGTACATCTTCTCCACACTAGCTTTAATTTTCAGCCTTCCACGTCGACATCGTTTCATCTCAAACAGAGCTACAGCGAATCGTTCTAACGAGGAGGCGATGATAGATGTGCAGCGTGACTTATTTGAGCGTTCGCTAATCTTGTTAGGATGTGTGCTTGGCATGCTACAACGTGTGACTTTTTTTGCGCCTTTTATTCCTTCACGTTTGCAATTTTGGGGAAGGAAAACCTCTTTGCTTAATTATTCTAATCTATGCATCCTAACTCCCCTGACGTGTGCATGTTGGTTCTGTTCGTGTTGCGCCATTAGTTTCAGTAAATGATGCTCATTTGAGTTGAAATGTTTTGTATGGATCAGAGCGATTCACTTCAGCATGCTGAAACAATCCTGTGAGCGGCTCTAATCTGCGGTTATTGCTTTCAGCGTGTATTTGTCACAGCTTTATTCTTTGCTTTTGATCCTTTTGTTCTTTTTATTATTATCCAAGTGGCGGGTTCCAGAGATTCAGGGGACAAACTTTTGAGTCTGTGTGTGGTTTGGTTAACATCTGACAGAAATAATCGCATTGTGTTTGAATCAAATGAATCCAGCATGGGAATAATCTTCCAAATGACATCAAAAAAAATAAAAAATAAGACCTTCTTGTCGCTGAGAAGTTCTTAAGCTTTAAATGAGATGCTGGAATACACTCGAGGATGGATCGCTTCATGTTTAACACGAGGTCACGCACCTAAAACATCAATCAGCTCGAGATACGATGGTTAAAGAAGGAGGGGAAAAAATAAAAAGAAGAGCTCAGCAGGACGGCGAGGTCATTGCTATCTTGTGCAAGGTCACAGAAATGCCACTGGGTAATTGAGTGAGGCTCCGGCGGTAGCTGCAAATCGGAAAAGCCGCTTCACCTCCCTCTGTCGTGGGAGGGGGGGGGGTGAAAGTGAATCAGAGCTGTTTCATATCAAGGCTGTTTGTGTAGCGGGGAACAGAGGCAGCCTGAAATTACAATTTTATTCCCATCTCGGACGCTCAGCAGAAACATGCGAGGGAAGACAAAGAGGGAAGTTTATCTGCTGGGAGGAGACGGAGCGGCCGGGGGGGGGGGGGTGGAGCTGGGTGGGGGCAAGCCATGCCAAGCCTATGTTTGCAAGGGCACTTCGCTCGAAGTGATAAAAGTAGAATAATCCCCTTTAAAGCGTCTTAACGAGGTCAAATCTGTTGGGCTGCAAGAGGGAGGTGTGTGTGTGAGTGTGTGTGTGTGTTGTGGGGATAACACTACAGAAATGGGGGTAAGCCTTGGCTTGGTCCGTGAGAGATAATAATCAAAATCAAATTCCTGGCCCAAACAGGATTAGGCTCTCTCTGCGCTCTAAAGCCCCTGTCCAGAGCGGCTGAAGACACAATCCTATTCCTCAGCCTCCCCACACACACAAACACTAAACACACACACACCGAGCAGCTAACATAGCAAGGTTTGCTTGGCCCAGACAGAGTTGGCCGAGGCGTGCTTGGATGCAGGCCAGTTAGCCCTGTCCCTCTCACAGATCACTGGGCGCATACGCTTTAGTCCAAACACTAATCCGGGATATTTAGATGGAATTGTTTGGTTGGAGCTATTCTTAGATGGAGGATGTGATCTTGTTTGGTGCTGGTATATTAGCAACCGGCTTAAGCTTTCAGCGTCTGGCTCGGTGCATCATGTTGTGCAGGACTTTTGCAGAGGTTTTACGTACTATATATATTAACCACATACGACACGTGTTGTAATCACTATGACAGACAGAGCAAGACTTGATTGTGGCTCGTGATGTTACTGTGGGGTGATTGCACATATAGAAACTCAGACCTTAGAGCAGGAGTTACCACACTTTTTCACCTCAAGACCCAAAATATGTATTTTCTCCCAGGGACCCAAACTTACAAAAATACATTATGAACTGTTATAATGTACACTTTTTTTACTGACTCTTCCATGAGCAGCGTCTTATCCACATTAGGGAAGTAATGTTAACTGGCAACACATTAGTCAGACACACAAAACCAACAATTCAGTTGCTAACATACACAAACAAGCACACAACTGATACATTTTTCTGCTGTTAAAACACTGTCTATTGAATGTCTCCTCTTTGCTCAGGAAAAAGGCTTCTCTACTGAGAATGCTTCGATCGGAGATTCTCGTTTTTAACCTTTCATTACTGAGCACCTGCCCACACAAAACACACTTTTTTACTTAACCAAATGGCTTTGGTCAAGCCAAAAAGTAGCACTCTTCTATTTTAAATGAACTTGCATATCATTGCGCTGTCACATATTTTAATATACCAATTCGTGACACGATAAAAATGCGTCCATGACCCATTTTGGGCTCCGACCCTGTGTTTGTGAAGGACGGCGTTAGAGGAACGAAGGGGAACTCTATGGCAGTGTGTTTGCAATGTGCTTTTCCTTTACATTTTGTAGAATTACTATTATGGCTGTCAATTTCAGTTCTAAACATAAAGTTACACTTGACTGGCACCAGCAACCGACTCCACCAGCGTCAGCCAATTTATGAGTGAATGGATGGCATTTCATTATTTATTATTATGTATTTCATTCATTTTACTTGATTGCTTTTTTTTTTTAAAGTGTGCCCAAATAAACTCTGTAGAGGAGGAAGGGGACTGAGAAAGTGAGAATATCTTTGAAAAGTGGTCACCACCCACGATACAGTTGAGTTGAATTACCTTGAAGGTGTTGCAAATAATGCTTCTCATCTTTTTGAAGATGCTCTCAGCAGTTTCCAAAAAGGTACTTATCTAAACAATCTCACAGGAGATTTTGTATGGGTTAACTGATAAGTTTTGCATTTCAAGCATTTAGGGAAAAAAAAAAGACTTGACGTTTGTTAACTAGCCTAAAAGCATTTCTTTTGTGTCATTTATAAAGCATCTAAAAGGCCTATGTGTGTGTGTTGGGGAAAAAAAAGAGATAGCCTTTTAACTCCTCCTAAGTGCATTAATTTGGTTTTATAAAGTATTTAAAGTGTAACTTTGCCCAATAACTCCACCCACTGCATGATTCTGAAAACTGCTACAAAGTCTTTCAGAGGCTGCGAGTGTAATGATTAGTGTGTGGATATGTGACACGAGTAGTTCAGGTACAGACGTATGACAACACACTTATGCAGACGCTCTGAAAAGGTTTTGAGTTTTTGTACTGGTTTACCACCTGAGAAAGGCCTACCTATAAATAAATATCCATTTAAGTGTGTGCTATATTTAGAATATTTTCTCCTCTTTTTCTTGTTGTCATACAGTCCTTTCCTATGGGGAACTGAAGCCGCTAAAAAACCTACCAGACTTGGCTGACAAAAAGAGCAATTCTGCAGCCTGTGTTGTTGTGTTACTGTGGTATTTTAATAAGTTATATCAGATTCAAACCGAAAAAACCAATTAACTGATTGAGGCAGCGGTTTTAGGAGGCAAAATCACTGCCCTCCTGTGAGTCTGGTGGTTCAGAACAGAACGATATAACGACTTCAGTTCGACCCGTCAGAAAATGAACGAGGTTTGGCAGAGTCTGACTGAAGGACAGGTGGACTGAACTCCTCTGATTAGAGGTGCTAACACACTGATTTTTTTAATGCAAATATGATGACAGTCGTACTAAAGCAATACTAAAAGTAGTTTATCAGTTTATATATGTATGTCTTATCCTTTAATAATGTCAGTTGCGTCCCTCCTCCGCACTCAAACTGGGCCGTGGAAATCTGCGATGGACAGAAAAGACGCGTGGCTCAAATGGCATCATCCATGTGACTGTTGCTATGGAGCAAACAGCCTGACAGCCCGGCGTTGAGAAATAGGCCAACTGTTAGTGGAGTGTAGATCTTCTGCATTCATTTGAAAGTGGGAGTGAGATAACATCCAGTCATTAGTGAGTGATTACAATGCCAAGGCTTCCATCCCTGCCCCCAACACAAACACACAGGCATACACATATACCACACGAATCGCTGCCTGACTGAGATGTAAACAGCCAGGCAGTGCTCCAGGAAATACAATCCCCATACTGCCGTTACCCTCAAGCAGGATTTATACTGAGGATGTTTTCCAATGTATCCAGCTGTTAATGTGTGTCTGTGTGTGTGTGTGTGTGTGTGTGTGT
>JAPQRN010000013.1:9995012-10005528 GCA_037367275.1 Coranthus polyacanthus
CCCCAAACAAAAAGATAAAATCGATTCAGTAAAAGCACGATGGAATACTGTAATCATGGTTTTGTTAATAAGATGTTTGTAGGATGGCAGACATTCTGACCTTTCTGTTCTGCTTGACTGTAGCATCTATTGAAAAGAAGGACATACTTGTAGGTTCATGCTAAACTATAGAAAGTATTTAATAGAATCCTCGAGAAAAGCAATTGAGTCTCAAAAGCTATTGCCTCAGAGTACAAGCACGTAGCGTTCCTGTGAACGATGGTTGGAAATAGATGTGTAATCATATTTTTATTTATAGCTTCTCCTTTCATTTTCTCAAGCTGATGAGAGGAGAGTTGGAAACATGAATCGAACCAGAGCACTTAGCGAGCATTTCCTATGTATGCATTCATGATATGTAAAGATATGTAAAATGGCACAAATGATCGTGTGCTCATATGCAAACTGTGTAGTAATTATCTCCCTCGTAATTACTACTTGCCTGAATTTTAATGAACCCTTTGCTGTTGCCAGGTACGAGGTTGGAGTTGAACAAAAACACGGCGAACAGAAACACCGAGGCGATCTGGAAATCAGCCTTAAACCTGCACTGCACTAGAGGACTGTCACTGGGTAGCGGTGGTGCAGCCACACCCCGGGGCCCTCTGCGATCCATACATATACATAATCTGTGTGTGCAGTGCAACAGCACACACATACCTACTGCTGCCTCATTAGTGACTGGAGCCCCGAGGCTTACAACTGGGAAAAGGTCTAATTGCACAGTTCAGCAGCACTGACAGCACTCAGAGCATTTTGGAATACACTTGGAAAAAATGAGCATCAGGTGCAAACCCCTACAGTAAAACACTGTTATTTCTGAACCCTTCCTGTCGCAGAGGGGACTGACAAGTAAAGTTCATAGTCATTTAGTCAAACTTTCTGCAACACCAAGGGACAAGACAGACTGACTGGAGTTTATTGAGAGACAAGAGGATAACACATGCTAAATGCTCTTCAAGTATTTGTTTCGTCGTGCTCAGAGGTGGGCAGCATTTCAGTGAAATGTATTAAAAATACATATTTGACTACTTTGTTAGTATTTTGTCATTCGTATTTTTGCTGGGCAGAAAAAAATAACATGTAATTTGTGATGAAATACTTGAACACACTTGAAGAAACATATATATATGTTACAAATAAAGTCCTTGAGCCTTAAAACATCCTCCTATCATCATTTTGAAGTTATTTGTGCTGCAGAGGCTGTGATTTCACTGTCAACGCAGTCAGTTCTATCACGAACAGGTCTTACACGAAAAAGGAAAGTTACTGTGTTCAAAACTGAGGTCAGGAACAGCAGTCCTCAGTTCTGGATCGATGCTGTCACGTAGCATGTGACAATGGTGAAGACTTCTTTAAGAAATTCGAGAAACCGGAGCCAAATCCAGATCTGCGGAGGTTAAAAATACGTACCTTGTGTCTAATTTTCATGTCGAAATGTGCTGTGAATTTTGAGACAGCGTCAAATCAAGTTTTCCACCTTTTATTAGAATATCATTTACTGTAGCAGATGCATCCCTGTCTCCAATTCTGTTTTAGAACAAAAATCACACAAACCCCAAGTCATATCTTATTTAAGCCCTTTCTGCCGCTTCTTTTATTATAATATCATAACAGTGACTGTCCTTCATTCTCGCACCTGGTGCTTATTTGTTAAAATTGGTTCCAAAATGCTCTGAGCGTTGTCAGAGCATTGTATTATTTCCCATGTGCCAGCCTGGGGTTTAAAGTCACTAATGAGATCGCACTGTGTTTGGGAGAATTCACAAAATTATGTAGACTATGTTTCAGGAGGGACTCCCATGAATTTTGCATCAGTGTCGACTATGAGCGTGTTTAGATTAATGGTTCAAAAACGGCAGCAACAAAAAAAAGAAAACACGTGTGATTTAGAGCGTCTGTTTTGTGTCGTATGTTGTGCCGGGAGTGCGTTATTTGCTGATGTAAATTAACGCCATTCTGAAGCTAACAGTAGCTATTGTTGCACATTGTTGCCGCTGTGGAAAAGCAGGAGAAAGGCTCTGGATTTGAGCTGAAAATCCAACTCGAGTCCTCTGTAAAGAAACGAGTCTACAGGCTGTTATCATGGACGTAGGCAACGTTTTTAAGATCTGCAATAAAATAGCGACGAATACATATGTTAGAAAGAATTGTGGGTGTTTTCCCCATCTAACCAAGTCAAAATCAGATCAAGCACCTTGGCGTTTCCTTCAGCTCTGGTGCTGGGGCAGTTGGTGACCAGATGGTAACGCTTTATGGCAGTTGAGACTCTGCGGATGCAACAGCAGGTTCACTAATCCATGTGATAACCTGTCTGCCCATTGAGGATGTTTGTTAGGAGTGTAACAGTCTGATAAAAAGGAAGAAAGAAAAAACAAAAAACACTGGACCCCCTGGAGAAAACATACTTCATGCAAAAACAATAAATACGAAGTCAGTTCTCGCATTGCATCTCATACAAGACTACTGACTGTTTGCAGGCCTGTACGATATGAGGAACATCTGAGACGTGCAATAACACTGTTCATGCGGCAATGGCGATTTGCAAATATTGAAGGTGTGCGTATTATCTTTACAAGGCCTGTGTCTTTCTGCTTTGACACTGCTAACATAGACTCCAAACATGAACTAGCCCACTGTATAAAAGACCGGTAAAACGCAGCAGTAAATACAGAATAATATAAGAAATGAAAGCTCAACTCCCCTGGTTTCTTTAAAATGATATATAAATCATTGTCATGCAGCCAAATAAAGAGTTTAGGCTTCTGTTATTTTATCGTAAGGAGTCAAAACCATTTGGTTTCGAGCCCATTAGTTGACGTGGAGTGCCTGACCTGGCCGGAGGAAATAAGGGCTGTTTTAAAAACCTCACACCCAGCATCATGGTTTCAAATCCAGAAGAAGGCGTGGGTCAATATCAACCGCTGCGATGGCGGTTGTGGGTGGACCAGAAACTGTAACTCCGAGATCCGACCAGGTTTTGTCATCCAAACATGCCAAACAGATGGGGGATGGACCCTTAATGGCCCTCACTGTGTCGTTAGTTAAGGAGTGAGTGCAGTTAACGGTGTGCTGACACAGGCAGGTCGCTCACAATGTGTGTGGGATGGAAATATGTACGTTTTCGACAGTGGATGAAATGGCAATAGAAAAGTGCTGATTCCAGGCGAGTTCCGGTGCCGGCTGACAGCACAGCAATAAAAAGACGTCAACTGACTCATGGCTTTGTGTGGAGGTCTCAAGGCTTCGCTGCACCGAGGAACTCCTTTCACAAAACCAGTCAGCGTCGTCCAAGGCAAACAATGACTGAGAATTTTGGAGCTTCTGTACGACCACGTAAACAGACTAAAAAATAATGTGTGTGTCTGGAATAATTCATAATTTAAAAAAAGCAAATACAACCATTTAGTGCTGCAGTTTCACTGCGAAAAACATCACAACATGCATACCGAGTTTTCTTGAAAATCTGGCTTTTTTAGACTGTTGTATTAACGGAACTGAGACCAAGTCATGACCAAGACCAAGGCAGATCGAGACCGAGCTAGAGCAGACCAAGTTTTGTGAAATCTTGCAGATTGCTATGGTTTAAGAGGTGAGATGATTCCCGTTGCCAGTGAGTAGCAGAGTCAACAACTGGCAAACTGGCCTTTTTGAAAGATTTTTGTCAAACCACGTCAATGATGTTAACAGATAAATCAGAAAATGCACCAGGAATTTTGTGATATCCCGACAGCTGTGGTCTTGGTTGGCCTTGACATAAAATCCTGAGTCGAAGTCGAGTGTTACAACACGACCCACAAAAGAAAAAGCTAATCCTGGAGGAACTGCTTAAATATATCCCTTCATATACTTTCTGTGCGTTTTAAAATTTCTGATGTAGTGTTTATGGGGCTCAACCACAAAACGCTAATACTTTTCACGATATAGTTGTGTGTCACAATAAATATTATCATCACACTTACAAAATGCCCCAGTTTTTTGTTGCTTTACTTGATTTCAAGCGTGTATTTTGATGTCGAAATAAGATTTTGTCATCGTAACTGTACAAATAACCATCTGGTTTTAACAGCTTTCACTCGGGACCAAAAATCTGCATTTAAATCAATAGTTTGCCTGCATCGTATTGTACTGCATTTGTATTGCGTTGCTGTGTTTCTTATATTATCTTATGTGATTAGTGATGGCGAAAAGAATCCTCCAGAAAGCATTGAATTTCCACCCGAGTCGACGTGCCTTTCCTCACTGCTCTTGACTCCAAATAACAAGACTGTAGGGAGAGCTTGAGGTGAAGAATTCATTTGTGAGCTGCATTCGGATGCTGGTGCATGCTGATATGTGTGTGTGCTCATCCCACAGGGGCTTCATCTAGGGTGGATGCTGCGCTTCTGTTACAGATGATCCTGTGGGGGGACTCACCACACTGACAGCCAGGCAATGTGAGGCTCCACATCCTGCGTCACCACACACACAGACACACACACACACACACACACACTGCTGCAGCTGCCCACAGTGACTAAAACATGTTGGTCCCGGGGTAAACTCCCACTGCATATCCTGTCAGCTCAGAGAAAGTGTCAATCAGCGTGTCCAAGTCAGCTAAAGAGATGTGTCTACGCCAGCAAAATGTACTTTTCTAGCTGTCCTTGTCCTTCACGACTTCTGACAGAAAATGGCTGCTCTCTGTTCTAGTTTTTAAACTTAGCTGATCAATGGAGGGGATTTTGCTGAGCAGGTGTCCCATTTGTTTGCAGCTTCCCACCAGAGACATGCTCAGTACAAGCACATTCAAGCTTTTTACACAGTCTTTGATTCTGTGTATTATTTAGAGGTCGTGCAGGGCGTTTACTTGTACCGGGTTCTTTAGAAAGTGTAATATTTTCACTTAGGCTGGAAAACGTCTGAATACTTCTTTATTAAGTTATTTAAGGCCACATTTGAAGACAAATCAGGCAATAGTTTGGGTATAATCAACTGTGTTTTCTTGCTGCCATCTTGTGGTGAGATATGGAAAACGCAGTCTTTAGCAACAATACGTGCACGACTCAGTTTCTACTATTCAAACACTTCCGCTGTATCACAACGCACTCAGTCTTATGTCATATTAAATGATGTCTCAAAATATAACAGTTCATTGTGGGATTGTTGTTGTTCCGTCGTGAAAACCCGCGTGAATGTCGCTGTGTAAAAATCAATGGCGGCAGATTCGCCGTTGTACGGAACGCGCAAGCGTTTTGTCCCTCGTCACTCGCCGTCGTTGTTTAGCGGAACACATACGCAACTAGCTCGACCTCGACAGGTAGGAACAAAGTGTACTTTCCCCCGTATACTCTTAAAAAAGACGTTTATATTTTCATCGCATCGGAGAGACTATCGCGGCGCTTTTTACACACACTGGCGTGCATTTTGTGCACGATACTCTCAAAGCGGTAACTCCCGCGTCCTTGTCTAAAAAGAGAAAGTATCAAAACAAGATATCAGCTGACCGACAGACAGCGAAGCGCTAACTAACTTAGCAGCTGGTTAGCTAACGGTGTTGTAACGACGATTTATTCATTTATTTGGGTTCTGCCACAATTCGGTAACGATTTGTCACGTGTTTGAGGTGTGTTTAATGTCGCTGCTTCTTCTCGTCCTTGTACGATGTGTTCAATTATTGCATCATGTCCGCTGCGTTACCTCTCATCAAGCTAGCAAACTTTACACGAGCTAACTTCGGCTTTACCGTCTGAAGTTGCATGAATTAAGGTGTTTCTGTCGTCTACGTTGTACGACGTGTCTGTTCTTTCATTCCACAGGTTGTAAGGAGAAAGCTGAAGGAGACGAACCACGATGTCTAGTTCTGTAAGTGACACAAAAGCCTTTCTTAGCTAATAGCGTGGTTGTGTAACAAACCTTCACAAAACTTGTTGTTGTTTTGGGTCGTATTAATAGTTAAGACCAATTTTGAATTACTTTACTTGAATATTTCCCTTTTCTCAGAGGCCAATATTGTACTTTTAACTCCACTACATTAATAGAATTAACTTTAATACAAGTAAAAATGTTGTGTCTCATTTTTTGTCCTTGTTAAACAGTATTTTGGTAGATGTCAAATAAAAACAACATGCTATAAGTAACCATTTAAAACCCCATGTTGGCCAACCATTACCTTTAACACATTTCCTTTAAAATAAGTACTCCTGGTGCTTATAGATTTATCATTAAATGTGCTACAGCAGGCAGGCTGTTCACTATGTACAGGTGTTAAGCCATGCAAATATTTGACTGTTGACGGCGTCGACTTTGTTTAAAATGTTGCTTGTTATTCAGATAAGCTCGTCTCCTTTGCAGGTGCTGTGCGGTCGAGCCAGGTTGGTCGTTTCTCAGACCGCAGGCCGTCAAGCATTAGCTGCTCTCAGGGTCAACAGAACCAGAACCTTCTCTGCTGCGAGTTCAGATGAGCCTTACATAGCGGTATCACCCGCAGACTCAGGTGAGGCAACTCTGTCCACAACACATCTGTGCAGTGTGTTTTTAAACGTGACTGGTGTTCAGTTTAGTTCTGAAAGAAGGCTTTTAGTTTGCTGTTACAGAAGTGATGCAAGAGAGACTGTGGTCCGATGGTGTTTAATATTACTAGTAAAGCAGTAAAACTCACAACACCAACAATCCCCCTGTCATGTCCCCCCTGAAGGCCCGAGGACAGTGTGGCCTGATGAGAACATGGGACCATTCGGACCTCAGGACCAGCGCTTCCAGTTACCGGGTAACGTTGGCTTTGATTGCCACCTGGAGGGCATGGCGGACCAAAAGAAAGCTCCAGTTCACAAGACGGTGCCTGACGTGCTGACGGCCCCAAGCAGCACAGAGAGACACCAGTTCATACTGGCCCAGTTTGTCAACGAGTTCCATGTAAGTTTGACATTTGAAATGTTTGTGAAATATTGAATTAGTGCTTTGCAGCGAAGCAGAAGATGCGCTGCTTTTCTCAAAGGGGGGAATGTTTGCAGTATTTATCATGTATTTGATGTCAGGTAATTAATAAATACAGTGGAAACCGTTGAGCCGGCTGATGCCGTTGCCAGCGACTGAGCTTGTCAAATCTCCAGGGACTGGTTTTAGAACGTAGCGTTAGATGTATGCTTTCCAGCCTTATTATCAGCTGTTTCCCTGCTGAAATCCTGCCTTGATAGTTCATATTTTCTCTGCTTATTAGAGGTGACACCAACTCCGTAAATACTCCAGGAATAGACGGGAGGACTTCTCAACCCTCTTGTTTTTTTTTCATCAATACCAGAAATTCAGCTGTAATAAATCACTATCACTATCCTGAGTCATATTCGGAGATGATACAAATTCTATCCAGCTACAATAAGCCGGCACGAGTACAGAGAGTTGTTGCTATGGAAGCATACACTGTCTCGTTGCATTGTTGCAGACGAGACAGTTTTCAGCTCCTCTTGTTGTGGTCTGAGCCAAACACTCAATTTTGTTAAGGTTTGTATGTTAAGGTTTATTTACCTTGTAGCTGTTGGTGGTTTCTGTAGATATTTTTTTTGTACCTGTTATGTTGACATACGCAGGCTTACGTTGTTGCACCAGCAGTGAGAAATTCCTGATGTCTCCACCTCGGAATTACAAGCGGCGCGGTTTTCCCCCCACTCAGCAGCTCGTAGTTACGGTTCAAAGGATATGACATGAATGCATTAGACTGATTGTTGCCTCAGCAGCCGTCCTGTCCACAGTGTTCTCTCTCTTTTTAAATTGCTCAAACCAGATGATGGAAGCTTTAAAGTTGTCTGCGGAGTCGGGCTGTGCCTCCCATTATTTTATTTTTTTAAATCTGCCATATTCCAAAGATCTAAAGAGAGCCGCATTGCTGTATTCTGAAATAGATGTGTGTTTGTTTAACAGGGAAAACTTGGCCCCATATCCACAAGAGTCCACAAAGCCGAGGATTACTTCAATCAGACAGAAACAGACTGCACCATTAATTCCTGCCCAGAGCTCTTAAGAAAAGGTAAGGACAGATTTCTCACACACCCTCAATTCTGCGCAACCATTTAATAACGATTTATGATTTTAGTTGGAGAAGATCACGGCCTTTAGGAAACAGACTGTGTGTGTGTTTCAGATCTGGAGCTGTTGTTCCCTTCTGCGCCTCCCAACGCCATCACGGTAGTGACCGTCACACAGAAGAGCAGCCGATGTGACGAGGCGAGACCGGACGACGATCAGCTGCTCAACAGAGTGAGTCCTCTAACGTTTTACTGCAACTTGGAAACGTGAACGACGACGGGGGAACAAACTGTTTTTTTTTTGTTGTCTCGTCTGCAGTTTGTAAGCGGCGCAAAGGAAATGTGCTTCGCTTTGTGGACCGCGGGCTACTGGGCAGACTTCATCGACCCGGCTACAGGAGCAGCTGTGAGTTATTTTGGTTTTCTTCTCTCAGAAAAGTATACTCGTACTATAAATACATTAACAGAGAACACCGGAAATTCATATTTTGTGCTCATATTTTATGTATTTACTGTATTTCTTCAAATAAAACTAGTAGTAAATTAAAAGAACACCTTCCTATGACGGCCGGTTGACATGACTAAATACAAGCCTGTGGAAAAAAGAAGCTATTTTGAACACTTAGTTCTGCTGGATTACTTATTTTAAGTGTTCCTGTTACTGTGTGTGTTAATATATCAGTTAATTTTTCAGCCAAACTGTACTCTGCAGTAACGTACAAGTGCAAATGTTTCACAAAATGAGAATTCTTACTAAATATGACCAAATTAGAATTAGAAATGAAGGCAGGTAAATAAAGATCCCAGTCACTATTTGAGGAGGTAGGGTTTTGTTACTGTTTTGAATAATTTGTCTTTTAATTTAAAGTAACTCTTCTCTCCCCTCTCAGTTCTTTGCATCTCCGTCAAGTCAAGCTGCTCTAAGAACAGAGGAGGAGCTGAGACATCTGGGCTTTCACATCGAGGTGTCGGCCTCCTGCACAGTTATTCGTCACATCCTGAGAGGTGCACCTTTGTTCGTGGGGACTGTTTTTACCAACGCACCAACTCAGAGTAGTGCTATCGCAAAACTACAAGGACTTACAAACGTGCTTGACGATGAGGAATAGATTATATATATATTTTTTAAATATTCCTCAGAACTAAATCCAAACACAAGGCCTATATTTATGTTTTGATGAAGCTAATATATGGTAGTGTTTGTCTTACTGTAACGTACAGTGTCCAGACAAATGTTAGTACTGCGAAGGACTTGTGTGAGACTCTAATTTAAGCAGGACCTGACAGACAGAAATTCACCTCTCAGCTCCGTTTACCCTGCACAACACCCAAGGACAAACACGACGTTCGAGTGCAGGGGGAAGAGGTTTGACTGCACATGAAAGAGTTTATGGAAAGCTCTGGAAAATGTTTTAGTGTGCTACTGTCTGTGCTTTATGATACAGAGCAAACACGGATATGAGACGGAAACCCTTCTACTTTTCCCACGGCAGCTGTTAATGCTAATGTTAAAGGATCAGAATCAAACTCTCCACAAGCTGAACGATATCAGGTCAACACTTTTCATACTTGCAAATACATACAGTATTGTTTTTATCATCTGTTGCACAGAATCTTGAGAGAATGAATACTGGTTGTGTGGAAGCACTACAGATGTTACGGTCAGAACTGCTGAAATAAAAGTAACAAATAAAGTGACTTCTTATCTTATTCTGCTTCATCTTTCCATCATGATTTGCAACTATCGATTGGTTTCACTCAGTTAATCTGTTGATTATTTTATTCACTAATCGATTAGACGTGTGGTTTATAAAAATGACTTCCATCCCCGGATAAGCAGGAGTGCTCCAGCGCCACCTGCTGGTCAGGAGGACCAGCTACAGCCTTCTGCAATGATGGTGTGTAAAAAATTATGTACAGCAGTCAATGGCAGTTAGATTTGCTGCACATGTACTGACCGAGTTTTACACTACCGTACTGCACTGTTAATAGTATTACAAATGAAATATACATATATATAGCATTCATGTCTTGTTTTTAATAAAAGAAAACTTACACAGAATTGTCTCACAGGAAAAAAGAAGTTTAATTTAACGGTCCCACGTCTTAACACTTAAAGTTCAATCCATGCCAAGCACGTGTGTGTGATGTATGCAAAGACGTCTGCAATGGTGTTGACATAAATAAGGGTTTTTCCTCACTTTTATGATGCTTCTCTGAACGGCTCATGTTGCACTGGGAGGATAACGTCACCTCCCGCTTTTCACGAGCAGACGTTCCGATTGGCCGACCACAGATCGCCTAGCGACCGTTACCAACAGCAGGATTCTCAACAGGTGTCAACAGTCATCAGTTATTAATGCGCTTGTACATCATCCAAAAAGACTGAAGATGAGTCAGAATAAGTCTCCAAAAGTCAAATCCATCCACTGGTCTGGAACATTTGTCTCCTTTGGAGGCTGTGCAGTAGTTTTGAT
>JAPQRN010000013.1:10006305-10016475 GCA_037367275.1 Coranthus polyacanthus
AACGTTCTAAAATTATGCTTAATCATTCATTGTGTTGTGTTGTTAATTACACTCTATACAGTGTAGGTAGAAGATCTGCTCGGCCTGTCAGATCGGGTCCAGGTCCTGAGTTTGCAGAGTATGTCATATTATGTAAGTGTACAGTGGGCAGGGAGTCGGGGCATGTCCTGCCCCTCTATGACAGCTGTGAAAGGCTAAGACAACTGTAATTGACCAGACGTCTCTTTGTTGATAGCTGTGGTGAACTGCGGTGGCTAATGGCTACAGCAGAAAAGTATTCATCCACAGCTTCAGCAATGGCCATATTTACCAGTTATGATCACAATATTAGCTACAATGACGTGCTCACCGAAAACAATTGATCCAAAGTTAATGTTACTATTTCATCACAGTATTATCCCTAACATTAATACTAATTAACCATGTCACTGTTTGCCTACAATGACAAACTAGGCTAACGTTAACATACATACCATGATGAAATTAACATATTTATAATTACTGTCTGACAACACTGATGTTAGGCCTCATTCATTTTGTTTGCTGCTACTTTATGCATTAATATTCTAGATTTTGTTTCATACTTTCACTTTAATTATTATTATTATTCATTGAAAATGTACCAAAGGCTCTAGTTTAAGAAAGTACCATTCATTTCTTGAGTACAGAATTCAAAATATAATTAAAAAAATAGGGCTTTCCATGTCATCTTTTTATATTTGCAAAATGTGCTCGATTATGATACATTGTTATCTGGATATGAAGTGATATCTATCAGGATAAGAGGTTTTGTTCATATCACACAGCCCCACCTGACACTTTAATGTAGAAGATGATGCACAGTGAGAAGTGCTTCATCCGTTCAGTGACTTACTCTCCTCTTGCAGTCGGGCCATAACCTGGACGTCGGTGAGGTCTTGCAGTTTGTATCCCAGAGTGATGGAACTGTCCTCTGCCTCTGTCGCGCCGAGATCACTGTCCACGGATGACTGTGGACTGAAGGCCGAGCGCTGGAGGCTGCGGCCTTCGAACAAAACCAAACCAGTCAGACAGCGCAGACGACCGATTCCAACAGAAGTACAGACACTCTTCTGCTCAGCCAGCGTCGG
The DNA here is from genome assembly GCA_037367275.1 of Coranthus polyacanthus. Lineage (NCBI taxonomy): Eukaryota > Metazoa > Chordata > Actinopteri > Kurtiformes > Apogonidae > Coranthus > Coranthus polyacanthus. The sequence continues at coordinate 10,007,415 of JAPQRN010000013.1, forward strand.
TGTTGGCAGCTCAGTAATGAGAAAAGCACCCTTGAGTCTTTCGAGTGTCCTCTACATAAAGATAAGGCACCCACACTAATGGAGGGAGATGCTCGGCTCTGAGAATTAGAGCCGAGTTAAGCTCTAGTGAGGCTCAGATATTATCATAAAGGTTAGATCAACCTCTCCCCAGTTTAAGATGCTCCCTATCCGCTCACAGTAAAACAATCCTCTAAGGTATTATTCTCATCACTTTTGCAGGCCATGATTCAGCACCTTTTAGGTCATTTTTGGTTTGCAGTTCCATTTATAGCGAGAAAAAAAAATTCTGTTACATGATCGGCGAATAAAAAGATATATAAATAAATAAGTGGGTTACTTGGTTGCACAGTCTGCTTTCTGCCTTGTCTTTTATCCCAGCAGCAGCAGAATTTTAAAAAATAGCTCCAAACACCTTTGGTTGTATGATATTCTCTCTGTGCTGAATTATTACACTCCTGCGACAGTAGTTTTTCCTGGCCAAAATGATAATGATGGCTTCTCCCCTTTGAATTTACTAATGAAATCTAAGCCTTCCACTAGAATTTAAAAAAAGGTCCAGTGTGTCAGATTTAGGAGGATCTAATTGCAGCAATTGAATATAATATTCATAATTATGTTTTCATTAGTGTATAATCACACGATAATGAGAACCTTTGTGTTGAGTCGTTTATATCTACAGAGGGAGCCTTGCACAGACTATCATGTTGCACTGCCATGTTTCTACAGTAGCTCAGAACACACTTCCTCTTCTCCTTTCCATTGTTTTATAGCACATGGCATCCAGCATTTATAGCGTTATTATGGCCTTCACTAAAAGGCCCACAATGGACAAGACAAATCCTGGCTGTAAGGAGGGACGTCCACGTTTCTTGCAGATTGGGAACCCCTGCTTTAAAGTTACTTTTTGTTGGTAAAAGTGTGTATTATTGAATGGATTTGTTTTATTGTTGTAGTGATTTTATGTGATTTTGCTAGCTTGTTGTAACGTAACAAACACTTGCCGCTTTGGCTGCTTACAAACCGCTACGTTAATTATTAATTTCTGTGTTTTTAGCAATTTGTGGGGCTTATGACCATGAAGCAGGCTGTGATAAACCTAATGTTGATCTGCTCTTATCAGACTTGATGGCTGGTGTATTGTCAAAGACAACGACGGCTGGGTCTGATTCAGTGCAAGTCAGAATACACAACCACTACATTTAACAATCTGTTAATAAATGCACAAAAGCCCTGAAAGCAAAATCAAATGCGATGAAATACTTCAACAAAAACTATGAGTAGACTCTGTAATTAGCATTAAAGTGCTCGGGCTCTTTAATTTTGCTGAGTTTCTGTTGCTACATGAAACAAAGGATGTTCACCCTCTGCCTTCGGGGATTAGCAGTACTCCAATGTGGCTACTGTAGTTCCCTGAAGCATTGCCCTTGGTCTGTCTGGAACGTTAGATTTTCCATCACTAATAATGCACTCGAATCTGCCACACACTCAAATGTAATCCATCTCCAGCGCCAAAAAAGTGACTAATGAGCGACAAGAAGCGTTGCATTTTAAAAAGGCTCCAACTAAAATCTATTATCTCACTCACATGAAAAAATAACTGACATAATATACAGATATGAGAAAACCACTTGAGGCTGACCCAGTTCCATACGAGTGGCTTTACATGGTCAGGATGTTCTAATATTAAAGATAACACAGACTGTACATGGAACAGTAGAAGAAGGAGGCTTACTGCGGTTGGCGAGGTGAGGGAGGAACGTGGGAGCCCTTTCAGCTACAGGGGAGAGGTCCTTCCCAACGGGACTCAGCGTCCGATGGAGGACTGGGTGGAGCGGGGAGGGCAGGGATGGAGCTGAGGGAGCACGGTCCATGGAGGGAGGGAAGAGAGGGTAGAAATATGACAAATGAGCTTCAGCAAGAATACATGTCTACCAGACAAACTGAATGAAGAAAAAAGAAGAAAATTAACTACAGATTCTGTTTAAAGTGAGGATCATCAGTCTTTCTCTGGTTATCTGAATAAAATAACAAAATACATTGTTCGATGTGTTGTAAACATTTGATAGAAGTAAACGAGTTAAGAGAATATGTAACATAGGCCTCGTCATTTTATGAGGAAATGTTAGATATAATATTCACTCATCATAACACTCATCATGACAGAGAATGGAGCTCCCAGTCCCTATGTGTGGAAGTATATTTACATATGAAGTGAATACAAAAGGGGCTGAGAACAGATCCTTGGGGAACTCCTTGCATACAGGAAGTAGTGCAGGTTTTGATTAATGTAGCTGTGGCTGCCACCACATGCTGCGATCTACAGGAACAGTAATTATGTGAGCCGTTAAGTCAAAACCATGTACTTAACAAATGGGTGGTTTAGAAAAAAAGAAAAAAAAAAGAAAAGTTAATACCCCAAAGGGTGACCTGACCTTCACTTCACATTGAAAACAAGCTTTACAGTTACCATGTCTGTCTGATGACTGGGGAGTGGAGCAGGGTTTTGCTGAAGGGGAAGCACTGATGGGAGACACACCGGCGACTCGACTCAGAGGAGGGCCGGGGGAAGAGGAGGGGGAGGGGCTGGACAGAGAGCTACGCCACCTGGACACTGCGGAGGACAAAGACGGGAGGTGATAATTAGTTCCATAATGACCCGAACAAGTGTAATAAATACAAAGACAGACACAAGACACAAGGGTTGGGAACGCTGGACGTCTGAGTACCAATGCTTCGGACTCCTGTTGTTTGGAGTTTGACACAGCAACAAGGACTTCATGCTGCATCCAGGTGCACCTATAACTTTGAAATCTGTACTTGGATGCCGATGGTTGTTTAAGACCGTAAACAGGGCTACATCGGTCAGTCCTTTCTTATTCTTTCACTGTAGCATTAACAATATCCCAATCATTTCTACATAGATTTTGAAAATTGTGCAAAGAAGAAATCTTCTCAAATTGCTTTTTAGCAAATTCCACAATAATCTTGCAAAACAGATCACTGAGTACCTATGTGACAATTTTCATGTTGTTTGACAGCAGCAGTTTTAATAATAATAAAGTATGATCATATATTCATACCCAATATGCAGATATTTTGACAAGTAAAAATAAATATGCATGGCCGGCGGATTTTATTCATCTAACATTCATCTGTGTGGACAAGTGTGGACTTGTCTGAAATGAAATTCTTTTATAATAAACTCTATTATAGAGTAAAATTCCAAAAAGGTAATGGTACTGCATTCCAGGTAACCATACTGGTTCAAATATGAACCATACCCAAACCTACAAGACACACATGCATGTTTGTAAAAGAGGGCAGTATTGTGCAGCAGTTGCCTCACCATCAGTGCTGTGACTGTCACTACCCGCTCTATTGTGCTCCGCACAGACAAAGCTGTATTCAAGACAACAGAGCGCCCTCACACTGCAGCTGAACGTGGTGTTTAGTGTCTCAGACAAACACGCACTCCTACCTCCGTTACTATTCATAGAAGAAACTTGAATACTCGCGCGATATCAAAAGGAACAGAGATGAAAGATGAATACAAAGTGTGTACGTGTGTGAGCGTATGTGTGTGTTACTGAAGCCAGCATCCACCCAGAGATACAGGAGGAGGATTTCTCTCTGTTCGGCTACCTGTCAATACGAATATAAGCCACTTAGCTACGAAGGAGGCGCGTTCCTTTCATGTAAACGGTTTCCATGGCAACGGCTCCCCATTTCACTGTACTCCAACCTCAGGCAGGGAGAGAGAGAGAGAGAGAGAGAGAGCGAGAGAGATAGGAGGCCGAGCTGGTGGGAGGATTCCTCTGCAGCTCTACAGAGACTGTTTGCATGCACAAAGCAGGGTCGACGCCTCTGATGCAACAAGCTTCACAGCTGGTGCAACTTCACACTGACCATCGTGACCCACATACCTGCACAGACTGCTGCATACGTGCTACACGTATGTGGAGAAACAGAATTGCATTATTTTACACTTCCATGCTGCTCTTCCCAAAATATCAGATCAATAAGAATATAGAGTAGTGCTGTGTGATATGACCAGGATTTCATTTTGTTTCCACACATCATGGTGTAGCACATTTTCTGAAAATTCAGTGAATACTTAATAGAAAATTACCACATGGAAAGGCCCATTTCTTATTCCATTTTGAATCATATCCTTGGTTTATACATTTTCAAACATATTTGATTCTTCTTTTATTTAGAAAAACCATGAATGAAGCTGTCAGCACCTGCAATCCAGTCTGTAATACATTTTAATGTTGCATGGCCTTAGCATTCCTCTGCATTTCAACAGACTTTTGTGGTTCTCAAAAATTAACCAGGACCAGATGATACATGTCCTCCAATTTCAAGAAGACCAAATATTGGAAAACAAGAACCATAAGTTAAATTCAGATGCATCCACTATCCTTGCATCATAATCTGTTCATATAGTTCCCTCAGTTACGGCCAAAAATGTGTTTTGTGAGGTAACAACCACCTTGACCTTTGGCCACCATAATCTTTTTACTGTAGTTCATCCTTGAGTCTAAGTGAATGTTTGTGCCAAATTTACACCATTCTGTCAAAGTGTTAAACATAATGAAGACTGACAGACAAACCTTACGAGATGTGGACGAATCTAAAAACAAACCCTGAGAAAGTGGACGTCATGAGGAAATCTACATCATAGTCTGTTCATGACACTAAACTGTTTATTTTGTGTTTGGAGGTAACGTAACATACAAAACCCTGCACAAATATTTATACTGATAGAGTCAAACTACCATAAACAATAACAAAAACAGTAAAGTCAAATTTCCATGTTTTTTTTGCTGCCATGCTATATTAAGAAGTATTACAAACTGAATATCGAGCTCTCATAGCCTCATTCAGTGTGTGTTTTTTCTTTTTTGGTCCTTACAGCTACCTGCTGGTCTGCAACGTTCGGAAAACCTAGTATTAATATGACTGAAAAAGTCTAAACAGGATTTCACCAGGGGAACAGCTGGTGGTAACACTGTACCCGTAAGTACTGAGAAAAACATACTACACAACACTATGTTCTAAAAGCAGCCACTGGAGATTTGCCATCAGCTGGGAAGAGTCAAGCTGAGGCAGGTCACTTCACACCACGGCATCGTCCTGGAAGGGTTTAGTCCAATTACGAATATTTGGTCTGAACTGGGCTCATAAATTCTGAATTGAGCTCGTCAGATCTTTAGTTTGAACCTTTTATTTAGAACCTTCAATTTTCAATTAAGTACGTATCAAAATATTAAATATTGTATAACATATAACTAGCGGCGTCAGAGGATGACGCATCCCCCTGGCCACCACAAAGTCCAACAGTGGTACTTGTTAGTGATGTTAGCTTAGTTTCACCGACTTATTGACAGGAGTCGAGTAGTTTCAGAAAACGGCATCTTGTGTCAGTCAACAACATATGAAGTATAGAAAACCTAATGAAAGCTGAAACCAAATGATGGCAAATGAACAAGATGGATGAACAGTATGGCAAAAGGCTCCACTTAACTGATCAATTGTAGTGAGTTTAGTGGAAAAATACTGAATGGTTTTCTAATATACACCTAAAATCTATAAGGATTGAATTGACGCAGCAAAGATTTATTAACATTAACAGCTTTCAGTTTTATTTTTCCATATGTCTTGTATTATATGCCGCGGTGTTGCATGTTTTTAAATATTGACTGATGATATAGTATAGTGGTAATTTGAATAATGTTTGTATATTCTTCAGTATTCTTCTATCTTTTTATTACTGTTTCTGCATGCTTATAAATGATTCACATAACTTTGTAATTTTAATATAATATCTCTTATGTTAGGGTGACAGTGTAACATCTGTCCAGGATAACAGATGAGCCTTTTGGCTAACTCTGCCATATTTACAGTAGTATTCAATAAGTGCATTGTCCCTGTCAAATAAACCAATAAATAAACAATAATAAAACATACAGGTCTAAGATAAATATTGGTATATAAAATACCACATGTAAACATAGGACATTTGCAAGTTTAAACTATAGTTACATAATCAGGCTTATAATACAAATACACTCGCTGCATCTGCAATCTAACATGTCATTCAAATGATGAAAAATATTGCCATAAAGAGTAAAAATTGGACATGAAAGAAAAATGACATGACAGATATTATTCTATTGTCACAAGATACAAGTAAGGGATTGTGTACAGTGAGCTGGCCATGAACGTTTTCATTTTTTAATTTTGATACTTCAAAATGCAGGTATTGACCAATCAGAATAGTCATATCACACAGCCCTAATGTATAGCAAAAAGCTGTTAACTGTCTAATTCTACATTCTGACCATGGAAAGAGCAGTCCACAGAACACAGTTCCTGTGAAAATGCTGCAGATAATTAGTCATAAGTGTGGGAAGGCAGAGCGGCGTCATGAGCAAACACAGCTTCACCCACGCAGGTGAGTGGAGCTCCATCTCCTCTCATTAAAGGCTCCGGGGTGTTAAGCAGTCTGCTGAGCCGAGGCCGTGGGAGCCGTCGCCTCCATTCACACACAGCCCTCAGCCTGCCGACACACACACAAATGACATCCATCAAAGGAACATTTCTGGAACCGGCTGACATCGGAATTGATAACCCCGGTCTGCTTCTTCTTGGTCTGCTGTCAATAACAGCGAGATGTGGAATCTATTTTTGAAAAGTCGATCCAGCCTCCTGAAGTAACCATGACAACACCTAACACAAACTGAGACTGAAGTAACACCACCACTGGTTCAGCAGATGTAACCCCGACAGGAAGCTCAGTGACCTCTCTTCCTGAGTTACTTCCTCACTTCTGTTTACTTTCTCAACAACTGTCTCAGCTTTCTTTTCTTCAGTGATGATATAATTAAATGCTGCCTGTAATCATGGCAGACAGTGGGTCAGCTGACCCGGGCCTGATCTGCTTAATGCTATGAGGTGTGACAGATTACGCTCCGTGAGCCCATTAGTTGCACTGAAGTGATGAAGGTGATCCAACTTTAACCTGTTGGCATGGGGAAAACCAGCTCTCCAGTTTTAGACTCAACTCCACAAAAACTCCAGCATCGTTCATTAGACGGCAAACAAACACCAAAAACACACACATATTAACCCTGGTCTGTGTCATCAAAAGAGCGCCTGCTTGTTCATAGTTTAGTTTCAGTGTGGTGGAAACTAAACTTGTTCTGTTCTTAAAAGGGTTTTCACAGCTTTAGTTGGTTTGGTCTGAATCATGTGATGCATTTGTAAACTTGTTGGGTTTTCCCCTCAGTTTGGTTTCTTCTTGAACCAGACTACATCATTACAAACTAACGGTGGGACAAAATACTGATACAGGCATATATATAGTTCCTTTTGAGATACGTGTTGCAGTGTTTCCCCACAGATAGACTTTCCTTACTTTACTGCCAAAGTATATTTAGTGAGTAATTTCAACATTTTTATTTTAGAACGATGAAACTTAACTGTTTTTATACAGGAGACGATAATCATGATTATCTCACAGAATTGCGAGTACGTTGCTGAACATGGTCTGAACTCATTTCAGCAAACAGCATTACACAAACTCCTGCAGGTTCAAGTGGACTGACTGAACACCTTTAGAGCTGACAGACAAACCAACCACTTTATTACAGTGAAAATGAATGAAGAGGTAGAAGCGTCTCTAGGAGCTCTTTGTTTTGTTTCTGTCAGTTTGAGGCTTCGTGCACCGCTCTGCTCTGAACAGTTGACACGCGTGATGTGATTTCACTTTCATTACCTCACACACATGTGACAAAGCACAATAGTTAATTTGACCCCATTTGCTGACAGTGAGAGTTGGATGTTCATGTGTACAGTAACACCCCCTGGGGCCAATCAAAAGCCACTTATTTTCTTTCCACACACACAAAACATGAGATGGTCTCGCACCTTGTTCCAGTCGGAGGGACAGCGATCTCCTGGAGGCCTCCACCTCGGATTTGGGACTGTCCAGGACCTGCCGGCACCACTTCAGAGGTGTGAGGGAGGTATCTGTGACCTCTGTGACTTTTTGTGAGATATACAACCTAAAAAAAAAAAAAAAAACACAAAAAAAAACCAAACATAGACACAGATCAAAAGAACAACATTTGCCATTAGACTTTCTTATTTTAAGCTCAGACAGATCAATATTTAGACTGAGTCAGAACAATCTCCCTGGTTTTTAGACACCAGGAAGAGGAGCCGCTCTGTTCAAATGGAGTGGATCAGATTATTGTGACAGCTCTGCGCTCCCTCTCGTCACTTTGCTCTGCGGGCAACATGGAGGGAGCTGAATTATAGATTAAAACCTACACAGACATCAGGTGAAAGTCTGACCTGAAGGGGACACAACACAAACACACCTCGGTTACTATTCTGAGATGCAGGGAGGAGACGGAGTGCAATATGAAATCTCAGTGTTCTGCAGTCGTACAGTACCTCTCTGAAAATACTCATTTCATCTGTTATGTTTCTACCAGTTACTCACAATATAAACATCACAAACAGAACTGAAACTAACAATTATTTTCATTGCTAGTTAATGTGTTGATCATTTTCTCAACTAATGAATTGTTTGATCTTTAAAATGTCAGAAAATTCTGAAAAAATGCCCTCAACTGTCTTCTTTTGGGGATTTTGACTTTTTTTTTGTTTTTTTTTTGTCCATGACGCATCTCTATAAGACGGTCGGCTGGCCCACGATAAAACATATCTCAGGAACAGATGGACAGAATGCCGCAAAATCTGGCATAAACATTCACTTGGACTCAAGGATGAACTGATTAGACTTTGGTGGCCAAAGGTCAAAATCCTTGTTATCTCACAACAAAGACATTTTGGCCATAACTGCAGAACAGATTATGAATGAAGGATCGTGGATGCATCTTGTTTCTTGAATAATTACTTAAAATTGTCACAGGTCTAACCAGAACGACATTTTACTGAACAATTGCTCAACCTAAATCTGAATAAAACATTATTCAAATTTAGCAAAAAAGTTATAGTGCTATTT
>JAPQRN010000013.1:10020938-10061586 GCA_037367275.1 Coranthus polyacanthus
GGTTAAATTAGGTTTTGCTAGCATCGCATAATGCTACTGCGTCACTGACTAGCTAAACCAACTTGACCGCAGCCTAAACTGACTAATTGACAGCTGATTGACAAATAGTCATTTTATATCAGAAGGGGGCGGGACGTCTGTGAATTTGATTTGATAGACATGCAAACAAGTTACTCACTTCAATAGTGAGCTGATTCCTTCGGGTTTGGAGGTTTAGTATATTCCTTTTTCCACTCTATACTGAACATTATAAACATACAAGTCAACTTAACGAGTCAACTTAAAGAAAGCTTTAAAATTATGACTGAAAATAGTTTTTTCTTCTAAACTGAATCAACTTTACTGGCACGTGTTAAGACTTCATCATTTCAAACTCAAATGCTGGCGTCTGAGAATGTGAAGAAATATTTAATGTGAATATGTAAAATAGTCACATTTTCTATCAATGCAAAGTAAAACGTGAAAAATACACAAAGCCAACTTTATATGAAAACTTAATTTATTGATTTAACATATTCATGGACGTGATATTCATTGTTTAGTAGAGACTTCCATCTGGTGGTGGAGGAGCTCACTGCAGCTGCTTGGTAAAAATACAGCAGCCACTTCATCTTCAGCCTCGGTTCACACAGATGCACATTTATGCGTCTGAATGTTTTCTGTTTGAGTTCAGATGAGTGGTGTTTCCTCCTCAGCGTTTCTTCCAGGTGAATTTCTTGCGCGCTCCCTCCTGGCCCGGCTTCTTCCTCTCTCGTACTCTGGGGTCAGGGGTCAGCAGACCAGCTGCAAATACAGACAAGATGGAGACAACAGGAAACGATGAGACAGAGTGCTCATCTTCATTAACAAATGTTCACTGATGATACTTATTTCATCTAGCTTGTTAAAATGATGCTATTATTTTTCAGCTCACCGTCCAAGATACTCGTTTCCTGTCATCTACAACAGCAGTAATGTGTATCCTTGACCTTGTCATGATCTGTTTCTCTACTAACTTATCAACCAACCTGTACAGCAGTGACACAGAACAATCACCATCAGTTCCATTCAATGGATGAACTCACTTGGTCATTGCAGGAGAAATTCTGCCATCTGCTGGTTCTTTACTGGAGGTTCTGATCATAATAACCAAAAAGCTGCTCCAACCCTGGTTTATTATTTTAAGAAACATTTCAAAAATCCTCAAGTGTACAGAGCTCAGCTGCCTCAGCAGTGTTTAACCAGAACCAAGAGGGATAATTCTAGGAGTCCGTCTGTACAGTGGCTCTGTGTCAGTTTCGAATTGATTTGAAGATTTCATTTATTGACTTGTACAGCTCTTCATGGCCTCTCCCAGCTCTACTTGTGACCTTTAAACACCACACACTGTGCAGAGCCTGATCTGCTCCAGAGGTCGGCTGAAGCGTTTGAACTCTTTAAATGGGAACATAGATTTTTTTCTTTTTAAATTCAGTTTGTATTCCCATATGGGTGTTTTATAAATAAAAGATTCTTCTTAACCTTGTTTGGTTTACAAACAGCAATAAAACAGTGCAACATACACTGTCGACAGAGTCATACAGACCCGGCCTCATGACCTATTTATATAGAAACTTGCGAGTAACTTTGCATCGCATCGTTTTGAGTACTTTTTTCAGAAAAACAATTACAAATTCTCTGATTCCAGCTTCTTAAATGTGAGTATTTTCTGGTTTCTTACCATTCTATAACAGTAAACTGAATATTTTTGGGTTGTGGACCAAACAAGCCATTTGAGGATGTTATCTTGGGCTTCGGGAAACACAGCTTTCCAACATTTTATAGAGCAAAACAACTAATTCATTAATTGAGAAACTAAATGTTAAACTGCAGCCCCAGTGTTACATTTTGCACATAAATGAAGAATAGAAAAACCTTCTCTAAAGAGTGAAGGGCAGTAATAGGAGAGATCTGAGGCTTCAAGCTCAACACAGAGACGATGAAACTGGTCAGCTGAGAACCAGTCAGTCAATATGTGTGGAATACTTCACAGGTTTCCCCTGGTTTGTTGAAACATTAAGTAAAAGCTAAGTAAGATTCACCTGTCTGTTCCCTCAAGCGTTACTGTATTGTATATCATCATAATTTGAATAAAAAAAAATCAAAGTGTGCCTCAATGTGGAATCAGTATCATGGCATTAAAACTATAGGGAATCAAATTCTCAAACTGATTAAACTAAGCAATAAATGTAATTGTTCTGTACTTCTATATACTACTATACTTGTAGAAAACAGCTAAATAAAGTGTCTTAAGGACAGGAAAAGCGTCAGAGTCTGTAAAGTATGTCAGGTCAGGATATGACACCTTCATCCACTCGGTGGAGTCCATCATCCACTTTGATGGAGGCAGACTGAACAGACTGTTCTATCTTCCCCTATTTCTTTTATTTTTTTTGTTGATCAACAATGACACAACATAACTGTTTGTCTGTCTGGCCCTAGTATTTAGGCTGCTAAAAGCTGAAAAAAGTGTGGCTTTCTTATTTTAGGCTGTTAAACGGTCAAAGAGCTCAGAGTCTGTATTCACCTCCAGTCAAATTAAAGGGTCTGTTTTCAGTGTGATCGCACTGAGGCAAAGTACCCAGATGGATTGCTCTCATCTATGTCTCTTTGGCTGCTGATTGGTCGACAAAATGCTACCGGTCCCACCTCGCACAGTCAGTGCTAAGATTAAAAAAAACATCTCACTGAGAAACATCTGTTACTTTCTTTGAGAGAGTCAAAATCTGCCCAAAAAGCGGCCAGATTTGTCACTAGAGGGATCTTCAATGTTGCCAAATCTAGTGAGAAAATCACTACGTTGGCAACACTGATTTCAGCAGCTTGGTCCAGTAAAACAAACGAGTCCCCACCTTGTCTCATGTTCTCCATGTCTCCCTCAGACAGGAAGCAGAGCAGGGCCCTGGATATGGCGAGGCGCAGCGCCCCCGCCTGGCTGGAGCGTCCGCCGCCGCTCACCGCGCACTGCAGGTCGAAGCGGCCGAGCATGCCCGAGAACTGGAGAGGGAACATCAGCTGCTCCCTGAGAGGAAGAGGAGAGGAAAAAGTGACGAGACGGGATGATAAAAACTGAGGTGAGAGAATGGAGTGTGGGTGAACTGTGTGCTGTTTAACAGATAGCAGTATCAACAGCGGCGGCTTAGCTAATTTAATGTCTGGTTGGGTGACTTTTCAGACAAGGAGAGAGGATCCTGCACTGTGAAAAGCTTTCTTTTACAATCTCACCACCACATATTACACAGTAACTTCTGACTCAGCAGGAAAAGGATAAGAGCTGAGAGTGTGTGTGTGAGTGTGTGAGAGTGTGTGAAAAAGAAAGTGTTCTGGATGGCGTCTCAGGCTGAATGGCCTATGGCTGCTGACAAAGTCAATTGTCACTTCTCTGCTCCAATTACAGCCCGTCCTCACACTGCGTGACAACACCAGCTCTGGACATTCACACACACATACACACACGCACACAAACTGACACACAATCACTCAACTGTGTAATTAACTTACTACAAGGAGATAAATAAAAAACGAGGCGATGCTGTGAAGAGTGAAAAAGCTGCTTTTTAATTTTTTGGGGGGGTGAAACACATCACGCCTTGCATTTTAAGGACAGTGGTATCTGTGAATGTGGAGCCCGTGATGTGGAAAGCTCTGTTTGTTCATGGTAGAAACACACGTCCCCTCTCTCGGCTCTGCTTTCATACCTGTCTTGCAGGACGGGGAAGTAGTGCAGGTAGTCTTGGCCGTTGACGGTGATTCGCCCCGAGCCGCAGTCTTTCAGAACCACCGACGAGTTGGACGTCTTCCTCCGGCCTGAGGACACAACGTTTACACACAGTATATGAAGGTCTTTTCTCTCATCGTATACAGGATAGACATGAACAAACTACGGCTGCAAATGTGTCGAATCAGTCATTTATACAGACATTTGTTGAGGATTTCTGCAGGTTTCAAACAGTAAAATGTAAGACCTTTTAAGTCCATTATGAATAAGAGTGAAGACCTAGTTGCAAGTGCAGAGTGGGTCACACTCAGGCTGGGCTTTGGTGGGCGGCTTTATGTTTTTCCAACTTTACATGCTGTGATTTGAGTGTTTTCTTGTACAAAGGCTTCAAAAGCATTATTTTCCACAGGCTTCAACTGAGCACTAAAAAAGCCGTTCTTGAGCCAGATCTTGTTGAACTCACACTTACTACTTGGGACTTACTCTTTCTAGAAGTAGCTACTTTTTTGATGAAAGGAGATGCTACGTTGTCTAAGTCTGTAAAAGAAGTGGACGTAACCACTGTGACGTCACCCACTGGTTTGTGGATTAGTTTTGGCTGTTGCGCTGTTGCTTTTTGGAGCCAGAATTTACTATAGTTGGACAAGAGGGTGGAGTGGTGGGAGGGCCAGTTGTGAAACTTGCCGGGGTAATACTACCCCTAACTTACTGAAACAGAAGCTCAGAAAGTCTGAATCAGTAGGAAGGGAGACATCAAAGCTTGTATCAGCCCTAAAATCTAATTAACAGAGAAATAATTTATGAAACGAGCACCTGTACACTTATTAGAGGGTCCAAATAAGCTGACTGAGACCAGAACGATGACCAGAAAGATGAATCAGTCTTTTACAGTTAAGGAGTCTCAGGTTGATCTGATGTAATATCTCTTAAGTCAGATGTAAATATAAGTTTGAGATAATAATGTTTTGGATTTACCCTCTGCGGAGCTAAACGCCACGCCGTTTTCATCCTTCTCTAGCGACGGCACTGTTTGCTTCTTGGACTGGGCCTCCAGTTGCCGGCGGTAACGCAGGACAAACTCCTCCTCTGTGCCGCAGTAGGGCATGGACAACAAGCTCTCCATCAGCTGGATGAAGTGATTGTACTGGAGAAGGAAAAAAACAAACAAACACAAGTGTCAAATTCTGCTACAGACACTTCGTTTGAAACGGCGACATTAAACAAGCTTTCAGGCACAGTTTTTTTTCCCCGCCAGTAGAGTGGCTTTTACAGGAAGTAATAGAAGAGGACATGAAGAAGAGGATGAAAACTGAGTTTGTTCTTACATCATGAGGGGAGATGGTTTCCACCAGAAGAACATCCAGCTCCTCCTTCGTTAGCCACCTGCTCGTTCCCAGAGAGCTGATGGATACAAACAAAACCAAAGGCAACAATTGAATGCACTTGTTTTTTGCTTGTCCCTCGTAGCTTTAGTGTACAAGTGTAATGATTCTGAAACCGAGAATGAATTTGCAAGGGTTGAGGCGAATTACCTTCAGCGCCATTAGATAATATGTAAACTAGTATATATACGAGTTTGTCTAAACTGCTGTTCAGACAAAACTCTTTGACTCTTTGAACACTTGAGAAGTGTTTACTCAATTGAGGTCTAATTTACAAATCTTCATAGTGCTCTTCAGTGTTGTTGACATTTCAAATTACAGTTGACTTAATAAAACTCAGAATTCATTCCTCCAAACCCTGATCCTCGACTTACATCTTCTTTCCGTCCTTGGAGAAAAGCCCCTTTGTTCTCAGACGATCTTGGTACTTCTCTATGTTGAGGATTTTGCCGTACAGATCCTTAAAATACACAAAAAATGCATCCATATTACAGTACATACATTCAGGTGACTGCAAATAGTTTCTTGGATAAAAGAAATGCATGGAAGGCAAATAACATTCATGATGAAGAAACACATACATAAAGGAAATATTTTCACATGGTGAGTTCAATAAAGTGGGAGAATTGACCTATTAACCATTCTAGGTTTTTCATGGCTGTTCTAAAGAAACAGAAACACAAGAGAGGAGATTACACTAATAAAAGCAGAATTATGAATATATTCCATATCTCCAAACCCACTTAAATCTTACACCCTGGACCAACAGACTCTTCACATGTTCACCGATAGTAGTTTGTCTGGTTTGAAGAACTATAAAAAGACAAAACTGCATCAAACTGGCCGAGGCACCTCTTTCTGTGTTTGGTCTGGAAGAAACCTGCCGGAGCAGAAGCCTGACACTAAATAACTGACAGTACACCCGTCAGAGCTCGCCTGACATTATTAGATCAACCTCACACTGGTGCAGACACGCTGAGGGGGGGGCATGCCGGTCACGTCCCTGAGGCAGACCCCCCCCACACACACCTCAGCCGCCCAGCGCCTGGGTGAGAACTCATTTCCCCGTCAATTATTCACCAGATGTTTGTTTAATTCCTTCTTGATAGAGTGTGCCTAATCCGCTGCCACTCCGACCGGCGACAGAGGGGCGGAGGAGGGGGGCACAAAAAAAGCAAACATCAAGCAAAACCAATTTTACTTGCAAAAAAAAAAAAAAAAAAGTGTAATAGAAAAAGTGAAAAAAGAGGCTGGAGAACAGGAGGCTCGGATAAGGGGCTTGCGTTACACGTTTGCAAACACTGGGCCCTACAATAGTGAGGAATAACTCGCATGGATTGTCTGGATGAAAGGCGAGGAGAGGGCCGGTATCTAGATACATTTAGTCTGTTACAGAGACAGACAACTAGAGCTCCACTCTTTCTATTCTGTGAGTGGCCTTTAATGCTTTCAGGCTCAGACTTAGTTATGAGACGAGGATTCTGAAGCATTTAAATTGGACTAATTTACAGGAATAAAAGTACCAGCAAAGTGCTGTGGATGCAGAAGGGAGATGGGGTTAAAGCGTAGGGGGAAGGGGTGTTGGGTGGTGCTCAACAGGGCTGTGGTCATAAAGGGTTCAGTGGAGCAGTGAGCAGGTTAATGCACCTCGCTGCCTGAGCCCAACTAAACATCCAGAGCAGAGCAGCCGAGTGGGAAGCCTGCTTTACACACCACTGCCCCCTCCTGGCAACACTCATGAGGTGTGTGTGTGTGTGTGTGTGTGTGTGTGTGAGACAGTTGGTGATAAGACATAAAAAAAGACTAGGAATGGACAGAAGATGGAAAGGAATGAAGGAAGGAAACTAGAATAGGAAAGGCTGCAAGGACAGGATGAGCTTCATTAACATTTTCCATATCAAAATTCCACACTTTTTCAGAACATATTTGACATCTGAGCCCAGAGAGCTAAATGTTTAGAATCAATGGTGTGAAATCCAACATACATTACATTCTACATCTGCTATTATGTTGCCAAGTAATTTCCAGAAGATTTATACAAATCAATTAACACCAAACCCTGGACAACGTTGCAGGCGTAAAGGCAGCTCTGAAAAATGAAGCCAAAGTGAAGGAACCTGCAGTTCCTGAAATGGCCACTTGAGGCTGGCTCCAAAAGTGAGTCAATCCCCACAGACCCCCATGAAAAAACGTCCAACTTTACCACAGAAATAAACAAACTGGTACATTGTAGTTAATGTCCACGTTCATGCCAACTGTATAGGGAATTAATTTATATATAACTCACTCATTTTAATTGTATTAAGGCTTAATGTTATGCACAATTATGGGTGTGGTCACTTTGATTGACAGGTGTGATGGAGGTTTATTGAATAAAACATATTTTTTCCAGACAGGCAGCTCTACTGTAGTTGTGGTTGAGAAGTTACACTAACAAGACTATGAAAGGAGGATGTCCTGCAAATGTTTCATGAAATTTAACGGTACTTTTTTTCTGAATTTCTGATTTGTGATATTGGGCTATATAAATAAAATGGAATTGAATTGAAAAACGTAGCTACTGTAGCTAATGTTAGTATTAAGTTGGTGCTGGATTATGAATACTGTCTCAATTCAGACACTACCATTAGTAAACTTCCAGGAAGTACACTGTAGTTAGCACAGTGTGTGAATTTCAACAGGGTAGCGTTGTCTCAAATTGAACATGGTTGCTGTGCAACTGTTGGAAGTGACCATAGCTTGGGGAGATTTAACCCCTCGCTCTTCCTCAGTTCCACCCTCCAAATACAGTCACTGCTGGCTCCAAAAAACCAAGATGGCAAAGGGCAAAATGCTGAACTCAAGGCTTCAAAACAGCAGTCGACAAACCAATGGGTGACATCACGGTGGCTACGTCCACTTCTTTTATACAGTCTATGTTTCAGTCACACACCATACTACTTGCCTTGTTCTTGATGATCAAGCTCATGCTCTCACACAGTGGTAGAGGTTTTACTTCCTCCAAATGCCATGAAAAGCACTCATGATGCATAAATTTATTTCTAGGAATTCTCTGAATTTTATATTTCAGAAAACAGCATAGGGACAATAGTCTGGAAAACACTAATTTTTCCAGAATCTGGTGAATTTATTCCATTCTTATCCAGATTTGAAAATGACTAAAATCAAATTCCAAATTGTGTAAGAACCCTGAAAGGAACAGAGGAGAGTGATGTGCAGACAGGCAGCACGAGCTCTCAGACATGTCTGATGTACCTATTTAAACCCACAGCAGGGGGTGCACTGCAGATTGTGGCTGCAGGGCACAATGCTGTGTTTGTATCAGAAGCTTGGACCCGTATTCAGAGATCACACCCCTCTCTCGGTCTCAGATACGCCTCTTTATCTAAAAAAAAAATGTCTTTGCACAAGGTCAGCGGCAGCTAGGAAGGTGAGAAAACAACCGAAAGGTGGAGGAAGAGGTCTGCTCAGGGCTGAGGATGACTGCGAGTACTGTCACCGCTCTCTCCTGGCCTCTCTGGGGGTCTCAGCTCCCCCCTCCTCGTCTACTCTCCGACCCCAGCTCTGCCCCACCCCACTTCCCTCCAAATCCCAGTGGAGGAGTCGCTCCCCGTGAAGGGACAAAGGCTGCCACGGCAGACGTGCCACACCTCAAATATGATTTAGGATGAAGAATCGCTGCACACATATGCTGTTCTTTTCATTCTACACCTGATCGCATGTTTCCTGACTGTGTTACATAGATGACATGAATGCTAATATTCATCTTTGCTGAGTTCCTCATTGTCTTATTCCACCTAAACCTTTCACCATTCATCACTTAGAAATTCAAATAGATTAAATGTTCCCAAAAGGCCAGAACAGTGGTAGGCTTTGTGCCCCCTGTTGGACACTTGAAGGTGTTACTATTATCAGCGTTGTCTGGATTCTGGCTCTGGGAAAACTCTGAATTTCCAGACCTGAAGCCCATTTGAAACCTGGTATAAAGCAGCCAACAGCCATGTGAAAGACTGGTGGAGAGCATACAAAGACACGCATGGAAGTTGTGACAGAAAAATCACGATTATTCTACCAAAATTTCTGAACTCTTCCCAAATTAAAGTCAATAAAATATCAATGTATGAACTTGTTTTCTTTGCATTAGTTGAGGTCTGAAAACAGCAATTTTGTTATTTTGACCAGCTGTCATTTTCTGCAAATAAATGCTTTAAATGACAATATTTCCATTTGATTTTGTGAGAAATTCTGTCAGTAGTTTCTACATTTTACACAAGGACATGGTCTTAAAAACCCATTTTCACTCTTCTTTTATTGTATAGAACTAGATATTGTTTTCAGACGTTCACATCTTATGAAAGTTGTTTGTGTGGTCTTCATTTTCTATACTGTACCAGGTCACTCTTGACAAAGCTTTTAATCTCAATCTCAACTTCCACCTGTACATGTACATGTAAATAAAGGATATATTACTATGATACAAAAACTATCCAAGCACAGTATTGTGTAAGAAACGTCCTCTAGCCTGGACGGTAGAAAAAACATGTCTAATGTTTCACGAATCAAAGGAGTCGACCGTTGACCGTCTGTAGAGTAAGAGGAGAAATAAAAGGTTTTTAAGGCTGTTTTGTTTACACAAATCTAGGGCTGCAACTAGTGATCATTTTCTTCATCAATTTGACCATTATTCATTTTGTCAAGAAATCTGCCTGTTGCCAGTTCTCGCAGCCACAGCCACGTATTTAAAATAGTTTTTATTTTAGTCAACTCAGCCCAAAACCCACACATGTTCACGTTGTTATCAGATATAACCAAGAAAATCATCAAATCACCACATTTAGGAGCAGCAAACACTTTTTGTTTTTAAAAAATGACTAAAACATGTATTTAAATATCTAACATCTATTTATCTATTCGATAAAAATGTTTGTGGCAATTAAGACCTCACAAACTTAAATTGAAGACTATTTAATGATGTGTAAGGCTTTATAAGGCTTTTAGTGACTGTGTTTGGACCCGACTGTTTGCAATTCTACTCATCAGTTATCATTATTCCGATTATGAGTGGTTGATTCAAAATGCTGCTGTTCCCTTGAAGCACTACAGCTCAGTTTTCAGCAGTACAGGCAGATTGAGGTTTTCCTCCGGTGAGTCACCCTTTAATCCCGACTTCTTTGCTGCCCTGACTCGTCCTCCTGTCACACCTCCCTCTAATCTCCCACCTCTCTTTCACCCCGACTCTATTGGGCTGCAGCTCTCCGTGTGGAAAAAGAGGATCTGACGTGGGCTCTCCTCGGGGACAGCGCTGCCTTCTCACTCAACTCACTCTCTCTGAATAGGATATGACCCGAGGGTGCAGGTGGGAAAAAGTCAAGGATTTGAGGTGGATAAAGATTTACCTGCACCTCACATAAAAAAAAAAAAACACAAAAAAGAAAACCTGAGAGTGCTGCTCACTGCTTCGGCTCAGTAGCTGCCAGCTGTACTCACATGCATGAGGGAGTAGTAGGCCTGTTTGCCCGTGTAGAACAGGAAGTGGAAAGGCCGTCCGTCTGCTCCCCACTGGACCGCTTTAACGACGGGACACACAGTCAGTCACAGAGGAGTTGACACCTTTACAACACGATTCATCTTAATCAGACACGAATATTACCTACCTCTCTGCTTTGGAAAGATTTCCTCTGGATGCTGAAAAAGAAGAACAGACCAAAACTCATCTGACATCTTTAGTTTGTGTCATTGTGACAAATCTGAACACACAACAGAGGTGATGCACATATTTTTGGATAGTGTGTGTGACATGCATTTTCCAATTATGGTAATGTCGTCAATGTATATTGCAAATGATTGTCTATAAATCATATTCGAAAACAGTAAAAAAGACATTCTTTTTCACTACAGATTTTGACGTTTGCTTAAATCTCACAGTAATCCAGCGATAGTTATCTGTACATTCATGATTATGACCTAATCCCAGGTTATTCTGCAACCTTTTTAATCAGCACACAGTGTAACATACTGAACCTATGCCAATTTTAACCTTCTTAATTGACATTAAACTGTTATTAACATAAGAACATGAATAGTTATAAGGTTTTAAGCCCCAAAAAATTAGTCCTCTTTAACTTAATCCCTATGTTGTCATGGCTGTTTTATTGGTGGGTGTTTTATTCTTTCATTCCCATTTTTCACAACTTTGTCAATCAACTTGTTCCCGATGACTTCATATCATTGTTTCTGGTTAATTAGTGTTTTTTAAAAATAACGATGTTTTAGAGTCCTGGGAGACCCCGGTCTAAGCCCCTAATTCCACCTGTGCAGTGTTAATAGATAGAATTATTATCATTGGACATTATTTGCATGGGTCCTAATTTAAAATACCAGTATTAAAGTATCTGCCAGTCGTGTCCATCCTAAACACTGTGTTGTGCATATGTCTGACATGCAGTTATTTTAATTATTTTATACTGGGCTCAAAATGACACTGTAGGTTCCACCATATAAATATAAAGCTTGTGTAAAAACTGAAAACTAAATGATGGTAAAGGATGGTAAATAAGCTTTTAAGTACTAACATGGATTATACTTAATAAACAAAGAGAGAAAAGCTGCAATTTGTATTAAGGAATAGTATATATTTTGTTTTTGCAGAATATGCAAGCTAGAACTTTCCAAAAATACTAATCATCTGCTGTGGGTTGCTCCAGCTCTGTGTAAGTTCAAATGTAGTCTAGCTTGAATGTAATTTCTAACTCTGACCAGAATTTACGTTCTACTAACACTTTAATGGTTGAACCAGCTGAAACTGTTCCGACGCAGGCATAAGTTACGACTTAAATCTCAGACGTAGCCTTCAGGAAGTGTAAAGTCCTCTGTAAAACATCAGTTTTCACAGCTCATCGTTAGCAGAAATGTGGGACAACTCGGAGCATGAGGGGAAGCGAATTATACTGGCTGATTTGGATGAGCTAGTATGGACAAAACTTAACTCCAACATAGTATTACACTCTGGATGTCAAGCCTCAGTAGTTCACATGTGGTGCAACCAAACATCGACACTGCTTTAGTGATAAAGTAACTCATTTTAACGTTTCATTTAGTTTGAACTAAAGAGAGGACTCGCGAGTAGCTGGTGCAACGGGCCACTGTGAGAAGAAATAAGTTAACATTTTTCTATGATGGTTGTTTCTTATTGTTGGGGTCTCCAGTCGGTAGTCCTTGTATGTTAATAAGTGAGTCGGATCAGGGTTAAAGGTGGACCGACAGGCTTACCTTCATGAGGGGCCGGGCTTTCTTTTCAAACAGGCTGGAGGGGAAGAGGTAGGCGATGCTCCTCTGGAGGGAGAGAGAGAGAAGTAAATAAATAAATAAAACAAGGGAAGAAGAAATGTGAAAGATGGCAGATTATGACAAACGCTGACATGTCCCCGCAACAGAGGTCACACCAACGGACGACAGGGAAAGTGACAGAAGAAGACGAAGAAGAAGCGCAAGCTGCTGGCGGGTTCAAGGAAAGGCGAACGTGTTGGTGCTCTGTATGTGTATGTGTGTGTGTGGTTGTTACTGTAGCCACTGAACTTAGGGGAGAAAACAAGCAGAAAAAGGCACAAGTTTTTGGCTTTGTTGACAGTGAGCAGAGGACACTGTGGACGTCCAACAGTTCACTCCAAGTTCATTCTCTGCCGCGAGAGTGTGTGTGTCTGCGTTATTAGCGGGGCTACAGATGGCCCTGGAAGTGTGTGAGAGGGAGACAGGAAGTGTGCTGGCCCCGCCACACTCATCACGACAGTCTGTTCATCTCTCTCTTCCTCCATCCCACCGTCTCTCCACCCCTCTCCTCCCTTCATTTCATCCTCCTCCTCTGTCGGTTCAATTAGCGCGGCAGCAGGTGCTGTGCGCGGGGAGCAGGTTGCTGCCTTTAAGGTTGTCAAAACGACGGAAAGCGGGAAAAGAGAAAAGGGCCCCGTTCGAGAGGAAGGTGTGTGTAAATGTGTGAGGGACGGAATGAGAAAGACAAGTGAGGAGAAGTTAAAGGGTAAAAAAAAAAAAAAAAAAGAAAGAAGGAGGGGAAGGGGAAGAGACGGGCAGGGAACAGATGAAGACACACCTGTGCGTCCCCGGAGTCTCTGCACAGAGCAGCAGAGATCCCACAGGGCTACAGACAGAGTGACAGAAGAAGAGAGTCTAACCCGTACAAGTGAGCAGCTCGGGAGGGTGTCACATCTTACACTGAACTCAGACTGGATGACATGATCAGCTAGAATTACAGCCTCGCTTTGTACGCCTCTGCCAACCACTCAAAATTGCTGGACAGGAAGCTACAAACTCTACTCTGCAGATGCTTCACACACACCTTCAAACCAGCAGCAGATCTGTACAATCGGCACAGTCTGACGTCTGAGTTGTAGTGAAGCACGTTCCCAATTAGGGATGAACAATCAATGGAAACATCAACAATCGCAATATGGCCAAGTGCAAAATCCAAATGGCAGGAGCTGCAGTTCTTTGATAAAAAGGTCAAATGTGTCACATCGTGGTGCTGCAGACATGCCCTGGCCTACAAACACGCTTGTTTGGTACGGACCCCAGTCACAATCACATTTTGATATTTCTTTTAATGAAAATGAAACCCAAAAATGACCATTCCCACTAAAATCAGGACTCATATGACTCAATATCTTTAATAACTGTAGTATGATTTTTTTTCAGGTCTGTCATCCACCCCTTGTCTCTTCTTCTGTTCCTGAGTGAAGCTGACTTTGTGGATATAAAATGCCTTCACTTTATGAATTAATCTTAATACACATTTGCGTGAACTTCTATCATAATAAGCTTTATGAATTCTTGAGTTACGGTGACCAAAAACAAATCAGCTCATGCTTAAGTTCAAGTGAACGTTTGTGCCGAACTTGAAGAAATTCCCAAGGCGTTCCGAAGATATCCCCTTTGTAAGAATCCTAACGTGGAGCCATAAAAATGCCCCGCGTCACATGTGCAAAAACCACTCGTACTAAAAAAATGTGTTCTTAAATGCCACATACAAGTAAGTTAGAACGTGCAGCATTCACGGTTTTATTTCGGATTTTGAATTTAATTTCAAGTACGAAGAGCATGTGCAAGTCCAGACCTGTTGTAGGAATTGCGTGTGATTCGTTTGCTGTAATTCTAACCTAAATCATTTGTATATTTCATTACTTTGAAGCAATTCTGATCTTGAAAACCCTAAACACTTCATAATTTGACATTCTGGCATTCTTTGACCCTCCTGTTCACACTGCGCATTAACAGATCCCTTCTTCTACTGTAAGCGATGGAGGACAAAATAAAATAAAGGCCACATCAGTACAAACCAGGTGGTTATCTTTAAAGACAGTGGTCTTTTGATAAATTCTCACTTTCTTTACAATCTTTCCACCTCTGCTCTGCACATGGGGTCGACCGGACAATTATCAGACACAACATTCAACAGTTTTACGATGACGCTGAGCACTTTATTTTAAGATGCACATTTTTCTAAAGCTTTCTGTTAAGCTATGTATTGTACTTTTAAATGCAGCTCATATTCTACTGGAAATGAGAGAAGAACATTTATTAATTATTATTTACAATTCCTCCAGGTCACTGTGAAAACTGACGATAAGTACTGTCGACATCTTTTTGTATTGAACTTTATTTGATTTGACAGTCAGCCAAAAGGCATTTGTACTTCTGTTGGAATTTGACTTATTCTAAACTTTCACTCAACATTTTCAGTTTTACTGCTCATTTGCATTTTTATCAGTTCTAAATATCAGTTTGGACTTTTCTACCTGATGAAGGGTGTATTGTATGTCCAACTATGTCAGAGTGTTTTTTTATTGGGTGTAGTCTCACCATGCCGTGACAACGAAGGCATTTAACTGTAAAAAGTTTTAAGTCAAATGATCAGTTACTGGTTTCCTTGATTACTGATAATTGGTACTGGCCCTGAAAAACTATATCAGTCCATCTCTACTCAGAAACAAATGTTTCCAGCTGCTTTCATAAAATAATTTGTTGCAGAATCTCCTGTGTTGTGTTGTATGCTCTTATATTTAACGCTGATGAGTACTTCTGGTATCCAGGCTTCACGTTGGCCTCCGCTCACTCCGGTGTTTTTAAACCTCCTGGATTTTTCAACAGACAGAATCCTTCTTTGGCCGACATCCAGTGTTCACTTTTCCACCTGGATGTAAACATCTTCCTGATTTTTCCTGGGTCTTCATCAGCGGTCCACCTGAGGGGTTTCCAGTCCTCGCAGATCTTCCCGTGTCCCTCCCCACAGTTCCGTGCGGGCCGCTGGCCGTCATTTTGGCTTTCACAGTCCGGTGCCAACAGCTCTCTTCATTACTTGTGAGGGACGCTGGGGAGCCGGCGAGTGGAGAGTGGGAAATCAAGCTAAATGTTTAGAGCAGGGAGGGCTAATGTACTGTCAGAATCGGCTGTAGGGATGTGTGTGTCTTGAGGGCGTTGCTAATATGCTTGACGCAGCACATTAGTGAGCGCTGGCCCCACCTGCCTGCTGTCTGCGGAGTCACCACCGCTAATGATGATGATGATGATGTGAGGAGCTTTAAAAACACACCACCTGTCCAGCTCAAAGGTGGGACTGGATCACTGCTCTCAACGCTTTAACTCCTTGTGGCTTTCGCTCAGTGTCTCATGGGGAAGAACATCACTATTGGCAAAACACTTTTATTAAGAATCTGCAGAAATCTTTGTATCAGACTTTTTTGTTTTTAGCTGTTTCACTGGCTTTCCTGAACAACATTAGCAAAGTTAACAGTGTCTTTCTGTCCAAAACACAAAGTGCTTCAATGTACTATGGTATATTTATATTATGACACATGGGCTATTTATTTCATTTGGATAAACAGAATAAATAGCCCAGTGAAGACAACAAAAATGTCACCTGTTTTCTTTATTGTAGTAAAGAAAATATTACATTATTTGAGGAAGAAATCATAACTACCGGTATCCTACCGCAGAGTAGCCACGTTGTGGTGTTGACTAATATAGGTTGTGGTACCTGCATTTAAAGGACTCAAATATAAAAATAAATAAATACAAAAATAGACTATAGTGGTTCTTTAGATAGTAAAGGTTGTCGACCCCTACCTTAGTATAAAGTATAAATACACCTACAATAACTAATCATTTCATTGACTGGCCAATCATTTTTTCCAAATGTGACAATTTGCTTAATTTTCTGCCACAAAGAGTCAGTGAAACATCTTTTTTTTTGGGGGGGCTGCTGGTTGATAAAAAGGAAAAGCTCTCTGAAGACGTCACTTAGGGCTGTATCCTTTTTATCCTTTTTCTAGATTAATCGCTAATGAAAACAATACTCTGACATTTTAGAAGCTGCGCCTGTTTAAATTTGTTGCTGAATATTATTTCAATGTGCTAAACCAGTGATTCCCAAAGTGTGGGCTGTGACGCTACACCGCAGGTAGGTCGCGAATGGTCATTTACAATAACTAAATAAATAAATACATACTACGTTTTAATTTTCAATTGGGTAATTAAGTTGTAATTAGATATTTGCAATTAAATAAGAACTAAAAACAAAGCCATGAGATTTCAATTGCATTTAATTCTTCATTTATCTGATCTATTTTTCCGACACGGATTGAGTCTGATTTACGCAGACGCTTTAGAGTTATGTTAGACAGTAAAAACGTTTTTTGATTCATTATGAAACCCCGGCGGGACAGATCAGGCTGCCACAGTCTGAGTAATTAATGGAAACACCACAGCTGTCACTTCGGTGAGATATTGTCAAAATATTGTAATCAGTCCAGAATGATGCAAAAACGCAGAGTTTCTAGTCAGATAACAACAACAAAGGGCCACCACACACAGCCTAAGCATCCAGAAAACTAGAGGGAAACTTGTTATGGTTTCTCAGCATTAGTTTCTAGTAGATGCACCTTCATTGATATAAATGGGATGACAAAACATCCCATAGTTGAACATCATCAACACAATAACCGTAGGGCTGCTGTATCTGACTACAACAGTTTTAACAACCTTCTAAACCAGTACTTCTGTGTGGATACCAACCACTTGATGCCTTGTTTTCAGAAAGATTAATCATGCCCAGCTTGGGATTTCTTGATGCGTACCACTAAAAGACTAGCTGAGGCCCAGCGGCTGCATCATAACCCACAGTGACACACGTCCCCTCTCTAGTGTTTACTTACATCTACGTCCTCCTGGGTGAAGTTCTCGGGGTCCTCTCCCATCATGTTAGCAAGGTGTCGTTTCCCAATGTTATACTCCTCCACCTGCTTCTGGATGAACTCCACCGTGAATTTCTCCGGTCCTGAGGCCGCCAGATTCTTTCTGTGGAGGGCAGAGCTCACACATATCTGCCTAACGAGGACCTGGGGAGGCAGAAAGCTGGCGTTATTATTATTGTTATTATTAGCTTGGGGAACCACAGCTATACTTACTCGTCACTTATCAACAACAGCAGCACCTATTTACAGCCGAACTACAGATAAGAGGCCCAAATGTATATTTAAGCGTATTATAGCGTGCCACACTATCCTAAAATTAAACGCTGGGTTCGTTGAGTTTTATTTCATACATTTGCCTTCCTAGTTTCGGAGCTCCGAGCGGATGCTAACTCAAGGACGTTAGTGTGTGCGTTGTGTATTTCTCACCGCACACATTCGTTTACGATGCAAAGCAGGTTGTTCTGTTACAGACAAAATCACACTTTACCTGCCGGCTCAACTGCGACGTAACTGTGTTAATACTTGAACAGCAATGTCCACATTTTCCTATGAAGGAGCCCACGGTTCGCACGCAGGACGTCGCCATGTTTGCTTGCAGTGGTGACGTCGCACCGGAAGTTGTTTTTTGTCAGGCCTAAAAAAAAAAGAATAAAAAAAATTATTATTATTTTCGTATGTACTTATGAACTTATTACATTGGATATTATTTAAGTATACTCTACTGTATTTATTTTTTCTATTATTTTAATAAAAAAATACCTGCCATGCATTTTTATATTATTTTATATAAGCAAGGTGTATTTTATAATAACTTTTCATTTTTATTTTTTTTAATTTTATTTTTTAAATATTTTTATGTATTTTAATATATTTTTTTATTTTAATGTGCTGTATTTTCTAATATTTTTTTATATTATTTCTAAAATACTTTTTATGCATTCTAATATATTTTTATCGCTTTTACTTTATTGATATACTTTACTTTAACACACACCAAAATCAGCTGTCACATTGCATTATTTTCAAAATCTGCAATGAGAATTTAAAATAGAATAAATCCTCAACTCATCTAAGGTTGTGTTCAAAGGCACTTCAAAAGCTTGGACTTTTGTGAATAAAGCCATCTGTATCCATCCAACCCTAACTTTTTATAGCCTGTTTGTTAACAGCTGCTTTCTTTTAAACTGTGAAACAGATGACGATGATGGACAACTCAAATGCACTTAGTGGAGAGTTTGAAATGATGACAGTGTGGCTGAAAGATGTATTTCATATAGAAAAAGGACACGAAACACAAACATCTGTTTCTGTTCATCAAATCCGTCACAATGTGTGCGAGATGGATAAAAATGTTTAAAAAATTGAACACTGAGACAAAAACATAATGTGAGAAAAATGTGTGCAATTAAATGTTTTATTCATATATCCCAAATGTATTTTATTTATAGTTTTTTATATAGGCCTCAAATGTCCCTCAAGTGGTTTTGCTGTGTGTTTTGCTGGTTATGTTGTTAGCAAAACTTAGCATTGTTAGCATTGATTTATATGGCATTATATGGTCTGTCAACTCACCTTAGGCATACATTACACAAATTTGACATTACTGTTATCAAACACAACTGCATATGTTAACATTTATCAAGTAGCTGAAATTACTCGTGGTGTTTGTCAGTTTGGTCTGAGTTTTCAGTAGTTAGCCAGTTAGCCTTAGCTCTGTGAGCTCTTCCACATCTTTACCCTCTTGTCCAAATACAGGCACTTATGTTTAAAATATAAACAAGACAGCAAAAAACTCGAGGGTTCAATATGGCAGTCCACAAACCAAGCGGTAATATCACAGAGGCTTTGTCCACTTCATACAGCGTCATGTATAAAGTGAAAATAAAGGGGCCCACAATAGATCCGTGGGGAACTTCTTTGTCACGTGTTTAATGTGTGGATATAAAGGCAAAAAAAAAGCTGAAGTTTGCAATTATAAAAAGCATCTATTCAAACCAAATAATCAAATTTCTTTCTATAGACCAAACTCTTAAATTTCACTTTAGTGGTTTTACAGTCGGTACAGTTTATGACCCCATGTATCCTTACACCTTCAGTTCAAATGAGGAAAAACTCCCTCCAAAAAAAATATCTTTAGTTAAAAATGGAAGAAACCTCAAGAAGACCAAGAGGAGGGATCCCTCTTTCTGAAAACAGAAACAGCTGAAAAAGAAAAAAAAGACACATGACCTGAATAATCAAAGCCATGACAACAGATCAAAAAATTCCACGCTGAGCCTTAAATGACAAATGAGATAATTTTTCTTTTTTTAAATGTGTAAATCTCAACAAGAATAGAACAGTTTAAAACAATTGAGCACAGTGACATACAGAGGCCACTTCAGTTACACATCTGTTTTATCTTTGAGACACACATTATTAAGTCTCAGCTCATTGAAAACTTGTGTTGTTCAGTTCGGTCATAGAAATTGAACACACGCTGGCCACATGGTGCGGGGAAAGACAAAATCTGCAGTGGTCCAAAACTATTCCTTGTGCCTTTTTTTTTTGAGGTTGCAAATGAACAACAGGCCATATCTTAAATACTAAAATACTTAAATTTACTACTTTACCATCAGACACTTCTGGAAAACTATCTCTTAATGTATGTTGCCTGTTAGTTAAATGCATTATTCACGAGAAAATTAGCACTGACTTAATTTAAAGTCCAGGGATAATTTATTTTCCTTCAGGCTTTCACACCACATGATCTCCATGCCAGGCACCAGTTTTTGTGTATGCAGACAACTCCTACTCACAGACAACTGGAGAGAATCTTTTTGTCCCAAAAGACCCCAAAATATCATACATGTGACGCTGCGGTGCCCTGTCCGGCTTAATGCAAACTGTGTGTGTGCACCGTCTGTCTTCCGTGTAAAATCCAAACCTCTGACAATAGGAAGAGGGATACTGTAAATGTCACGCCACAGGATTTAAAGCAGCAGATCCACATGAGTTATCAGAAATAACACAGTAAAAAATGCTCAGTTACCGTCTGCCAAACATGTTGGCAAGACTGCGCATAAAACTGATTGTTTTGCATATGCGGTGTAGTCCGTGCTGGGAGACGCAGACATGGATTAATACAACATTTTGTGAGCATTCCTTGAATATAAGAGGACAAACTGTCATATTAGCCAAACGTTATACATCGGATCAAAATCATCTTGAGTTCCCTGGGGAAGCATAAGCAAGGGCTTTAGAGGACATTACGTAGCTACATGTGTTGTTTACACGCAGTCCCCTTCTTGATGCTGTGCTGCAGGTGGTGGTCAAACGCCTCGCTCACCCTCTAACACCAAAGGGAGTCCAGAACTGTTTCCATTCAAGAACCAGTTCCAAGTTTTCTGATCCATCAGAATCGCATGCGGCTTATCAGTTCCGTTAGATGCCGACATGTCAAGTTTACGCTGCTGGAAACTTGCCGCAAGAAATAAAGCAATTTAAACAGACGAATCTGTTCTTTTTCCCATTCAGAAACAAAAAAGAAAAATCAGGAATCGGTAAAAGAATTGAAGGAGACAGATAAACAGAAGTGATAACGGCGCTGGTATCAATAAAATCTTATCAGTTTCAATACTATCTTAATTGGAAATGAGGATTCACATAACTTATCTTTT
Organism: Coranthus polyacanthus; assembly: GCA_037367275.1. Taxonomy (NCBI): domain Eukaryota; kingdom Metazoa; phylum Chordata; class Actinopteri; order Kurtiformes; family Apogonidae; genus Coranthus; species Coranthus polyacanthus. Next base: position 10,041,976 of record JAPQRN010000013.1, read on the forward strand.
TAATCTGAGGTTTAAGATTCAATATGTGTGATTTAAGCATGCTTGTATACTTGTGTTGGAGTCCATCTTGTGGTGGGAGTTAGTTGTTTGTCGATGTTACCTAGCTTAGTTTCTAAGCTAATGACTGTCTCTGTTGCCTACATCCATAACAGCCTGTACACTATTCAATGTCTATGTAAGGAATAGTGATATAAGCTATTATATTAGGTCTACTATTATATACAGCATAGGCTACATATTATGGATGTACAACCCCAAATAAGAAATAGTTGCAACAATATGGAAAATGCAAATGATTTCACTGTAGACAGTAAGAACACAACATATTTCATGTGTTTTCTGCTCAACTGCATTTTATTTTTAAGTACACATCCATTCCTGACATTCAGGCTGCAACACATTGGAGGAAAAGTTGCAACAGTAAAGCATTTATCACTTTGTAATGCTGTAACTTATTTTCACAACACTTAAAAGGCGTTCAGCGACTGAAGACACCGAAGACACCCTTCACACTGCTTCTGTCAACCTGTCAAAATGACTGGCTGTTTGTACGTCACTCATAACTTGCTCCGTTATCGAGGGATAATCATTTCATGAGCCAGGGAGGGAGCGCGCAGCAGATCTAATGCTCAGTTAGCCGGCTGAGCTAATGCCAACACAGAAACAGAAACATGCTAAAGTGGTGTGAAGTCGGCTCCATTATCCTGACATGTGACGCTAATATGAGAGGGAATTGGTAAATTATTTAAAAAAAAAAAAAAATAAATAGTCACCAATTACTTTGAGATTTTAATTGCAATGTCAGAAAAAAACAATTAATAACACTGCACTGCCCATGTAGCCTATTAGCATTTTTTAAACTTTCGAAAGATTGCTGTGAGATATTTTAATATAAGGCCTTATTTTTAGTTTTAGGAATTAATTGCCTTTTAACATTTTAAGGATCAACTGGAACCCTGCACGAAAAATGTTCACTTTAAAAAGTGGGCTAGGCCTAGTGAGTAAACATCCCATAACTTGAGGAGAAGCTTGACTACAGTGACCGTGGCCTCTTTTCTTTGTGTGTGTGTGTGTGTTTACTGTACAGAACTATGCTGTGTTTACAGATCAATGCTGTGTGTCTTCACTTATATTACTTTGATAGAGTTGGAACAGGAACACGGGGAGATTAATCAAAGTGAAGGGGCACTGACTCCCGGCCCGTGCCAGTCGATATGGCCACGTGGTTAATTTGCCCCGAGGAGGGCTGTCGTCAGGCAGATGATAAACAGTGTTTGCCCCGTTTTTTAGCCACAAGCGTGCTCCTGCTCACCGAGAAAAATAGCTTCGACCCGTGGTCTCTAATTCACAGTGGGGGGTGAGAGGTGGGATATTAATCATCCTTCTGCCGTGGTCCATCTCTGACAAGCCAACCACCGTGGGTGGAATGGGTGGAGATGTTCGTCTGGTGAGCTCACTGTGGACTCCTGTAACATACTGTACTGACTGGAGTTTGACGTTATTTATTTATTTAGGGACTATACAATTAACATAGTTTCAAGAGAAGCACGAAGTCTGAAGTGTTGCACAAGGAGTCTGTAGGTATCACTAGGTGCGTTTCCATCCAAATATGTTGCAAATTCTAACCAAATTTTTCGAAAATCTGCAAAATAAAATACTAATTTATGTGTCCATCCACTAATCTTATGTGAATATTAAGAGCTGGAACTCGAGTTAGATGTAGTGAATACAGTAACATACTACCTGAGTTAATGATTGAGGAGCTGAAAGACATAACAGATATTTTGACAAAAACCTGAAGCGAGCTGACAGCTTTTATTCCCCGAACTGAACTGCTGGTCTGGATCATGTAACCTCTTCCATGGTTTGTCAAAGCCTTTGTCATACATTTGTTTCAGCAGCTCTTCTTACACAGTGGCGTTTCATTGCTGTTTTCCGTCTAATATGGCATTCAGGCCTTTTTGTTTCTTGTATTAAATGAGTGAATGTTGCAGTTTCCTTATTGATCCACACATGCAGACATTCACTAAACCTGCTTCTGTTGCACTTTCCCGCCTCACCGAAGTTTTTTTTTGCGATGTTTTTACGTTTTTTAAAACCATTCTGGTTTTCCATGATGGAAACACACCTACTAATTCTCAGCGTCTGTTCGTAGTTGGGCTTTTATACACACAGTTACATACACCTGCCCATCTCAAATTTAGGGTCTTGACCCAAAATGGGTCGTGGATCCACATTTACTGGGTCACCAACCACTCAAAAGCAATAATACTAGTGTCAAAATATTGTTTTAAGTCAGCTGTATAGACATGAAGTATGGGAATATCCATCCATCCATCTTATACTCTCCTTATCTATGTTGGGGTCATGGGGAAGCAGCCTAAGCAGAGAGGCTCGACCCCCGTCCTCCAGGTATTTTTCAGGTTTTGGTAGATAAATAATTTTCAAATGTGTGCAGTCAATTACATGAATAGATATCAATTAGTTTTAATTAGAGATCCTTAAATAAATATTTTTGACACGTTAGTAAGAAGAAATACTATTTCCTAAATTTAGCACACAAAATGAATGCATCATACCTGTGGAAAAACTGTGCAGAATGTTCCAAAGGTTATCTCAGGCGTAAGATGTGAAAGCACAGATAACTGGCATTGCATTGTAGTTAGTAAGATAAAAAAAAAAGTCAAGTAAAGTACAGATAGCTGAAAACTCTATGTAAGTGCAGGAACAAAGTATTTGTAATTAGTTACTTCCCACTTCTGACAATAAGAAAAATGAGCAAAGATCACAGACCTGCAAAATACAAAATGTAACAATTTCAAAATACGCCCAAACACTGACAGTTGTGTTGAAAGTGGTGCAGTCATGCTGATAAGATAAAAGTAAATTTAAGGAATGTCATGCTTGGCATATGCAATCAACGCCTCATATCTCAGTATGAGGTATATTACATAGTGGGCTTTTATCCAAGCGTTCCAACAGATCTCCTTGTGGATAACAGGGATTCCTGCAGTGTCTTGAAAAGAAAACACCACGACAAGGGACGCTGACCTCCCCTCACTTCACCCCATCCCCAGATTGAGTGACATCCTTTTAATTGTACGGCTAAAACAGCGATGGAGCAAGAAAATAATGGAGGATATCACACAGTGGAGTCGTGCCAAGTCCACCCCCCACCCCCCTCTTTCCCAAGGATGGAGTGCAGGAGAATTGAGGGCTTATAATACCAGCGAGCTGAGGCTTTGCTCCAGTCATCATTTCCATGCTGCTTTACGCTGATTCCCTAATATCCTTAGCGCCTTGCGTAGGGATAAGCCCATCGTGCCGAAACATGGCTGTCATGCCTATAAACCGTTCACGGCTCTAAAGAATCCATTATGGCTGCTCTACAAACATGGGGACTCAAAGGGCCACTTTGCTCAAGCTCATTTATTCTTTTAAAGTGAATTTATTTACCCATAGTGCTGAGGCAGAAGGAATCTCCAATACATCACAATACTTTACAGCGCGCTGTAGAAATGATGCATTTAAGTGGTCATTTAGACTCAGCTGCACATACCGTATACATGCAAGCATCTGTCAGCAGGAGACAACATATAGTCTATCATCACAAGCATTTCTTCAAGAAGGGAAGTGATGAGTTTAAATTAAGGTGATTCATCATCTACTCATTGATTCATATCTGCCAATGTATGTGTGAAACATGTAGCCTTTTTACTTCGTACACTATTCCACAACACATCTCAGCTTTGTTTCTGTGTGGCTCAGCTGATCCTCATCTTTTCTTACTGTATGAACCGAACCGAACCGTGGTTCCGTTTGATCCAGACCGAGACCGCCTCTTTTGATTGGCCCCGAAGACCGGCTGTTTGTTCCGCACCGTGGTCCAGGAGAGGTTTCACACCCGCATATTTGGTTCAGATCAAACTGGAAGGTCCGGATCAGTCGAGGTAAGTGCAAAAGTGTCCTTAAGGAACATGATTTTGACTCTAATACGTGATTGACTCGTGTAATTTTTTTGACACAAACCAAAAAGTGATTAATCTTGAGTTTATTTAACATAAAGTGTTTGTGTACTTGAATTCTAATAACTTAATCCAGAGAAATGAGAGAAAAGTTTAATTCAACTGTAAACTACACGTACCATATGATTGTACAGACTGTAAAGCCCTTTGAGGTGAATCTCTAATGTGTGATACTGGACTATATAAATACAACTGAAGTGAATTAGATCCAAATATTTAAGCTTGGCAAACATTCAACTATTAAATTCACCATCAATCGGTCTATTTCATATTCCAAATTTCTATGGCCACATCCCTTCTTTTCTGTTACGTCCCCAGTTCAATTTCAGTTTCTAATTATACTTTTATTGCTATTTTTTATTTCCACATCATCTCTATTTCCTATACCCACTTTCCATTACTCTCCAATTTTGGATTCTTGTTCCTATTTATATCATTTCCATTCCTAGTCCTGTGCTTTTAGAGCTGCAACGATTAACTAATTAGTCATCAATTATTAAATCAACAACTATTCAACTAATCGTTCATCGTAAATTTGAATGTTTTCTGGGTTTTTTACTCTATTGTATCAGTAAACAGAATATCTGTGGGTTTTGGACCAAACAAGACATTTGAGGATGTCATCTGGGACTTTGGGATCAATATTTTTCACCATTTTCTGACATACAACAACAAATTGATTAATTGACTGAAACGTGATCTCTGAGATTTACACCAGAGTTTTCAATGTGTATTGTATTCTATTCTAATGTCTTTTCTCATTTCCATTCCCACATCCTTTCTACTTCTGTTCTTATCTTTCTATAGTTCCGGTCAACCTACAGGCTGTCATTACCATTCCTAATATTTTACAGCTGTTGTAATAGTATTAGTTGGTACATTTATACAATTTCTACAGCTACTCCTATTGCAGTTTCAATTATATAGATTCTTTAGAATTGATATCGATGGAGACATTAACAGTAAGCACATGCAGCAGTGTGTTCTGCTCCTTTGTATTATCAAACTAAACCCCACAGTGTGAAGTAAACCAAGTTATATATGCTACGGTTCAGAGCTCTGTCAGACACAACTCATCCCTCTTCTGCTCCTCACACACATCCACCTCGGTGCAGATTATCAACAAGTATGGTCACTGAGTGGAAATTAATTTGCCACTGGTAATGGATAGAGACATTTTGCTGAGATGCGTAAAAACAGCTGAACTGCCAGCGATTACCTACTGGAATCAGCCTTCATCAATATCAGGATAATTACAAAGCACTTCTGGCAGTGCGTGAAATGAATGGAGCGTGCAACAGATTGGGCGGCGGCCATAGATGTCTGCAGATATTAGGCCTCCTCCTCCTCAGAGCAGCTCCGCTGGGGGGGAAGAGAGCTACCTGAACAGACTGGAGCTGCTGCTTTTGTTTCGGCAGCAGCAGCGTCAGGAGGCAGTTTGAGGAGGTTTCAAGAGAAAACAGACAGAAGAGCACTAAACAGAATAGAAGGGCCGCTTAATTCAATTGAAACTGAACAGCAGAACAGACTAGAATGGATTGAATGAAACAGAGAACTGACATTGACACGAGGGCTGCGCAATGCAACCGAAATCTCATATCCTGTATCAGTAATTTCATATTAGGTGACATAGAGATGACACTATAGCAGGATATCGCACCTTTTCCGCCAAATGAACACATGCAAAGAAACATTTTGAATTATATACTCAATAAATAAAACAGACTTTTGCATATTTTCATTATATTTCAAACCTTTCAAATTAAGCGAGTACAAAATATAAAGAGGTGCAAAACAGAAAACACTTAACTATAGTTATGTCATATTTTGTAATACTTTACGTCCATGTGGAGGAAACGTCAGCCCAATGATGAAACAAGCGACAGGGAATGATATTTCTATCGTCACACAATATATATTCTCATAACGCAGAGCCCCGACTGGCACTAAAAACAAAAGACTATACAAAAGAAAAGAAAGAAAGGACACAACAGAACGGAGAAGTGAACAGAGCAGACTTATGAGAGAAAAACAGAGTAGAAGAAAATTGAAAACAAAGGAATTTTATTTAATAAAAAGGTAACTGAAAGGGTTTGAACGATGAATGTAAGAACCCAATAAAGAAGAAATGAAATGTAAGTATGATACATCAACAGGAAATATAGTTAAGGCAGTAAAGCGTCCACAGGTTGCCACAAACAAAAGTGCAGTAAAGAAAATGTCTTTATTACAAGCAAATGAAAACATCAGCAGTGGTGAGGCTGTTTGGGCCCTGGGTTACAAATCCCCAGGGGCCCCTCTAAGCCTTGGTCATGACCATCATACTGACAACAATCAACAACAATCTGAATCTCAAAAATGTACAAAATCAAAACTTTGTGTTAAACGCTCACGATAAAACTTCAACTAACTTTAGGTCAAAAGACCTCTGGAAATTGCGCACTACTGCGTTCACATTGGTCACAATATGAATAGATTAAAACAAAAAGCCATTTTATGAGGGCCGTTACCAGATACAACGTTTAATCTCTAAATTGAAGTATTTTGAGGGAGCTAAACCCACATTACGAGACCAGTTAATGAGTAAACTTGGGTTGTATTTCAAATCAACAGGAAATCACTTCTTCTTCAGTGCCCAGAGTTATGCTGGTGATCAGGACCCTTTGGAGCAGGGAGGAGGTGTGGAACGAGTGTCTAAGGTGTCAATCCCTGTCTTTCCCATACTCCACTTCCATCTCGTCACATGGAACCACTTTGGACACCCCCCCCTTTCCCTCTTGCCCTCTCCTTTCTGTCTTCTCAGACGGCGAGCTGGAGGCAGTATTGGGTTTCCTCTCCAGCTGAAGGGTTACTTCAGTCCATCTCTGGGATGAAAAAGATGACTATTTTCCTCCAGACTCCCTTTCTTCCACTCTTTTTTCAGGTGAGAGACTCAAAAGAGGAAGGAAACTATTACATGTGGGGTGAACTGGGGCCTGGAGACGCAGCTGCCGGCCCTTGTCCGGCCTGTCGGGGGAGGAAGAGGATCGCAATCGGAGACTGGATGGGGAGAAACCCGAGCTCTGTGGAAATGCCTGGGAATGACCCAAGAAAAACTTCCGCCGCCCCTCCGACATCCTTGTCCTGTCCCGTTCTGTCCTGAAGTGTGGTCTGGAAGACAGTGAAGTCTTCGGGTAAAGGTGGTTCCCTCAAGGCCCGTGGAGTCAAACCTAATCAGTTTCTGCAGTTGCACCACATATTCAGTAATCAATTAGCTTATATTGTAAAGCAGGGGATGCGGGTTTATGTTAATCTGTCTAGTCCTGCTTAAATTTCTGTTTCGGCTGCACCGACACCTACAGGTTTGCAACAAATAATTGAAACCGGCCACAGCTGTTTGGCCTGCGGTTGGAGTTCGAAAGGCACATTTACATATCTGGGTGAATTTTTTAAATGCCGGGCGGGATCTAAAAAGTGGGGGAAATTCCACCCTTCAGAGATTGTTTTCATATTGTTTCCATTTCATCTGGACGGACGCTTGGAGCGAGCTCTCAGTCGCACATCAATCACTGCCTTATTACAGAGAGGGATTTGGCGGAAAATAATGCTCTTTATCCGAGGGAACGGGATTGTATAATTGCTGCTCATTTGACCTCGCGTTCTGCTCGGAGCTGGAATGTGAAGGCAGTTTGACGACCTCTATACACCTCACTGCTTTGTCTGCAATTTGTTGTTCTGCGGCCGCTACAGCGTAGTGTGATACTGATAATAGTAGCTTCCCTGTTTGCTGTGCTGGACAACAAAAAGGCAGAAAAGGAATGTCTTAGAAAAGCGGTTGCAAAATGTGACCTCAGACATCTTGGCAGTTGGTCTCGCACTAGTTCGGTTGAAAAGTGATAATCTTATATGAGAAAAATAGGCTGATAACAATAGCCACAGTTGCTATTCTTCCAAATAAGGCATCTGCACAAACATTTGGTGCATTGAAAGTACAGTGAGCAACTAAAAAAGTACTTTCTGGACTGAAAGTGAGTTTATTTGAGGAGCTGTTTGGATGGGGTACATGTAGACATAAAACTTCAAATGCCTTTAATGTCTTATTGCCATAACTGTTTAAAAATAATCTTATAATGATAATCCAAGTTCAACATAAACATAAGATACCAAGGTTTGAGAAGTTTAGACTTTACTCAAATCTATGTCTTGTATGTTACATTTTAAATTGTTTTGCCCTCTCCTACATTACATTTTGTTTACTTTTGCTTGTAAATATTCACAAAAATCCACTAGTAAAAGACGGTACTGTAGCCTTTGGTCACTTTGCCTTCGTCTGTGAAAGCCACCAGTCAGAGGAACAAAGCACCAGACGACATAAAGAACTGTAGTCAAGGGACAAGGACCTGGACTCCAAAGTGAAGCTAGCATCTTAAAGTGTAATACCACCAACAGCCACTAGATGCTGTCTCCAAAAAGGCCTGGCTTCAACGTCTTCTAAAAAGTCATTTGTTTTACTTTGACCCTCTAATAAATGTACATGTGGTCCATCCATTAGTAAGATTTTATCACTAATAGAAGCTTTGATGTCTGTCATGTCTGGCTTTGATTGACAGGTGTGATTGACAGCTCACTCAGCTGCCAAGTCAGACTTTCAGAGCTTCTGTCTATTTAATAAAACATGTTTTTTCCCTGACAGACAGCTCTACTGTAGTTGTAGTTAATAAGTTACACTAACAAGGCCGTCAATGATTTTTCTGCACAAATGTTTGATGAAGTTTACTGTTTTACTGTATCAATAATCTAGAGTTTAGCATTGGCTCACACATCAAACATCGCACTCTCACGGCTCCGCCTTTTTGTCCAAATATGGTCACTTCTGGTTTCAAAGAGTCAAGATGGCAATGGCCAAAACCCAACAGGAGACGTGACAGCGACAGTGTACTGAAGTAGATTTTTCAGGTATCTGTACTTTACTTGAGTATTTATTTTTACTTTTTCTCTCTACATTTTAACACAAATATTTGTACTTTCTACTGCTTACATTTTCAAAACAATCTTGTTACTTTAAAAAAAACTACATTTTAATGCAATCGATTATCTTTTATTTTGCATCATTGCATTTCTTCTCAACAACAAACATGATCACATAGTACATCCGCCTACGTTATCAATGTTCATGATAAATTACTACTTATAATACATATTATTACTCTCTCATGGTGAATTTCTCACCCTTGTTGGGGCTTTTTCGTTTCAATTGTTTATATGTGTTTAGTGCAGTGTGACGCATATTTCTTTAAACGTTGCTCTCCTGATGTGCTGTTCTTACTGTTTCAAAACATTTAAAAAGGAAGTAAAGAAAACAGAGCACCTTGGAGTTTCATACCTACAGTGAGTCACTCTTGTAAATCAGTAACTTTCTGTCCTCTCATAACACTTAGGAACCAACCTGTTCAGCTGATTGTGTCGCGTCTCACCAACTGACAAATTGCTGGAGTGACTGAACTGAAGGACTGATTGCGAGGTTAATATCTACCATTGATCTTTGCATTGATCATTTGTCGCGTGCTAATGACTGCGATTGGGCTGTTTTTAAATAATACGTCTTGCTTGTAACCCGACATCAGACGAAGAGGGATAAGGATCGGGAGTATTTCTCGGGGAAGGGTAACTGCTGCGCAAAATCAGCTTGAAAAGGCCAGAGGAAATTGAGACAGTATTAAAAAGAAAAGGTTCAATCTGTGTGCTTTTTTTCCCTGCTGATCAGAAGGGCTGCGGACTACCGCTGGGCTCCTTAACATCTGGTTGGGCAATTTACCCCGCTCTGATGACTGGAAAGGTTAAACCACTAAAATCTAATATTTGCCTAGAGGGGGTCAAGGCACTGCAATTACAAGGTACAATCGGCAGGGCTAATCAGCTAGTAGCGCGTACCGGGGGCTCGGCTGGGCAAATAAGCCCTGATCAGAAGCACTGTTCTCTGCCTCTCCTGTTTACTTATTAAACCCTGTTCTCATGTTCAAGGGCCCCACTGCAGCCTCTGGCCCCACACACCCCAAGGCACAGGGGAGTAAATTTAGCTCCTGACGCTTTTTAAATGGGACCACGCCACTTGGCTAGAAAGTAGCCCCCGTGTTAATCAGTATCTGCGGCCTTTGTTGCGAAATGATCTCAAATTACTTTCCTCCAATCTGGCAGGCATTAACACCTCGGGGAGCGACGGGATAGGTAGGGATTTGGAAAGTGTAGAACAGTAAGACAGATGTATGAGCGTGAGGACACCGACGAGGGCCCACATAGGCGTCTCCCAAGGAAGTGTGTGTTCCGCAATACTGTTTACATGATTGCTCTTTGACACACATTTCCTAATTGACTGAGTATCAAGTGCAGGATTAGTGTATAATATATCAGAACTGTCTGGCGCGCAACACTTTTGAACAAGGCTCGGGGAACAATTACTGGTAATTAAATATGTGCCAGTTACTGGAAAAGATAATTATGTCCTTGGTGTATAACACCAATTAATTACTTTTATTTCAGCGAGCAAAGCTTTTAAACGGCGGCAGAAGACATTCCAACGGTGTTTGAGTGCAAGCAACCTCCGTGTTTGCTTGCATGTAAGTCATGACAGAGATGAGCATTAAGGAAACACATGCAAATGGTTTAAATCGGAATCAGTTCTGTTCACTATAAAACAGAGCTGAGCTATAAGGACAAAAAAATCATATCTTGGTATATCTTTTGGCTGAATGGTGATATACGATATCTCCATTTTTTAAAGTGACATTTAAGTTGTGCGCCATACACAAGACATACACAAAAATATAAATTTTCTAAATTAAAGGGTGAAGTACATGACAAATGAATATATTACCTATCATACATAACTTACAGACCTCTAATATATCTGAAAGAAAGTGCTTTCGATAAAGTTAGTTTACAGCTTAAGAACATAATGTGTTTGTGAACAGATTATTCTCAAAATGTATATGAAAGTTAAATGAAACATTAATATAAAAATGTATGAAATATTAAAGAAAACAGGCAAATAATGGCCTGTCTCTGACATGCTCTGTTCTTTTTTAAAGGTTCAATATATGAAGTTTGTGTGTGAGTCTGTGTTGAGAGCTGGTAACAGCTAACATTAGCTAATTCCATTTCTAAGATAACAAGTATCTTAGTTGTCTACATCCGTGATAACAGCCTGTTCACTCATTTTCAACGTAGAGGACTTGGGTTTTTCCACAAAAAATCCTTACGCTTGAGTTCTTAGAGCAGCAACAGTGTGTGTCGGTAGCTACCGTCAGCAATGGAGTCAGCTAAGGTCAACAAACGACCGGTTCTCAGCACAAAACAGATTCCAACTCAAACGACATGAGCATGAACAAATACAACATATTGAACCTTTAAAATAAGTTTATGCACAGTAATAGATGCTCCAAATTGCCTTACAGTGATTTCTTCCTAACAAAACAACCTTTGTCTGGATTACCTGTGACTTCAAATTGGACTAAAGGAACACTTATAGTACTGACAACTGTAACAAATAACTATACACTCACTAGCCTAGCAACAAATGCTACAAACAAACCATAGTGCAATGTTCTCTGTAAAATATGTGTGTTTGTGAGATGGATGGAAGTGAAACTCTCATGACAGTGGGTTAAACATTTTTGTACTCACTGTTCATGATATAGTTATTTACTACTTTACATGTAGAACAAGCCCCAACATCAAGTATATATCGTCCACCCGTACATTAAAGCTCTTATTTAGCAGAAGGGAAAATTGCAGAGATGCCATTGAGCTTCAAAGTGACAGTTCGACACTCTAGCATTAGCTGCAAACAAGCTCTACATCTCTGTCATATTATTTTTTTTTTTTTACCTCTCCCCCCTCTCACTCTCTCTCTCTTTAGGCATTTAACATTGACATAGTATGCTGAATGTAAAAGAGACTTTTCGAGGGAGGGCAGAGCTCAACTCTCTCTTGCTAAGAGGATTGGTCAGATTGGATACAGAGGAATCATGAACGCTCCGCATATCCCCACACCTTCCCCTTCTGTACTTACAACACCTCACCACACCGAGATAGCAGCATGAGATTAGCTGTAAACCTTTCCTCCCTCACACGGTCACAAACCTCCTGCTTTAAATCCAAACATATATACCCTGCTTTTATTCACACATAAGCAGGTTTCTAGACTCGCAGAGGTGAGAATGTACGGATTAGCAAATGATCTCATTTTGGGCATGCGTCGCTAATGTCTAACTTGGAAATACCTGTGGCCGATCATTAGTAATCTATTAAATCCACGGCCTAGAAATGGTTACACTCCGAGCCCCCTCGGAGCCAAACGCGGCTGATGCTGCTTTTCCAATCCCCCCTCCGCTCTGGTTAATGAGATACAGAGTGAGACGGCCTGAGCGTGCTTTCTCTCCCTTCACCTCTCTCTCGTTCTGTTCTCCACAGTCCTGCTGCACACTTACAGTCATTTTATCTGCCAGCTCGCTCTCGACTACCGCACCGACAGCTTAATCCGTGCACCCATGCAGTCTCCTCAAACAGTGTGGCACCAATGTATGTGTCTAAGTACTGGATGTATGTGAGGACATAAGTGTTTTTAAGTGTTTTACCTCTCTTTACATCTTTCAGACGAAAGAAAGTGTTATTTGTGACACAATATGAACAATAGAGAATACAGTAATATGAAATGAGATTAAATATTTTTCTATTGTCACATGATATATACAGTATATCATCATATTGCACAGACACAGTGTCTTGTTCTGTGTCATATGCATTAATTACATGTCTTGCATCATGAATATGTTTTAAACATATGTTTTAGAGCCATCATCAGAGGATGTCTTATCTCCCTGGCAAAATGTGACACTTGTTATTGATGTGATCTGTACTCATCGACAGCAGAGGAGTCCAGAGGAGTCCAGGTTGTGGTTTTGTAGTTCTGCTCCGTTCTAGGTCAAAGGTCATGGTCAGGAAAAATTACCCCCAAATTCTCATTTGTTAAGATGAGGCAAAATTTTTAAATATCCTAAAACTCAACTGATTGGATTCTGATTTACCGCATAAATGTACAGAATCCATATATATATATATATATATATATATGCCACAAAATGTGAAGTTCAAGGTCACAGTAGATGCTTTTCTACTGGTTTTTCATCTGCATGAAGCCAGTGTTGAGGATGTTATGTTGTTGTGGCGAATTTAGCTGCCTTGGTGGAGGTCTGCATTGTCTGTGTGCTTTCTACTTGCGATTGTGTTCATTTGGTTATTGCTGTTCTTTCTTGAACGTTGTTTATTGTACAAACTGTAAAGCCCTTTGAAGCGAATCCTTGATTTGTGATATTGGGCTATATAAATAAAATTGAATTGACATTGCACATATACAGCATGTGGTTTTTGACTAAATCTAATTTTAAGTCCAGTTTTGCCTTGAGTTGATGTAGACAGAACAAAACCCCAGTTAAAATCACGAATCATCCATAACTGCCAAAGTTCATGTCCCTATCATCCAGCCCCAGGCCAACCTATACAACAGTACATAGAACTGACTCCATCTCCATCAGCCATTGATAGGTTGGTTACATGTTATTGCATCAGGAAAAGAATCCAACCATCTCATTCTTCTTCCTCCACCACGCCTGTGTGCTCATATTGTACATCTGCTGGTGTCTTTCATGTACTTTTGTACTTAAATGTGAAGGCCACAAACTACTTCTGTGTGTATCCTGCAGCATGTGTGTGTTTAAGTACTGTTTGAAGTAAAAAGCATCCACAGTATGTGTCTAAGTTAGTGTGTATGTGTGTGTTTGCAGATATGTGTGTGTTCTCTGGAGGGGGCCAGTGTGTGTCACGGCAGGCCCGGCTCCCCCTGGATCTAAACAGTATTGACAAACCCATCAGAGCTGGTGATGCATCGGGCTCCCCGCTCGCTCTCCTCCGCCTCCCCCGCCCCGCCCTCAGCGGCTCTGCGGGGCTGCGCTGACATGCTGTCACCTTGGTAACTGCTGCCAAAGCCAACGGCCTGCTGGGACGGCTGACCCCGAGCTGGCGGCCGGCCCGCGGACTGCAGCAGGAGATGTCACCGGCGGGGGACCCTTGAGGACTGACCGACCCCTGTCTCTGTCCCCTCGACCATCGATCCGTCTGCTGTGGAGATCCGTCACCACCCGGGACGCTCGCTGAGAGAGGACAGGACACAAACACACGCACAGATTACCAATTCACAATCATACGCACACACACGCACACACATGTGCTGTGATGTGATTCTGGGAATTTATGATCACTGTCAATCAATCAACTTTCTTCTCCAAAAACCAAAGTCAGAGGTTGCAAAAGCCCACACATTGTTTCCTCCAGTAGACGTACAGACATGTGTAAAAACAGACTGTGGAAACAGTAGAAGTACTGATTCAACTTCTGTACTGCAGTAAAAGGGAAAAAGTCCACGCCCTGAAATGTACTTAAAGTAAAAAACTAAGAAGTAGGCCTTTGAAGGACATTTCTAGCGGCTGTTTGTGTGCAAAGATAACTGAACCTCACATCATATTAATACTAGAGCCACCAGAGGATGACATATCCCCCCGGCCCCCACAAAATCAAAGTGGCACTTGTTAGTGATCTTAGTTTATTTTCTTAGAGTTTGCAACATTGACAGCAAAGGAGTCGAGCAGTTTCTCAAGTGGTTTATTGGAAAAATACTGAATGGTTTTCAAGTTCTGCTCTGGAAACAAAATGATGACAAATGACGTGATGGACAACACAGACGGACGACAGACAAAATAGCAAAAGGCACCGCAACAACACATTACTGATAAATCGTAGCAAGTTTGGTGAAAAAAATACTGGTCACGGTCCAGAAACTAAATAACGACGGATGGACAGACATGCTGACCGCATTATACGCTGGGGGGATAATAATGTGAAGACTATTCTAACTTCAAATAAAACTACAGTTGCAAGCAGTTATAATGGGGTCCATGTACCCCCTCGTAATTCAAACCCCAAGCCACACCAACCCGAGTAAAGCACCTCCATGCGACTGAGGCTACAGACACACTAATAGATGTTTTCATTTTAAAATGGACATAATCTCCGTCCACATGAGCAAAGTTTCAGAAATAATCTCCAGACATTCTAACTCACCTGAAACACATGTAACATTAACAAGGGGCTGATAACTTCACCTGGACACATGAAGTGTCACAGTTTGTCTTCTGTAAACGTAGTCAGTCGTGTCACGATAAAATGCAGAACTTAACTGCTCAACAGCTGTTACCAGAGACAACAAGGACAGGATCGCCTTTAATTCAGCTAGCAGTCAGGCTGATGTTTTGTTTTCTTCTGTTGACCAATCAGGGAAGGATACGCATTCACTGATAAGATCCAATCAGGCAGCGAACTCAGTCTCCGTTTTTGTCGATCCGTCTTTGTTTCATAATTAACACTGGTTTTGTCGCCTTACGTCTTTTACATTGTTTTCATCTTGTTTCGTCTCTTACATTGTTGTTGTCTCGTTTCATCTTCTTCTGTCTTGTGCATAGCTTTTATCTTGCCACGCCTCGTTCGCTGTTTTCATCTTCTTCGGTCTTTTAAACCATTTTTATCTTGCTACGTCTTTTACGTTGTTTTCATTTGTCGTGAT
The DNA here is from genome assembly GCA_037367275.1 of Coranthus polyacanthus. Classification (NCBI taxonomy): domain Eukaryota; kingdom Metazoa; phylum Chordata; class Actinopteri; order Kurtiformes; family Apogonidae; genus Coranthus; species Coranthus polyacanthus. The sequence continues at coordinate 10,057,651 of JAPQRN010000013.1, forward strand.
ATGCACTGATTGATTCACTAAAGGAGTCGTGTTTTCAATGTGTTATGATTCCATCCATTGGGTTGAAATTGGTCTTGATGTTGGGAAGAATAAAAAGAACCGATAATTCCCCATGAATGCATAAAAACTAAAGTAACGTGCCTGTTTTGAAAATGTAAGCAGTAGAAAGTACAGATATTTTGTGTTAAAATGTAGGGAATAAAAGTCAAAAGTTAATTAAGTAATTAATTAATAATTAAGTGAAGTCCAGATACGTGAAAGCTGAAGGTATCTGAAGGTTTCTGAAGGATTTGTGCTTGGTTGCTTCCCACCTCGGCAGTCGGCTCAGTTGAAAGAGCCCCTGTGCTTAGGTGATGTCTAAACTTCTTTAAACTTTAAACCGAGATCCTGACATCGAACTGAACTGAACAACACAGTGCTAAAAGCCAGAAATGTCCCCTAAAAAAACCAAGACATCTGCCTCAAAGTCTCTACGTAAGCGAGAAGTCCTCCACGTGATGTTTGTGCTCACACGCAGAAAGTTCTGGCACGTCTCTGGAGAATCGCTTCTTCTTTTCTACTTTTCGAGGTTAGCAAGTCATTACTTGGCAACTTCTGAATCCCTCTCTCTGTACGACGGTGCTTTGCGAGCCAACAGAAACAGCAATTGTTGGCAGCGGCCGGCCCGGCGGGCTGTGGGCGTCAAGTCTCTCCACGAATGTTCAGAGTTCTTTGAAACGCTGACCGGCCTTTTTGACACGAGGCTTTTGGAGAGAGATGAGCTCTCGCTGCGAGACGCGGGCCCGGCTGGACGCGGGGTGGAGCTGGGTTCAAATGTCGGTCGATTATGGGTAGGGGACTGCGAAATTGAGGAAGAACGCACCGTCGCAACGCAACCTATGAGTATTAAAAGAATGAAAAAGAAGTAGCAATGTCAGCGTGGAACATCTGTATTATTCTGGAGAGTGCTTTCATTCCTTGCATCTTCTCTTTTCCTGCATCTCAAACAGAAATGTGGCGAATTCTCTCAAAATCGGAAGCAAAAACTTTGCAGAGTATTTTGATGATAAAATGCACAAGAATTGACGTCACACGACATGAAACATGGAGTAGCTGAACAAATGACACGCAACTTTAGCTCTAAATCACTCAGTGTTTACAATCCCTTTATTTTTTTGTTGCAAAACTTGAACACACACACACTTCTGCATTTAAAACATATGTAAAAATGCCAAGTTAAAGCCAAAACACCCACAAGAAGCGATTACCATCAGCATCAACAAATACAGAACACACTTTAGCACAATGGCTTCCAAACACATGTGCGACGACTGAAAAGCCGTCTCTCTCTCTCTCTCGATCGTGTTTCATACAAATAAACAACAGAAAGACGATGTGAAAGATCACTAACTAGCTTCCTGGTTTCCCATGGCAACCAATAAAACGGGGCTGCCCTGCTTTTATGGGGATCATCAGCATGTGTTTAACCCGTCGGCTGAGAAGTGGAAGTTCTGCGCCGCGACAATTTGAAGTGGGAATATAACATGAAAAATAAATGTTTCCTATCAACAAGCTGCATTACATGGCTACGTTACATGTCCAAAGTGCATATGAACATGTATAAGAGCCACTCGACTTCATTTACATCATTTCTACCACACTGACACACTGAATCCTCACTTTGCAGAACATTTTGATTTTTAAAATGTGCCTTAAAAATTGCTGTCACGCAGCATGGAACGTGGAGAAGTTGCACGAATGAAAAGCAGCGTTAGCTCTAAAGCTGCAAATGGATTTTAATGTGTAAGACTTAACATGAAACATAACTAAAATAAACATTTATAGTATGCGGTATGCAGTATGACCTCATTTACATCATTTCTACCACGGTGATTCGTGTCAAAAATGCTGTTTTGCAGAACATTTTAATTATAAAATGTAACTAAATACATATAACATAGAGAAAATTGATGTCACATTGCATTAGACAGTGAGTAAATGGAGAAATGACAAGCTGTTGTAGCTCAGACGCAAACCTTTTCTAACACATACACTTAAAAATTGGACTTCTTGAAAAAAATGCTTGATAATAACCGAAACCAAAATGTAACAAAGATGACGTTTCATTTTGTCTCATTTTGTATCATCTTTTAGTCTTTTCACTGTGTTTTAAAATGTCCTACATGTGCTGAACAACACAGGCAGAATTAAATACAAACTTCAAACAGGTGGATCGTTTTTGCTCTTGGTCAGTTACATATTAGGCTGAAAATGTTAAAAAATGAAATACAAAAGAGCCGTTTGTAAATTCTACCTTTGACTGTTCCACGGTTCAGTTTTTGGCAGGGTCGTGCAACAATGCAGTTTTATTTCTTTCCCTCATTTTAAGAGAGTCACGTTCATTCTTTACTCAATGAAAGGAAATTCACTCGATCTGTCTCTTCGTCTTTTTATTCGGCAGCAAAGTTAGAGAACACATCCGAGAGCCGGTAAAGGAAGTGTTCCTTCATATCGATCTCTGCTTTGGAAGCAAAAACACGAGGTCAAGCTCCTTTTATACATGTTTACTTTTCATGTTAAGTATTATATGTTTTTGCGTCGGTGTGCAAACTTAACAGCTGAAGTGCCTTGTCATTTGTCCAACTATTCCTTTCCTGACAGAAATGAGCGCATACGTTTTTCTTCTCGGTCAGTTCGGCATTAGTGCAATGATTTAAAAGCTGAAAATGAAAAACAAAAGAACAGTTTAAAAAAAAAAATTAAAAAAAATCTGACATTTGACTGTCGACAGTTCAGCTTTTGGCAGGATTGTTGCAGTAGACGACGCAGATTTCTTTCTTTCTGTGATTTAAAAAAGAGTCATATTGTCTTATTCCTTTACTCAGTCACATAGAAATGAAGATGAACGACAAAACAAACCTCAACTGCGACTCTGTGTGTCTGTTCATCTTTTTATACGGCTGCACAATTAACAGAAAGACAATTATATAATTGCAAAAGGCTGCAGTTTAAAGATCCAGATGCTTTGGATTTAGTGACACTGAGCAGAGAAAGTCACTCCATTTTTAATACTAGTTGAAGTTTATATGTTTGTCTTGGAAACAAATACTCATTTCAAAACGATCTGTGCTTTTATTTGACGACCAAGTAAGTATAGACTATTATCCACAATAATCTCAGCATGAGGTTTTCACCAGATCATGCAGCAAAGTTAGGAAATACAAGTGCAAGACGTGATCCTTAGATTTTTAACTTCAACCCTACAAAACGAGACTCTAAATGTGATCTTTGTCGCGCTTTCTTTTTGTTTATTTGTCGAGCATTGTCTAAGAAGTGAAACTATGCGAGACTTTATCCTCCAAACCGCGTCCAATTGTCACTTTTATTCACTTCTTTGACTGAAAGGAGCTGATTTGTGCGGAGATAATGACAGAGAGGCGTCACGCCGAACGTCCACTGGGTGGCGCTGTAAGGTCAGGGAAGCGGAGGGAAGCGCGCTTGTATTTTCATTTAAAAGGAGAGAAAGGCTCAGAGTGAATATATGTAAGGAGTATTCATAATAATAAAACAAGAGGAAGGTGTAGTTACATTTTTTTTTTAAAAAGATTTAAACCGGTGAACTGTATTTTAAAGTGGTTAAATGTGACTTAAATAAGAGAAGATCGAAAGAATTAAAAGAAGAAAAAAAAAAAAAAAAGAATGTGGAGAAAATGTGTTTGCAACTCCGTCACCGACTGAAAGAAACATCTAATATTAACATAACAGTGTTTTCTCATTTGTGACAAGTGTTATCTGCGATCAGCAAATATCACAGCGGACGGAGACGCACACGTGGAAGTGGATGTAGTGTCAGTGTATAGTGTGGGGCCTGTTTACTTCGACCTGCTGCTGCAAAGTTTTCCTTCTGAATTTTAATCAGACAAATTAATGACCGGACTCAACCACACACGCACGCAC
>JAPQRN010000013.1:10061686-10072088 GCA_037367275.1 Coranthus polyacanthus
ACCTGCTGCTGCAAAGTTTTCCTTCTGAATTTTAATCAGACAAATTAATGACCGGACTCAACCACACACGCACGCACGCACACACACGCACACACACACGCACACACACACGCACACACAAGCTGTTTTGGTTTTTTCACGCGCAAATACAGATACAACAGATTTATTTTTAGTAGTTGATGTGTGTGTCTGTGTGTGTGTGTGTGTGTGTGTGTGTGTCGTTTACAGTCATCTACAGCACGACGGAGATTAGAAATTAGAAAAAAAAAAAAAAACAAACAAAAAAAAACTTCCCCTGAACGCAACTTACTCTAAACATTACAACGGGATGTAAACGAGCGTTTTCTTTGCGAATGTCTTGCGTTGATCTTACACGGATGCTCGTCAATTAAAAGAAAAAATAAAGTCAAATAAGTGAACAAAAATTAAAAAAAAAAAAAAAAACACAAAGAGATCGGTTGGGGAATGTGGTAATTTACAAAAAATAAGTAAAGTTTACCAAAATATGACACGGTATAAAAAAATTTAACATAGAACTGATAATATTATTAGATTAGAATTAACAAGTTTAAGAGTTGTATTTGATGTATTTTCACTTTATTTTGAAATCTAGCCATGAAATGATGGATTACAAATGAAGGCGCTGCTCTGTCAGCCGTAAATGTAGTCGGATTGTTCGCCTAATGTAATAAGACTCACTCGTGCTGTTTGATTAAACGCGTTAAATCCGCGTTTGCCTAAAGACACGTGTGGAAATAATAATAATAATAATTTAAAAAAAGCCACATCACACAGACTGAGCCGCAGCAGCAGCAGCAGAAGCAGCAGCAGAAGAAGAAGAACAAGAAGTGGAAGAAGAGGAAGAAGAAGAGGAGTCTTTCCAGTGCTTTTGAAATGCAGACAGGCAGATGAGATGCTGAAGCACATTACATTACCTCAGTGGATGTATGTAGACTCCATTCACCCCCTCCTCCTCCTCCTCCTCCTCCTCCTCCTCCCCCCCTCCTCACCATCTCCCCTCCCTCCTCCTCTACCTATCCATCCTGGCTGCTCAGAAAACCATGACCTTCACAATTTATAGAGAGGAAACCCCCGAGAGTCACGTCATATTTTAAAAAACGTCCTCCTCTGCTCTTCTTCTTTTTCTTCTTCTGCTTCTTCTTCTGCCATAATAGAAACCAGCTCTATTTACACCTACAGGCCTAACGTGACCTCTTATTCTGTTGACACTGTCCTGAATTTTACGCACAGGCTGCATTTTTTTTTTTTTTTTTTTTTTTTTTTACATTTACACTCGATAGAAAATACGTTTGTTTAAACGTCGTGCGCAATCTACACTCATTTCGATTTTATTTTTATTATTAGCATTAACAGCTGGCTTTGCTGACAACAGAAAAACAAGAAACAACTAACGCACAATTAATTTGATAACTAGTTCAAGCATTAATCCAAACGGATAGCATAATTCCTCGACTGTTTTTGGCTGAAATGTATTTTCTCCAGAATTTCCAGTAATGTAAACAGATACCCAACCGCAACAAACCGAACCCGGACTAGAAGGAGAATTAGGAATAGAAGCTCCTCTACTTACTGTATAATAACAGTAATAATAAATGATCAAAACTCAGCAGACAGACACAAGGATATTTTCTTGAGCTTCTCTCTTTCTTTCTTTCTTTCTCGCAGTAGCGCAGATAAATCCGTGTGGACGTGGAAAAGAAAGAGGAAAAAAAAAAAGAAGAAGAAGAAGAGGAAGGCTCCCTGTGGAGAACGGGGCTCAGAATAATCCATATTCATGGCGCAAGAGACACGTGGAGTAAATACAGTATGAGAGAAGAGAGAGAGAGAGAGAGAGAGAGGGAGAGGGAGAGAAACGAGGAAAAACCGTTGTGCGTAAAGTACGCGACGTTTTCATCAGGTCACAATGAGCCTGACACCGGCCTGGGTTCACACCACCACCACACAACTACAACTGGAAGAGTGTATAGGCAGTCTAAAGAGTGTGTGTGTGTGTGTGTGACAGGAATCGAGTGTATTTTACATGGTATTTTAATGATCGTTTGAACTAAATGAAGTTGGTTTAAGCGCAAAAAATACACACCATAATTAGAACTAAAACCAACATTGGAATCTAATAGACTCTGCAGGTTTTCCTTCATGCAGACATGTATGCAAGTAATAAAATAAATAAAGCAAATTTAACAGAAGTGACACTGACAACCTAGATTTTGGGGTTGGATTTTTCAAGCCGCTTTTTGGCAGCTTTAACCCAACAATTTGGCGACTTGTACCCATTTATTTTATTTTATTTATTTTTTTTTTGGGGGGGGGACATAAACCAACATGTTAGGTCAAACCAACAACCCAACACGTAGTCTGGGTTAAACCATTGTCCATATCTGACCCAACATCAGGTCACTGAAATATTTTTAACCCTGGCTTTCTTTAGTGTGCGACAACGCACACGTTTACAGCAGCAGAACAACATGTAAAACGGGCTCCAACGTGTAATACGTGAATATAATACAATAAACGGAACGACTACCGGACGTAACGGGGCTTGTATATATCAATCTGTGTGATTAGAGGTGGGGTTTTTTGTTATTTACATGTTACTCCATCGACTTCGTGTCAGCGTCAGGGTGTGATTGATGAGCAGTGGATGCACTCAAGATATTAAAAACGATTAAAAGTTAGGTTTACAGGATGCATTCCCTTGTTTTAAAGCGCACGGGGCTGTGACAAGGAGCGAGCTTTTAATCAGCGCGAACGGGCCGCGACGAGCCTGTCCTCAATCAACAGCAGTAGAAAAGCAAAGAAAAAACCAAACCAAAAAAAAACCCCCCAAAAAAACAAGTGCTCCTTAGGCCCTGCAAACCGACTGACTGAACGTATCGGTGTCTTTTTTTTTTTTTTTGCTCACGCACACCCATGCTGCTGCCAACACGGTTTTGAAGACCCATGAAAAAGCGCAAAGCTGTTGGAGAATAGGCGGATCAAAACCCATTATGAGATTTGAAACTCTTTTTTTGTGTGTGTGTGTGTGTGTGTGTGTCGCCCTTGGTAAAGAAAAAAAAAAAATCTTTCACTAGATTGGGGATATTTCTGCACAAGCCGTGTTGGCTGCTCTGAAAGGTATTTTTTATTTTATTTTATTTTTTGTGCGCGATCCATATGCGTGACAGCAATGTAAACTAAAGAGCACAGGTCTGTCTGCTGGATGGGATTTGTTAGAGTTAAACTTGGGGTTGCAGGGAGAAGGAAAACCTCTACTGTGTGTGTGTTGGGGAAGCAGAGCAGGCTTATCTTCGCGCGTCATGTGACTTTGCATTGCATTTTATAGAGAGGAGCACCGGATCTGAATACATAATGAGCGGGTGCAAAGGTGGGCAAAGGTGCGCTGCTGTTATGTGACATTTTCAGGCTTTTTGTCTGAAATATTTCTACTTTAAGTACAATTAAAAGGTCAACCTCATGCGCTCTTGTGTTATAATTAACCTACATAAATTCTTGAAAATACCCAGTATTTAAATATAAGTATAAAAGCTGTTGTGTAGCTTTAAAAAAATAATAATGTTGAGTTTTAACATGTTAGAGTCTATGTGTGTGTGTGTGTGTGTGTGTGTGGCTGCCACTTTCACTAATGGAGACAAAGAAAAATGATGCCTACTTCTCTATAACATTGAATTCGTTGCTAAGCAACTAGTATGGGAAATCATCCGCGAAATTCAAATCCTGCAGCGAGAGGACACGTTTTGTGAGTTTTGCTGAATAGGCGAGCAAGACAACTCAAGAAAAAAAAAAAAAAAAGAAAAAAAAAAATGAGAGAGAGAGAGAGAGAGAAAAGTTTGAAACCCAGGAAGACACTCAGCCGCATTCACACACAATCCTGCAGCTGTAAATATTAAACGAAAAGTAAAGATTATCAGAGCATTTGCATTTGGGGTTATTGTTATTGCAGATAAAAGACCAAAAGGAGCTCCACATGCTTTAGGTTGCTGTCATTTTCTGTCCACACTTGTCGCCTGTCAGAAGTCCTGAAGCAGCACCTTCCTGATATTAATCTGCAGCACTCCCGACATGTCAACCAGCACTTTACTGTTTCACCCTCAGTAAACTGTGGAAAAGAAGAAGAAGCAGAAGAGGAGGAGGAGGAGGAGGAGGAGGAGGAGGCTGCTGCAGCCTGTGGGGCTCGTCGTCGAGCTTTTTTGGACAAACACAATCAATAAAACTCTGTGACCCAGTGCCCCGGATCCTAAAACAACATGTCAGCTCAGCCACTTAGACAGAAACCTTCTACCTGCAAATACAATAATAAAACACACACCTGGACGTACGTGCTTCTAGAAACGTGAATGATGGTTTTTAAAAAAAAAAAAATGTCACAAAGAGCAGCCAATAAAGATCCACTTTTGTTCTTCTTTTCTTTTTCTTTTTTTTTTTTTTGTAAATAAATTCTGGTGCAGATTAGACGTGTTGTTGTCGCGGTGGTATTAGTGACAGGCGCGTGAATAAAGCGCCCATAAAGCAGCCTGATAATTATGCTAAATACGCGGTTATCAGTATTATGCGCTCGGGTATCTATATACTATAAGCTGCGACGTAAACATTACATAACACGCAGTCAGTCAGGACATTATTATTAGGACGCTGTGCACATCAACTCCCACCATGAAGACGCACCCGGACACTCTTGAATTTATCTCCTCCATTTTTCCTCTTATGATTTGGAATCTGTTTTATGCCACAGACTAAGGTTATGGCTCCTTTTTTCTTTCTTTCTTTCTTGAATTCTTTCTATTTTTGCCAAAAGGCCTGAAGAGGCAGCAGATGTAAACAAAACAAACGCGCCATTGTGCAGGCCTGCGCGCACACTGACCGTTCATTTCATTTAATACACACTCACAGGCTCATGATAACACTTTATGGACATTTATTTAAGCTTTTAGAAGCTGTTGGCTGTCGTTCACGAGCTATATTAACACGCCAGCGTGTGCGTTCTTTTATTTTTACGCAGATAAGGAAAGGGTTTTTAAATGAACGTACTGCTTTTGCGTTATCCTAATGGAGGTTATTACCAGCGCGCATATGCAGCTTCATCTGGGACAAAATAGTCCACCATTTTCTCCATTAGCTCCTGCTTCTGCTGCTGCACACACAGCGAACACCCCAGCCCAAATGGCACGGGTTATAAGTAAGGATATCAATTTCAAAAACACAAAAAGAACATGATCGTTCTAACAAATTTATTGTGTCTCAATCAGCTCGTACGGAACCACTACTGAAATTAAATTACAATCAAAAATGATCACATCAAAATATACCCTTATTATTACCTAACAACGGTCAAAGTCAGCTTATGATGATTTGTGCTCCTTTAGAAACGATAGTAATACAAAATTAAACAAATAAGGGCAACAACAAAAAAAAAAAATAATAATAATAGGGGGGGGGAAATGAAACAAGAAAAAGGGAAAGCATCTTACACAAGTTCCTGGGGGGAAAAATAAATTACCGTTTGGAATAATTCATATGTATTCCGAATAAAATATTAAAACAAGTCATTCTGATGAAAAATATAAAGTAAATAACTCAGATCAGTATCTGATCTAGTGATCTATATTGCCGGCTTTACAGAGTTTTTGTTTATTAAAACCTACCAAAGAACACTGCTTAGAAAGGGCAGCATTAATAGTATATCCACAGCACCCACTCAGTCACACTTGGCAACAAATTTTCAGATGTTTTTTTTTTTTTTCTTTTCTCATCAAATAAGTGCAGCTAGTCTTTTTCAAATGTCTTTATGCTCTATTTGTTGGGAAAAAAAAACAAAGGCAGGAAAATCCACTCACGGTGTCAAAGTCCATTAAATAATAATAATAATAATAATAATAATAATAAAAAGAATGAAAACCCACGTGGAAAAAGGAGAGGGGTGGAAAAAAGGTGATCTTTGAGATCAGGCGGGACAGTCCTGGTCCTGGTTTGTCTTTTTTCTCTCTGAGGGCCTCAGCGTGAAAACAAAACAACAACAAAAAAAATATCCCTAAATCCTCCGTGAATCCATGCAGTCCATCTCAGAACAAAAAAAAAAAAAAAAATAGAAATGCTGGAAATCATGATGGAAGCTTCGTGGATGTCACTCTTCTTCACATTGTTGCAGTTTTTCCCCCTTTTTTATTGTTAGGGGAGGGAAGGCAGTTCAGTCCAAATATACAAAATGCCTGCTCCTTTTGTTTCTTCAATCAAACACAGATAAATGACAGGGGGGAAGATTTTTGTTTGGAGAGAGGGGAGGAAGAAAAAAAAAAAGAATAAAAACAATACTTGGGTTTTCCTCTTGGGTGTGTTTTAATGCGCCAAAATTACCTGGTGGAATGAACTTGTAGTTGTCACCCTCTGGTCGCTCGCTTCACTTGCATCTTTTAAGTAATCTACTAAAAAATGCCCCTGAAAGAAAAAAGCAGAAGGAACCTTTTAGGTTAAGACATTTGAGGGCCTGGAAGAAGGTTAACGGTGCGTTTCTGAAGGGGGGTTGGGAGGAAAAAGGGAAAAGGTTGCTGTTTTTTTTTCTCTTTCTGTTTTTTTTTCTGGTGAAAAATAGATAACACATTTGCAGTCTCATTCATATTCCCTCACAATCACAGTATCAAAAAAATTTGGCTATCTTGGCGATAGTCTGTATGTTTTTTTAATCAGTTTAATTTCATATAAAATATTCTGGTGTGCTGTTCTATGTTTCACTGAACATTCTTTTGCAGTCCATGGAGGGGGGCGGTGTTTCTGCACTCACATTGCCGACCTGAGAGTACACATCCTCCGGCGTCTGTGCCACTCCTGGGGGCGTCATCCGTTTTTCCTTCTGTCTCCTATTGCAAAACCACACTCTAACCACCTCTTTTTCCAGCTGCAAGTTGTCCGCCAGACTGCTGATCTCCTGCGCCGAGGGCTTGGGACATTTGAGGAAGTGGCTCTCCAAAGCCCCCTTGACGCTCACTTCGATGGACGTGCGCTTCTTTCGCTTCCTCCCCTGCGCCGCGATCTTGTCGATGCTGGTGGGGCTGCCGGTGGACGAGTCGGCCTCCTCAAGCCACTTGTTTAACAAAGGCTTGAGCTTGCACATGTTCTTGAAGCTGAGCTGCAGAGCCTCGAATCTGCAAATGGTTGTCTGAGAGAAAACGTTCCCGTACAGGGTGCCCAAAGCCAAGCCGACGTCCGCCTGCGTAAAGCCCAGTTTGATCCTCCGCTGCTTGAACTGCTTGGCGAACTGCTCCAGGTCGTCCGAGGTCGGCGTGTCGTCGTCCGAGTGCGGGTCGTGGCTGTTGACGCCGCCGTGGTGCTGGTGATGCGGATGCTGGTGGTGATGGTGGTGGTGGTGGCTGCCGTGGTCCAGGTCTGGGGTGTCCCCTCTCACCAAGCCCGGGTGCACCAGGCTCTGGCTCCCCGGACTCAGCATCCCGTTCACAGTGAACCCCCCCGGCTGGGAGTAGATCAGCGACTGCTGCTGCTGCTGTCCCCCGGATATGGAGTTAATGTGCGCCGCGGTCGTGCTCCCCCAAGCTCCGGCGTGAGTCTGGTGGGGAGCTAAGTGAGGGGGCCTGTGGTGCAGCGCGGTGCCCGTGTGAAGATCGTCTCTGGCGGAGTTTTTCACGTCCTGCTGCTGCGGGCTGCCTGTCATCCCGACGGGACTCGACGACCAGGGCGATCCGGCTTCAGCTGCGGCGACCGCGGCCGCTGCTGCTGCCGCCGCGGCGTGCGGGAGGGATGTCACCCACTGATGGGCATGGCTCAGCATGTGTCCCCCGTTGCTCGCTGCCATTGCGCCTTGCATAAAGTCACTCTGTACCATCTTGACTGAGGGGTCTCCCCTGTAGCCTCCAGACCCCGAGGTAACCGCAGCACTGCCCGGCTGCATGCCACCACCTCCGGAGTCAGAGTGCACGATGGAGCCGGAGGATAAGATGCTATTGCTGGGCAGATAAGGATTGGAAGCCGCGGTGGCCATTCCGTCAACCCTTATGAATATGTTTGTGGATAACCCCCCTCCCTTTTTACAGTCACTTCTTTCGAGCAGGCAAATTGTATCTCATGAATTATTCAAACTTTAAAAGTATGGGTAGGTTTTGGCAAATACCATGGACGTGCGTAAAAAACGCCAAAAAAAAAAAAAAAAAAACTTCGAAAAACGGTGACAGAAAGCTGAATAAAATCCGCATGTATTTACAACATTCTAGTTCAAACAGTTCTGCATGGATATCGGCGAATAAAATTCCAGGTTTTCAAAAGCCCTTTGAAACCATGTGCAGTCCGTTTAGAAAGTTTTGCACTCGGGTGAAAATTCGGAACATTAAAATTCAAATATACAGGAAAAAAGCGGTGTCCCAAACAAACTTTTGGTGGTCGCAAAAAACAAAAAGCCTCGCAAATTCTCCACAATGTACAAAGTCCCAGTTTATGTCCCCTTTGGATGTGAAAAACATTAGCGGAGTGTCCTTAATTCTTTTGTAATTCAGTCGCTGAGATTTCTCCCTCGCTTTATTCTTTTCTCTCTCTTCTTTTATAGCACTGTAGAGCCTATCTCTTTGTTCTGTTTTGATGTATATAAACCTGCCAAACCACAAACTCCCGCTGAAGTACAATCCAGTATAACAGTGTACGGCGCTGCTTGCGAGCCTCTTCTCTCATTCGCTTGTTCTCTCTCTCCACCTCTCTCTCTATATCTCTCTCTCTCCCTGACAGCACCGCGCAGTCCCGCCCACCGCGCGGCTCCGACGACGTGCAGGATGTTTACCCCCGTGCGTCGCCGCTCATTGGTTACCCGGGGTGTGATTGGCAGCCGCTCGCCAGCCCTTGCTCCCGGGCGCACGAGCCCTCCTTCCGGCTGTTCCGATTGGCTGATTTTTAATTGCAGTCCAAACAAAACAGGGAATACAACTTAGTAGTAAATAGTACTGAGATATTAGAACACAAACAGGGCTGTGGGGTAAATAAAAGGGTCCATAAAGTGTGACCTCCAGTTTGCGCTCATCCAACCGAATCTGAAACTCTTCAGTGTATGCTTCCCTTTACATTCATATGCATGTACACCTGTTTGAAAGCATGGTTTCTAATGGAAATACCAGCGCAGAAAACATAGATAAACTTTGTTTTCGTGCGTAAAATTGCGCGCAAACTGAGTTTAACCAGTTTTATCGCCTCGTTAGAAGCTCCGCGTTTCTTCAAAATGTGAATCTGACACCATAAGATCCATTGGTAACAATTAGAATTATCTGGTAGCCTGACCTGATTGTGTAATAGAATAAGGCATTACGGTTAGGGGTTTAATTCCCTCTAGGCTGCCCATGAAAAATACAGGAATGTTGGATGAAAAAAGACAAAAACGCACCTTAAATGGTGCACGCTTTATCTTGTTACAGTAACCTACATGCCTGTATCAAGTGCTTAGCCTGCATCAGGATTTCAGAAGGGTTATAAGGCAGTATTTTCCAGGAGAGAGTCCTTTGCAGCCCTGCCCTGTGCCTCGGCTCCTCAGGAGTTAACGCACAAAGGTTGCGGGGATGCTTCCATGCGGAAACGCCGCGCACAGGCAACCTCAGTGAAGCACAAGTGAAAAAGAGGAAAGTGGCAACCAAAACAAGGGCAAATTGAGCAGTCCTCGGGGGATTTTTGTGTGTGCGTGCAGGGTGGCGGCACTGAAGAGGGATGAAGAAGATGAAGAAGAAGGGAATGGGGGGGGAGAAACAAAAATGTAGAAATATCGTCCCTTAAAATGCAAGATGCCCACATGGGATGAATGGGGTCTTTGTTAGTCCGTGGGACTCCTTGAGCCTATACGGACTCACCCATGGGTGATAATAAGCGCCAGATATATGGGTCCCACTTAAGTTGAGGGTGTGTGTGTCCACCTGTGCAGGCCTTTGCGGGTGATTAGCAGTGTTTGATGAGGGTTCGAGCTGCGTGTCAGGTGTTAACCCCCAACATTTGCCTCGTAAGCTCCGAAAATCAAACATTTTACTGCAAAAGGGATTTACGGGCAAGGATATATAAGGCAGCGGAGGAGCTGCCATGCCAGTGTCTTCACCCCCTCGACCCACCCTCCTCCTCCTCTTCTCATCCCAGTAGATTTAATTTGGACCGGGCTCAAAACCTGAGGAAGCCTCGTGGATTTGTTTACATTGAATAGGCAGGCTAGGGGCCAGAGCCATGGGGCCCTTTTCTATTCATTAATATACAGTGAGGATTTCTGTCTAAATTACTGCTGTTCAATCCACGCTTTTTGAAAAAAAAGGAGGAGTTGAGGGAGTGAGAGTAGTAGTAAGAATAACAGTGGTAACCGTAGTGGGCAGGGGAGGGGGAGTAGTAGTAGGAGTTGCAAATGGTAAGGTGGTGGGCAACGTAGTAA
>JAPQRN010000013.1:10073077-10091569 GCA_037367275.1 Coranthus polyacanthus
ATTCTTTTTATATATATATATATATAAATAAATATATATATATATATATATATAAATAGCGGGCAGATGGATAAGCTGTGCTGTTTTGTAGTGAATGTCCACCGGAGAAAAGTGCAATCAATCACATTTTAAGCAGGGAGAGAGAGAGAGAGAAAGAGGGAGAGAGACAGAAAGGGAGAGAGAGAGAGAGAGAGAGAGAGAGAGAGAGAGAGAGAGAGAGAGAGAGAGAGAGTGTGTGTGAGAGAGAGAGAGAGAGAGAGAGAGACCCCTCGGTTGAATCCTCCAGAGGGATCGCGTAGGCAAGTGCAATATGAAATCGTTTAATATAAATCGATCTCGCCGTTGCAAAGTTTGTTTAAAGTTTATGTGCAGCAAGCAGCCTGCCGCAGCTCGGTCCTAAACTGCACTCATCAACACACACACACACACACACACACACACACACCAACACACACACACACACATACACAAAGCTGGTAAATACTTGTAAACAGCGCTGCGATCTTAATGAATACTGTCGGTTTAGTCCTCTTTTTTTTCTCTTTTTTTTTTTTACATCCTGGAGTCGTTCCAAGAAGCAAAACTCAAAGTAAAACTCGATTTGAACAAGTGAAAATGCAAAAGAGATGAGGCGTTTTCAAGCAGGACAGTTGTTTCTGGGAACTTTCACTCATTTTACGCCGCTTTGTGAAATAAGAACATTAAAAATATTTACTCGAATCTGTGGCAAAAACTTTTTCTTTTTTTTTTTTTTTCCTTCCTAAAACTGAGGGTTATGTTTTTTTTCTCACGGGTTAACACTCCTTTTCCTTCATTGATGGGCAGTGCATTTCTGAGCCCAGCACTTGGTAGTCATGGTGAGCCCAATAAAAGGGGGGGAACACTAGTCGCATTAAGCTGTATGTTTGTGCACTGGAGTCGAGATGAAAAGAGGTGCTCGGTGTGGCCCGGGCCAGCGCCGGTAGGTAACGCGTTACAGTAACGGAATTACATGCGTCTTGAAGCCTTTATTCCGCTTTTGCTGCGTTTGAAAATAACTCTTCCCAGCAAATAACATCGGGTTAGTTCTCGTCCACTCTTGGATAATACCTCGCCTGCAGCTTAGACCCCACTTTGACAAATTATTCTGGTGCGTTTACCTTTACGCACTCAAACCACGACTTCATTTCTGGCTTGTCACCTCGCTGCTTTAAAGCGCATCGAAAGGCGAACTGTTCCTGGTTGTGGCGCGTAATGGAAAAGTAACGCAAATTGTCAATATTCTCATTTTATTGACTGATACTTTTCGAGCAAGTATCAACTCGAACGACCGTCTCCTCCTCCTCCTCCTCCTCCTCCTCCTGCTGCTGCTGCTGCTTCAGTCAGACTGGAGGTGAAAGAGATTTTTCAAAGTCATTATTGGCCTCATCATACATGAATAATAACGAAAAAAAACCAATCATAACTGCCGCCAGGTGTCGCGCTCACTCGTGATGCAAACGCTGCAAATATGTAAAGGTTACACTGCAAAAAAAGCCCTTTTTGTGCCACATACACTGCTGTCAATTTTCATGTTTTCATATTATTTAATCAAAGATTTTAAACTGCATTCAGCGCAGCTCCTACTCTGTTTACCAGATTATGTGTCAGGGCCATTTTGCTACTCTTCAAGACACGTTTTTTTTTTTTCTCGAAATGTAATGTTTTGTGTCATTTTCTTGCGATTTAAACTTTTCTAAACGGAATGAAAGTCTTAGAGTTGGATGCGTTTTTTTTTTTGTTTTTTTTTTGCAGTGGTCTGATATTATAGTTGTTTCACGGCTTGAACTGATGCGTAGGTGACAGTTTCTTTACTGTTAAAACATAAAACATCACCGCAGAACCTGCCCAGTCATAAAAAAAAACCCCCCAAAAAAAACCCAACAACCGACAGAAGAGGGTTCAACCGGTATGATCTGATAAAACACCTTTTCAAACTGATAGATTTTTTTTTATTTTGCACACTTCACTCTTTCTGAAACGCTCCTATTGATCAGCTCAGGCCTGTTTAACAGTGACAGCGCATATGCAAACAGCAGTGTGATTAGACAGGGCCCCTGCGCGCTGTGTTTTTTGAAACCGGTCGCCATCTGCGGTAGCCTATAAGCCATAAGTCTGAGCCAGCAGGTCTTTGTATGAACATATGACTCGCCGGGGCCGACTTTAAGAATTATTAACAAAACGAGAGGGACTGGGAGGAGACGGGGAGGGGTGGTGGTGGTGGTAGGTGGGGGCCGGGCTCATGAATCATCCCGGGAATTAGTGCGTTGCAATTTCTCTGACCGGGTCTATTTAGCGGTGCACCAGTATCCAGTGTTATTCTTCATCCTCATCCTCCTCCTCCTCCTCCTCCTCCTCCTCATCATCATCATCATCAGTACTACTACTCCCAGCAGCAGCAGCAGCAGCAGCAGAAGCAGAAGCAGAAGCAGAAGCAGCAACAAAGCATCAAAGCAGCAGCAGTGCGTTATTACTCTGCATTATGCACCCATTCTGTCATGGTGCAACAGTGACGGTTATTGGTAGCAGGAGGCAATTTATTTATGACTTGAGAAACAGATTGGTCTAATTCATTAGTTTGTGAAGTTGCATTTTTCAGATGGTTTTCAAATGGTTCCAACAAAAAAAAAAAAAAAAAGAAAAAGAAGAGGCCTGCTATTTCTTTTGTTGCACCAGAGAAAGAAAAAAAAACAAACAAAAAAAACAAAAACGAAACACAAACACCGGGGCGTGGTGATGGTGATGATGATGAGGGACTGCGCTCCAGGTCTAACTAACAGAATAATTCACACACACACACACAAAAAAAAAATAAATAAAAAATTCCAATCTGATCTTCTCCTCAGTCTGCGTCCGCTTCCTCCAAAATTTACGACTCCTCACTTGCAGATTTACGCCCATAAAAAAAAAAAAAGAAGAAGAAAAGAAAGGTGGGTAAATCCAGTTTAAGGTGAGCTTCCCCTGGTTACAATATTCAGATTAAATTCCTTGCCGTTTTAATTATGGCCTACTTAAGTTGCCTATGGGCTCAGATAATTTATTTTCTCTCTCCCCCCCCCCCCACACACCACCTCCTCATTCTTCCTCCTCCTCCTTCTTCTTCTTCGTCTTCTTCTTCTTCTTCTCTTTGGTCCGGCTACTAATCCGAAACGACATACGTTGAGTAAAAAAAAAAAAAACCCGTTGATTTAAAGCCGAATTCGACTGGAGCACTTAAATGATAATGTAGACCACTATATCGTTAATTAAATGGGCTACTCTGAATATCACTGTAAGCGTTAAACATGCCTTCAATTCCACACATGAATGGGATTTTTTTTCCCTCCCATTATTAATATTCTATTAACAAAAGGCCAACATAGAGTCATATACACCTCTCCTTTTCTTTTTTGTATGGCTGGTAATTGGCCTGCATTAGCCACGCGTGCGTGTATATGTTTAGTGTCGTCACGTGACTCTCGCCAGGCGTCACACGTGTCGTCATTGATTGTGAATTGGAAATCAATAAGGAAGTCGTAATGTGGCGTAAAAATGCCGTTTGGTTACACAGGGAGTGCAGTTTAAAGAGGCTGTTTTTTTTTTTTTCGACAGTAAAGGCATTAAGTAAGATGATTAAAATAACATGTGAGCATAAAATGTGATTCAGTTAATTAATTATTATTTGGGGTGGGGTGGGGTGGGGTGAAGAAAGCTGCAACAGATTAAATTGTGTCACCTTGTATTAAAAATAAATTACATGGTGTGAATTCATTTGACAATAAAGGTCAAAAGTTGCATGACGTAATGGTACATAGGAGTGATTTACACACATTACGAGTGCAGGGTGGGAGTGGAGGTGGTGGAGTGACCGATCGGTGGAGATGGGATGAAGTGCAGCTTTTCTGTGAGTCCATGTAAGGATGAGGACGGGGATGGGGAGGAGGGGGTTTGGGGGTGGGTGTAGTCTGTCAACCCCCAACATCCCCCATGTCCCTGTCCACCATCACGGTCTCAGCCTACTCTCCGTGTTGGCAAAAGTGGCCCGAACCCGATTGTTTTTGACTTTTTTTTTTCTTTTAACGACAGTGTGAACAGCAAGAATCTGATCTTTCCAGTTCTGATTTAGCCCATGCACCGCGGCGGCTGCGTTCACACTGGTCCGCTTCCCATCCAAACGTATCGGAGACTCAAACCGAATCTGCTTAAAAATCGGCGAAAGAAAGCGCGATTCGTGCGCGTTTCCGTCCGCTACTGTTACGCGAATATTAACAGCTCATCCTGGTTTAAAGCTAAGGCGTCTTTGTTCCGGTTCTTTGGGGCGTGAGGGTCAGTGGTATCGCATTTAAAACGCAGTAGACAGGTTTATATCCAAAATGTACTGTAAATTTCAACAGAATTTGCAGAAAATCGGCAAAAGAAAATCTCTCCATCCTCTACTGTTATATAAAGATGAAGAGTTGGTTCTTCATTTCAACTTTCCCAGCTGGATGCAGTATTTCAGACGATAACACGCGAACTGAGCTGTCGATCGAGGAGCCGATACACTTAAGAGGCATTTTGTCAAAAAACCCGAAGCTGGTTTTAGTTTTTACCCCCCTGGTCTGGATCAGGACTCTTCCACGTGATTCTCAGAATCTGTCACAGTTTGTCAAAGCGCGTTTGTTTCCGCAGCTCTTCATACACTGTGGCGTTTCGTTGCTGTTTTCCATCTAATACGGCATTGTCTCTTGTATTAAATCAGTGAACGTTACGGTCTCCTCATCAGTCCACACATGCACACAAACGTTAAGCATAAAAGGTTTTTGTGATATTCTGAGGTTTTCCCAAATTTTCTGTGTTCTATTGCATTTGTTTGTCTGTTCGTATTAAGTGCATTTCCATCCAGATGTATAGCAAAAATGTTTTTACGCTTGGGAGAAATGTTGGTGATGGATAAAAGGTAAATGTGAATAAGTTGAATGGAAACAGACATGGAGAATTATCTGCATGTGTGCATGCAACAATATGGAGACTGAAACGTTCCTCGATTTAATGCATGAAACAAACAGAAATGTGTGCTGTATTAGATGGAAACAGCAACTAAACGCCGCCATGTATGAAGAGCTGCAGAAACAAATGTTAGACACAGGCTTTGACAAAGCATGGAAGAGTTTGAAACAATGTTATATGATCCAGAACAGAGGTTCACTTCAGCTCAGGAGGACTAAGACTAAAGACAAAAAGCCTCTCACACTCCTCAATCAACAGTTCAGGTAGTATGTGAATCTAACTGGCAATGATGATGATGAACCGACTTTTAAAATTCACATAACAGTCCTGGATGGAAACGCACTTTGCAGATTTTCTGACATTTGGTTAAAATTTACAACACATTTTGAAAGGAAACGCATCCAGTGTTTTTCAAACGTGGCCAATAACTGATTCTAGATACTGACCCAAAGGACGACAACAAAGACGTCAAATGCAGCACGGAAATAAACATGGAAACCACTGAAGTCAGCGTTTATGGTTTCACTTTTAAGGTGACGTGCGGTGGAAACCAGTAAATCTGTGAGGAGATGATGAGGATGAGGAGAAACAGAACCACATTTTTTACATTTCTGTGGACCAACAAGCTGCCACTTCAGTACAGAGGTGTGTGTGGATGTGGAGTCAGAGCCAGGAGTAGAAGGGTTGTGACGTGAATGTCTTCACTAACAAAAGGTTTCATTCGGCATTTCAGGACGTCAAGGGCTTCTTTTAAATACGGAGCGGAATTGTGATGAATGTCGATCTAGAGTTATAAGTCATATGAATTTTGATCTGACTGCTCGAACTGAGGTTGCATTTCAAAAACTCAGATATCTGATTTCGGATGCACACATATGGAAGTGGCCCAAATCAGAATTTAAAAGATGAGATTCGGTACGATTTATGTCGCTCACGCTGTTATGAAAAGAATAGATCTGAGTCATTTTTGAGCAAAATAAAGTCAGATTTGGGCCACTTTGTGATTGCAGTCTGAATGAAACCTTCCATCTAAATCCGATCACATTGTTTTGCAGCGTGACCTCAGTGCGAACAGTCAGATCGGAATTCACGTGACTTTCACATCACTCATCGTAATCCTCTCTGGTGGAGCCACTTGGTCTCGGTCACACTCGCTTCAACCCTCATCGTCGTTTTCTGCTCATAAATTCTCTGGCTTCCACTGCACATCAACTGAAACTGTAAACGCTGACTTCGCCTCCTGAGACCCGGGGTCCACATATGAAGACATTACACTCGGGGGCTTCTGAACGTTATACTTCATTCTGCTTCACTCAGACCTGTTGTCCTCATTAGTCGACACTTTTCTGTGCCTTTTTCGTGGCAGCAAAAGCACTCGAATCATTCTACAGTCAAATGTGAGATAAAAAAAGGACAAGGCACAAAACCTCCTCAAATGTTACGCTTCAAACTCGGCTATTTGTGTCTGGTAACATTTGTAGTTTGATATGGTGTGCAAATTCGACAACATTTAGCAACGGTAACAAGGTAAGACGCTGCTAATTAGGATGTTTGAGGACAGTGGGACTTTCAAAATTTTGAAGGTGTAAAAATCAGCCTGAAAAACCTATTGTGTTGCAGAGAAAAGGCTGTTCTGGGAAATCTAGTGTGATGTGTAATGTGTTCATGTTCTGGCAGCGTTTGACACAAACCATAAGACTGATCCTACAGAGAAAAAGGACATTCCTAGTAGAGACTAACTGATACACTGGCACCAATCATAGGATGTTTTACCAACTATTGGTATTGACAGACCTCGACTCTGACAGTGACTGTTAATTTTTGACAGATTGTTAATTATTCGGCCTCAAAAGTCGGTCGTCCTCTACTGTAATTCCTAGTGTGGAAGATGGAAAATGTACAAAATGAGTTCGAAAATCCTGAACAAATCAAAGCTTTTTTGAAATTCTCTTTTGCACAGCCACATTCAGACACTGAAATAAACTGTTTTCTTCATCCACTTCTTTGTTACACACTGGTGTTATACAGTAAAATAAATCTATTGTACCCATGTGAGGACATCATGTTTTTTTCTACTTTGCATTCAGAAGACAACGCTTAGGTTTTATACTCATATCATATCCTGCTTATCCCATATAGCCAGAAGAAACAAAAGCTTTGGTCTTTTCACACCCCTAACCCTAACCCCTAACCCTAGCCACATTCAAAAAAATAAAATAACGTCAACCACCACAGAAAAGAAATCAGATCTGAGCAATCAATCCGAATTGAGCTCTGAGACTTGCAGTGTGAACGTGTTCAACCGAGACACACATGCAGATGTAAACACATCAGCATGTCTATACACCCCTACCTCCAGCGGCAGCAGAAGCAGAAGCAGCATCAAAACAAACCACGGTGTTATGTGTATGCAAATAAGTAGTCGGGCACACATTTTCTATTCTATTAGACTGTATTACACATGCTAATTAAGAATGATATTGCGCTATTAAGCAGAGTAATTAATAAATAAACTAAATCCACAGGAAATCAAATGTATAGAGGTCTGTTTCTTCTTCTGCAGCCTGGTTTATATAGTCACTGTGCATGTCGCTCCATAGTCCCTGCTTTTTGTTTTTGTTTGTTAAACAGTGGCGTTCCCTGAGGATCAAGGAGTGGGGGGGGGTTTGTGGCACCTCCCTGCCCAGGATTACATTAATCAAAGTATTTATTTCCCTTGGGGAGCCAGGCGCAAATCACTCCAAATCCCAGTAAAATTGGATAACAGAAGAACGGGCGCACCTAGGGTAACCCTCTCTTGTGCTCTTTTTTGCTCATTTCGCCAACTTAATGGATCTAGTTCTATCTAACTTTGTGGAACAGTGTGTGGAAGAGGCGGGAGGCGGGCGTGGGGGCTGTGGAGGTAAAGGTATTGAGGCCTTAGAGAAGACAAACAACATAATTGGATGGAAGCGGGCGCTCAGGTAGAAGGGAAAAAAAACAACACTAACCACATCCCCGATAGGAGTGACTGTGGATATAGAGCTGTACAAATAACAGGCTGATTCCCTGTCGAGGCTGTAGGCATGTCTGGGTCCGAAGCAGGAAAAACTAGACTCTCAGATCCCCCATCTGTGATAGACGCATCAACCTCTAACACCAGAGCCGACTGCTTTCTCTCCGCTAAGTCTGGTCAATCCATCGCAAAACCCACCAAGTAGTAAAAACAACAAAAAAAATCCCCGATACCGTCTTTCCGCTATTTGCTAAGTAATTACATGTGATGTTTGGGCAAAGCCTGAATGGCTAATAAATCAGCAAATGTTTACAGCCAAGCCGCTGCTGATAAGGCAATAAATACAGCAACCCAATATGCGGCCTATTACAGGTAATGCAAATAAAATAATAGGGCTGTAATTTTTCCTTATGTGTTGTTGCTGTGGTGGCGGCGGCAGTGGCGCGGCCTCCGTCTTTGATATTCATGAGGAAAATAGGGAGGAAACGCCGTTTCTCGGTCATTATGGGTGCCGCATTGTAACGCAAAAATCAACGCTTCAGCCTCGGTCCCAATCAGGGATAAATGATGGGCTTGTTGCATCGCTTTGCCACCCACAACTACGCACACACATGCTCTTAAATGCATGCAAACACAGTTGTATGTTTGTAGACACATGCCTACACACATACTGTATGCTAGGGGAGTACAAGGGGGAGCTGGAGTTGCTTTGACTTTGAGCCAGGCCTCTCGGGGTGGAGGCAGGAGTACAGGATTACAACACTTAGAGTAGAGTAGAAAGCTGCACATTTGGCTCCTATAGACTAGAACATTTACCTGTTGTTGAAGGTGCAGGTGTAACGGAAACTGTTCACCATCATGTACCCAGTACCAGTCTGTTGATCCATGATGCTTAGCAAAGGAGCGGAAAATCTACAGCTCTAATGGGACCAGTACAGGTTGGATGGAGTGGAAAGGGAAGCTCTGCACTCCAGACTCAGCACCGAGAAGGCTGTAAAAATTTTATTGTTGGTTTTGCTAGTTGTGAAATAGAAGATTAAAATTAGGGAGGCACAGACATATGGGTCAAACATCAGTATCGGCCAATATTAGCTTACAGACTGGTTTACAGATGAGGTCATGTATTAAATTTATATTGACATCACGTTTATTGATCACTCTAATGAAATAGTTACAGTTAATTTTAGCTAATATGTTGCCACTGACTGACCATTTTTACATATCTTAATGCAGAAAGGTTGCATATTATACCTTTAAATGTTACCAGTTATACCTTTAAATATTACAAGTTATACCTTTAAATGTTACATGTTATACCTTTAAAGGTTACATATTATACCTTTAAATATTACAAGTTATACCTTTAAATGTTACAGGTTATACCTTTAAATGTTACAGGTTATACCTTTAAAATATACTTCATTACAATCATTTTCACCATAGTTAAATAAAACAGTGCAGTTGTTTTGAATCGCACTGCACAAACTTACTGACAGAAGATAACACAACATTTACAAAAGCTACATGTAGACTTTTCACAGTAAACATGTACTCTGGTTAGTCTGCTAATTGATTTTCATACAGTAATGAGTGGAAGCCAGTGGCTTCTTGGAACAGTAGGGAAAGTACATTCAGAATCCTCAACCGGGAGCATACTATGGCGAATGGTCAGTCAGGAGCGTATTCATTGGTTATAATACTGTATAAAAATGAATGGAAGCCAGCGGCTCAAGTGGGCACCTTTTCCAAGCCTGCAGGGCCGCTGTGTGCTAACACTGTTAGAGCCTGTATTTCTATGAGCTGCACTGTGCCTCCATCACACACACCACATAAACATGTTTGACTGGCTGAGTGTGGCTGGCTAACTCCAGCTTCCAGACGTCCATAATAATGATCAGTGACTGTTAACTTCAGAATGGGGTGTTGCTGCCGGGGTCGCCGACTGTTGTTGATGATAAGCCGCCGCCGGTGACACGTGCTATTCATACGCGAGCTTGTGTGGTCACGTTCGGCAGCCGGGAAGTCTTGATTCATGCGGGCATTATGCACGCCGGACGCTTATGGCACCTCTCCCCGTTGCAGTGCAGTCAGGCCCATTTGTTTGGAAATGGGTTTACATACATCTTCTGCCAGATGACTCTCCCTGTTCGCCTCCCGGGGCCTGCAGCTTTTACACACAGATTGGACAGGCTAGAAACTACAAACATGTAGCTGTAACAGGGAGCATTTGGGTGATGCAACACAGCCTTTGTCAGCCATAAAACCTGGGCAACGATCTTTCTGTTGTATTTCTGTTCAGTTTGCATACAACTCATATAAGTGTGTATTTATAGGCTCATCTAGGCTTATGTTATAGGTTTAGTGCATAGTTCCATTTTATGCTACATTATATTTTTACTCCATTACATCTAGGAGGAAAATACTTCTATTCCAATACTACATATTTTGAACTTACAATTATTAGTTATGTTGTATATAAAAAAACATATGATTTGATGCTGTACTCGTCTATTAAAGTACTATAAAACGTATCTAAAATTGGCTCCACAATGGCATTAAAAAGCTCTTACATTTAATGATAAAAACAGAATAATATGACATTTTAGAATAATTTCATATAATAATAATAATTTCACTTTTGATACTTTGAAGTACATTTTGTTGATACTAGTTGTTGGATTTCAAGACGTTTACTTGTATTGCAGTATTTCCACACTCTGGTTTTACAAAAGGATCTCAAGGCTTCTTATAATAATTTGGAGGTTTTGTTTATTACTTTTAAAGCACCCCGTGGTTGGTTTCATCTTCAGCTTGTGTGCACATGTACCTGCACTCAACCTCAGATCCAACGCAACAAACAAATGCTGCAAGCAGTTCCCCGCTTTAGCCCAAAACTAAAGCAGCCTGTCAGACTCCAAACTCTGCTACACACTCTGCAAAAGTCTATTTTATTTCCACATTAAGCAAAAGAAAGTTGAATAATTTGGGTCATGATCATGCGCCGATCCTATTTCTTTTACTATTGTCTTAATCGTTTCTGTAAGTTTTTGTGAGCTCTTCAACGTTAGGAGAAATGAACATGCAGATGTAGAAAAATAATCAGATTTGTACAAACATTTTGCCTACTGTACGATGTGAGCTCAGTAATGCCAAAGGTATGATAATTTGATCACTTTGTTGTGAAATGCGGGTCCTCTATCTGCATTCACACATCTCTTGTCATGTGACTTCCTTCCTTCCTTCCTGTCAGCCATGTATGTTGTTCTTAACTTACTCTTTGCTAATTGGAAATTTGAGGTATTTTATATTTAATACAGAAACTTAGGATCCAATACTATATTTAACCAGTGTAAATCTCTGGGTTATGCTAATAATTTTCCTCAAAATATGGTAATTTTAAGCCTGTTGATTAACTGCTGAGATATTAATGGTTTGCTGATCAATTCCAACGAAGCTACTTCACTCATATCTTCAATCACACTTGCAAGATCTATGTATTGAGATGGTTCATTCATGTTGCAAATTCACTAGCTTTGTCATTAATTTCGTTAATTTAAGATGTTGCAAGTTCTTCATTAACTTTCAACTTAAAGTGTTGGTTTACAATGTTACTAATCTTGGACTTTTTGTGCAGTTTGACACTTTGTGGGTTTTCTCATGTTTATCTGCCAAAGTGACAATGTTTCTCTGTGTTCACCAAAAAAATCTAGATGTAAGAGCTGGAGCTACCAGCAGGATTTATGACAATACAAAAATTTAAGAGCCAATCATAACCTAGTATGTGACGTTTACAAGAGTGATGTGTAAACCTGAAGAGACTGAAAGTAGACTTTAGGCGGAGCAGGAAACAAACTTTAGAAATGAACAATATTTGCATGTTTAGATTCCATTTTCATTGAGGAAAAACTATATTAACATCAGATGACAAATGGTCAATCAAGAGTGTGTTAACTGAGTCTAGTATATAGATGATATAAATGAATGGAAGTCAATGGCTCAGGCAGGTCAGAGCTGACACTTACACATTTTCCGTTGAAAAGCCTCTACCTCTGCATCCACACGTTTTTGGACCGTGTACGTAAAACCGCGAGCCAATCCTGATCTAGACTGCAGCTTTGACAAGTTTGACGCGCAACCTGACGTCATCGGTTCACAAAGACTGGAAGTGGACTTTTAGGGAAGCCGGAAACATCTAATGTCCAGCATGTAAACTTAAGAAGAGATTCCAAAATTTTGGAGTGAGGATGGAGGAGAAGAGGCCAATTTAACTATTTTTTAAAGAGGTCTTGAACGTGACATATTATGCTCCAATTATTATTCAATGCAGAGTATTATTTTTGTCTTATAACATGACTGTCTCCAACTAAAACACTAGATTATACCTGATTCGTGACAACGGTAAAGCTTCTATAGAAGTATTCCTCGCCACACACACTCTCTCTGCTCGCCCCTTCACCCGTCCTCTCCCTCCTCCTTAGTCCTGAGCGAACGTTCGAGCCAGCAGCATCACAAAAGCAGCTTTGAGGGGGACTGCGCGCTGGCCGTCGACCCTCTGAGTTCACACCCACCACACATTACTCGCCAACAGGACTGTAAGCTGGGTGAGGAAATACTGTATATCACCGGACTGAAGGGGGACAGAGTCTTTCCTCTGCTTTTGTTACTTTACTTTGAATGAGAGCCTTTAACTTGTATAAATGATGAGAAGAGGATTAAACAAAAAGAGAATTGTGTACAATGGAACTCTGTTGTTGCACCATGTTGGAAAATTGCCTCAACATGTACTGTCAAGTCAAATATCCCTCACAGCTTTGGGTTTTTGGGTTGTGCACTATCAGGTCATCGTGACAGGAAGTGTGTGTGTGAACAAGCAGGCCTAGTTTTAAAAGATTTTTCTACAAAAAAAAAAAAACGAACAGAAGGGTTTGTTTTTTGCCGAGGTCAATAAAGCAGGATGATGTTAACTTTTCAATATACACCCTTTTCATTGAACCCTAAAAAATTCCATGAACCTTCGCTTAGGGTTAGGGTTACAGCAGAAGAGGGATAAGATGTATTTGAAATGAAGTGTAATAATATTAGACTCCATTTGAAAGGGAACATCATCTAGTTTCTGTGGCTAAAACACAACCTAAACTACATCAGTTCAAACACAGCTCAAATGTAACCCTAACCCTTATATGGGTTGCTGGTGACCTGGTGGATGGAAGTGTATGTGAACAGGCAGACCTGGTTGTGAAAGAACTTCCTCCAAAAAATAAACAGCAGGCTTTGCTTTTAGCTGAGCTCAGTAAAGCAGGATGTTACCCTTTTCTTGGAACCCTAACCCTAAGTGAAAGTTTATGGAACATTTGCTTAGGGTTAGGCTTATAACAGAAGACATGTAAGGAAACAATTCATGTATTAGACTTTATTTGAAAGCGAACATCTTCTAATTTCTGTGGTTTGCATGTAACTAAAACACTACATCGGTTCAATTGTGGCTCATTTGTAACCCTACCCCCAACCCTTACATGGGTTGCAGGTGCCGTGATGGATGGAAGTGTATGTGAACATCCAGGCCTGGTTTTGAAAGAATTTCTCCAAGAAATAAAGATCAGGTTTTGTTTTAGCTGAGCTCAGTAAAGCAGGATAATGTAATCTTTTAACATCAACCCTTTCCTTGAATCCAAACCGTAAGAGAAAGATCATGGAACTTTTGTTTAGTGTAGGGCTACAACAGAGGAAGTATAAGGCGAAAATGCATGCATTAGACTTCACTTGAAAGGGACCATCTTGTAGTTTATGTGTTTAGCATGTTGCTAAAACACAACCTAAACTACACCAATTCAAACGTGACTCCAACTTAACCCTGAGCCTAAACTTAACATGGGTTGCCAGTGACCAGGTTACTGTTAAAATGTCTAAATGTGTCATTCTGACGATCTGATGTTCTATGATGATGTTCTATCTTGATAAAAATAATTTTCGCATTTAAAATGTGAATATTTTTCACACTGCCTGAAAGGTAGTGTCACATTCAACACACCATGTGTCGTCACTTTGGGACAAAACACATTTTTTGTTCAGCGACATATGGCTCCACACATGCCACTATTAATATATATTGCCCCAGAATAAGGTTTCACAAACGCTTGTGCTCATGTGGATGTCTTCATTTTCAAAACCGGAGAGAAGTCTGAAAGCTCGTATTCTGCTCCTACACCCTCTGAATCAAGGTCTTCCACAGGGATGCCTCCTTTGTATGACTGAACTTGAGATAATGCGGGATGTCATGTAAAATGAAATTACATGCAGAGCGTCGTTCTCTCCTCTGCACAGAGCGAAGGCACGTCTTGTTATTCTCAGACTGTAACCTTCATATTGTAGGTGTGAGACGAAAGCTTAGCAAAGCATGGCCAATTCTCAGCGGTTACGCCTGCAGTTGGTGACTGTGTGAGTGAGTGAGTGTGTGTGTTTGAAATTCAGTCGTACCCCTCTTTCTGTCGTAGACCTTTTCGGATTAGCGGTCAACGAACACAAATCCCCCCAACAATGAGTAACACATGTCTCAAATGCAACGTCAGTATCCGCCTCAGAAACTCCTGCATTCATCCAACCTGTGCATCCTCCTGCAGCTGGAATGAAGGCGTTACATAAGAGCGCTCTGTTTGCAATAATCTGACTGTGTGCCTCAGAGTCTTAGAGCAGATAAAACTGCACCTACAGCAGTCGGAATCAAAGCTGTCATCCATATTCTGATGTGTAAAATGTCTGTTTATCTGAAAAACGACTTTCACACTTTGAAATTACACATGAATCCACTGAGAGCTAGGGTGTCCCATTTTTGGAGCAGCACTTGAACGCAGCATGCATTTGTGGATCTGTGTGGATCTGAAGAAGAGTCTCAAAACTCCATGAACAAATGTAACCGGATCTGATTGCATTTAACAATCTATGAATAAATGCAATAGAATATCAGAAATACCTTTAGTTTGTTTGCACGGGAAGCTTTTTGAAGCTTTGGCATGGGATATTCACATCAAACTAAGCAGATAAATATGTGCATTTCTATTGTTTTTTCTACACCAAAGATTAAATTTTGTGCAATAACGTAATATCTTTCTTTGAAAATCTCACGGTCAAAAATGCATATTTATCCAGTACAACCAGTGGTGTCACTTTGAGTTGAAAATTTGGGAAGACATGAAGGATCAGATGTAAAACCATTCTTTTAAATGATTTTCAACATTCAGAGATCAAAGTGAAGAATTACAGTGGGAAGAAGTTGCATAAGGCCATAGCCAAGGCTTGTACAGAGTCAACAGTATGAAAATACTCCACATAAAAAGCACAACAACATCGACCGCACAAGTCACACTCATGCATATGCAACACATCCACCGCTGTATCACCATGTCAATCAATAATGCCAATACGGCTACTGTAGAACACACAACAATATCCAATATCCCTGCGGTAAAACATGATAAAACACAATGGTGTCAGGTTGTCATGTTCACAGACAGACTGGAAACAAGAACAAACTGTCAAGAATTTGCTAAATGTCATGTCTCTCGCGCATGTTTTGAAAATGTTTCACCAATAACTGAGCCAACAACTGTACACATGAATCACCATGGTCTTAAAGTTGGAATGATTCTCCTCCTCAGTTAGTTTTTCTTGCCCTACATTTAACTCTGAAAAGGATTGTGGATCATCTGGCATCAACATTACTGTTAGTGTTTGGAAGGCTTTGGTGGCCTCAGTTTTCAAGATAGTGAATTGCAAGTGGTACCAAATGGGCCATGCTAGCGCTAGAGGGGCACCAGAGAGCCTCCACACTTCTTTTCGTTTCTTTGTCTGAATAAATTGTAATAATTGACTTATTCAGACAGTTTGAATTTAGGCCAGTTCCTTTAATGGCCACGTGAGGCTGTACTTGCATGTACTTAAAATACCCAACTTTATAGCAAAAATAAACATATTTACAGCCTGGTACAAAAAGCAGTTTAGCTGACTTCCCCGTTCATGATATAATTGTTTTATATAACTCACCTGTTTAAATCATATAAAGTCTTAAAGTTATGCATAACTAAAGGCGTGGTCTCTTTGAGTGACAGGTACAGCTACATGTAGCTCAGTCGACCTTTCGTAGCTCCACGTTTATTGAATGAAACATATTTTTTCCTGACAGGCAGCTGTAGTTGTGGATGAGAAGTTCCACTAACTAAGCCTATCAGAGGATTCTGTCATGAAGTTTTACTGGACTTAATTACATTACTTAGTGTAACTTAGCTACAATAGCTCATGTTAGCACTGATTCGCTCTGTCAGCTAGTGCTAATTACTATTATTATACATTAAAGTTGACATTACTGTTATCAAACGCAACTGTACGCGTCAACATTTATCAAATGACTTGGTGGTGTTTAACATGACAGTGTTAGTCGTTGTGGACAGTGTTTTCGGTAAGTTAGCGTTAGCTTGGTTGACCCTCTTGTCCAAATATGGGCACTTAGGTTTCCAAAAAAACAAGATGTCGGCCAAAATGCCAAGCTCGAGGCTTCAAATGACCAATGGGTGATAGCATGGAGGCTTTGTGCATTTTTTTATATACAGTCTATAGTGGAGACATGTCCCAGCGTCTCCAGTGTATGATGATTGAGTACAACCTATTATGCCTTTAATCACTTCACAAGGAGGGCCCTGAACTGATAGACAATGAAAAAGAAGGTACAAGGAGACCGTAAAATATGGAATCCATAACAAACATAGTAGAACTCGTCTGTGTCCAATATAAAAACCCAGATAAGAATATGAAATAAGAGGAGGACATCTGGAGAAGCTCCAGTAGAGTCTCGAACTGTCCCACGCACAGCCGCACATATTTTTTTGAAGCCATCGTGGTAGAGTTTGCAATTCAATTCAAGTTCATAAAAAGTGTATTTATCTGAGATGTCTTTTAATTCTACACATTTCCCTCCATCTCGCACTGTACTCCCGCGCTACCCTGTGCACACATCACCCGTCAATCAAACAGTGTAGGCGGCACTAGCTCCGCTTCCTTTCCATACATTTCCACACATCTTGACACTTTAGCTTCTTTGTTCTTTTCGAACGTTTCGTCAGCCTGCTTACGCCGGGCCGGCCAGCTTCTTCTCCTGCTTTACTCCAAATAAACTAAAGACACATCGTGTTCCCAGGAAGGAGCTGCCAGACACTGTGTGTTTGGAACGGCAAGTGGAAAAGCTTTCATGAACTTGCTGTATTCCAAACTACACGGGCAACAACAATGGACTCTGACAAATAGATGCAGAAATGATTCTGATTTTTGTTTTGTTTTTTTGCCGCCGTGAAAAAAAAAGAAGAAAAAAGTCAGCTTTCTTGGGTAGTTTTTGACGCTGTGAAGATACTTGGACGATTTATTTCAGCAAATGTACTGAAGTAAAACCTAATGGACTCAAATGATCATGTAGAGTCTAATTGTCGTATGGGTTATATTATATGGTTATTGAAGTAAACACAAGCAGATGGAGAAGAAAGAGCGATTTTAAAGATCCAAACACACTCATCACACAGGTGTTTGCAATCTATGTGATTAGCAGTCAGCCTGCTCCAAGAATCGACCAATCACAGCAGCAGAGCTGGGGACGAACTAAATACTTCATTACTGTATTTAAGTAGAGTTTTCAGGTATCTGTACTTTGTTTTTATTGCTCTGACAACGTCTTACTTCTACTCCCTATATTTTAACACAAATACACATTCTTTCTACTCCTTAAATTTTCAAAACAGGTTTTAGCTTTAACGCATTTGAGGGCAACTGTTATATTATATTGATATTATTATTATTATTTGACATTATTGTGAGTCTTCACAACTTCAAGACCAATGTCCACCTAAATATGGAACAATAACACATAGAAAAGACAATTCATTGATGAATCCATAAGTGAATAATATGACACACGACAAATGTAATGAAATAACACGAAAACCACCGAACAAGATGAAAGTTACATAAAAGACAAGACTTTTTTCTGTAAATATTACAACTTTATTTCCTCATCATGGCCATAATAGTCCTTGATTTGAAGTTAGAATGGTTTAATAGTCATCACATTACAGTAACATGACGTGAGGTTCAGTTCACACAAACAGCCACCAGAAATGTCCTTCAAAGACCTACTGACGACTTTTACTCTTTGAGGACATACCAGAGCCTGTACTTTACGTCTACTTTAATGTGTGTACTTCTGCCACCTCTGCACAGCGGTGCTGGACAACACTTAGAGGGAAAAAGTGCGTCTGTGAAAGAAAAATAAGATACAAAATCACGCCGAAATGTAGTTTGACTGTTTTTGTTTTCAACAGCGCAAGCATCTGATTCTGTTTTTCTTTGTCTTCTTCCTCTTTCAGGAGAGCCACAGTCCCCTGGCACCGCACACACAAACACACAACAGACACACACATAGACACACACCAAACTTTGGTCCTCCTGTGACACCCCTTCTTGTGGGGGGGGGGGGG
>JAPQRN010000013.1:10091597-10102271 GCA_037367275.1 Coranthus polyacanthus
TTGGCCCCCCCCCCCCCCCCCGACGCACAACCTCAGGAGGTAAGGGCCACGGTGTGTGTGTCTATGTATGTGTGCGTGTTGTGTGTACTTGCAGTGTCTCTCTCCCCCAGCAAAAGCGGACACGCCGTCTCCCCAGCTTCCGTTTTCCTCTGCACGCCCGCTGCTGGAGTATTCACGCTTCAGGCTGTTTTCTTTGAGAGAGAGAGACAGAGATGGAGAGCGAGAAAGGGAAAGAGAGAGAGAGGGAGTATAAAAATATGCAAATGCCATTGTTGAAGTGCAGAGCGAAAAGGGGGGGGGGGGGACACTCCTTTTACACCCCCTCACCTCCCTGCTGCCACCATCACCGTTTCCACCTCCATCTATCCTGATGCTGCGTGTAGAGTTAGACACATACAGGCGGGAAGGGGGGGGTGACGGGGCAGTTGGGGTAGGTGGGTTGGTAGGGCGGGGTTGGCTCTTAGGTCTGGTCAAAGAGACAGAGACGGAGAGACAACAGGGGCAGATATTAAAAATGTTCTCAAAAGCCACCATTGTCTGTTTCAGTCGAGGCCTTTTTCTGGAAACAGAAAGAGAGAGAGAGAGACGTAGAGAGACAGCAAAAGAAAGAGAGAGAGAGTGAGAGAGAGAGATGTGCGGCGATTGAGATAATGAAGTCCATCACACTAACCACAAAACCAGACCTACACAGAGTCACACACAGGCACACTGTTGATGCACTGCAGAGCTATAGCAGTATAGTAATGTGTGGATATGACTAAAGACTGTGCTGGACTGGTCACTGGACTGAAGTCAGACTGGTGGTTTATACCTGAAGTATAGCAGGTACCCAATTTGTTCTACACATGTGTGAAAATACTACTTTCAGATTGCAGGATTCTGAAATAAAATGTTTTCTGGATTTAATTACACTTATGTTATCTATGGTTTTACAAGTGAACAAACTAAAAAAAAATATTTCTTCCTAAATAAATACACATTTTTATAACAAGTGTCTAATATATGGTGCTAATGAAATAGAAAATTAGCTACTTCTTCCTTATTAATTAACTAAGCATGGGCTCCAGACACAAATGTTTTCTCATTAGCCCAGAATCTTTTAGGTTT
Organism: Coranthus polyacanthus; assembly: GCA_037367275.1. Taxonomy (NCBI): domain Eukaryota; kingdom Metazoa; phylum Chordata; class Actinopteri; order Kurtiformes; family Apogonidae; genus Coranthus; species Coranthus polyacanthus. Next base: position 10,092,705 of record JAPQRN010000013.1, read on the forward strand.
TTAAAATACCCTTTTTTCAGTCTGACTGAACTGGCAAGCTGCTGTTACATCGCTCACTAACATTTACTGCTGTTAGCTCCTTGGCTAATGTCCGCAGATTTGAAAAAAATATGTACATTTGAATCCGAATGAATACGAAAAACCAAAGGTAATATTTATATTTATTTAATTTAAATCCCAGAAACTGCCATAAATTACTGGTGACAGGAAGTAACATTTTTTCACATGGGTACTTTTGCCATTTGTTATATGGGAGTTCAGTCCCACTCCATCTCTTGAACTGGTTGGACTGGTGTCACATAACAAAATTCAATCAGATTTTACTTTTGTAAACGGCAACACCATAAAGCTTTTAGAGACTTGGTCACATTACATTTCTGGTAAAAAAAAGAATGCTGGTAACACATATTGACTCTTTATTTGTCATTATGAAGTAATGCCTTATTTTGCATGAACATATTCCACAACTACATGAATTACGATCTTTGCTTTGCTCTGTATGGAACTCTTTATAAGGTCCACACAGAGCATGCAACTAGCTAATGGTGAATATGTGCACTATAATATGAAGTGTGGTAAGTGAGATTCAGTTTGAATGAACATTAAATGTTTTAAAGACTGGGCCACATTAGATTTCTGGTAAAAGAAGAAAAATTCTCCATGTACCTCACCAAAAAATGACATGACATGTCAGGTTTTTAACCTGGATATTTAAGCAAGAAATAATAATTAGAGCAGCTAGCAAACTAATGTCTGCCGTGTTTTTGTTTTTTCTTTGATTGACAAGTGTGATTGATTGCTCGTCTGCCTGCCAAGTTAGACATTTGGAGCTTCTGTTCATTGACTAAAATATATGTTTTTCTAGACAGCTCGACTGTAGTTGTGGTTAATTGACCATTACTTTGTTACGCAAATATTTAATGTAGTTCATTCATTTTACGGTGTCAGCAAGCTAGTGCGTAGCATTAGCTCACCCACCATCTCTTGTGCTACTGCAGCTCCGCCCTTTTGTCCAAATATGGTCACTTCTGGCTCCAAAGATCCAACATGGCAATGGCTAAAATGCAAACTATTGGCTTCAAAGTGGTAGTCCAAAAACCAATATGCTCCATCCACTTCTTATATAATCTATGGATATGTAGCAACGTCATTTCTGAGATACTGGGTTGTTAAGTAGGCAGGAGTTGGCAGTGAAACAGAAAACGCACGGTTGATTTTGTTGGTGGCTTAGGCTTCAATAGAAGCAATGATGAATTTTTGTACACCGGAAATATAATGTGACCCAGCCGTAAAGGTTATCATCACTGAAAGAAACAAAAAAGAACAGAAAGAAAGACAAGTAAAGAAAGTAGAGACTAGGGCAGAGATAGAGAGAAAATACACACACACACACACACTCGGAGAATAAAAGTGCAGCCCTGTGAAAGTGGGAAGCCCATCTGTAAAGCCCTCACGCTCTCAGGAAGACTTTTTGAAGTGATTATGGAGACAGTTCAGATCAAAGGATTTGACAAGTCTGAGTGCGCGCCAAATATGAGGCTGGGTAATCACACTCAAGCCCCTCCATACAAGATGGCAGTGGTCCCCCCAGCTGCTTTGCAAATGTAATGTGACACTTACGGATAAACAGATTATCAAGGAATGGATGGGGTGGGGTTCGGGTGAAGGGACCGAAAAAAGGAAAAAAATCTTCACGACTAGTAGAAATTAGTGAGGGGGATCTAGTTTATTTAATGAACTCTGGGGACGGGCAGTGTCAGAGAAACGATGATTAATTCTCCAGCAATGATACAGGTCTAAATGATATAATTTGGGCACATTAGATGATGAGGCAGTATTTCTGGTAGTGGTACAGTAGACTCAGGGCTCCGTTTTTCCCTTTCTCTATTCCTTCACTAGTTATTATAGATTAATCCATAATCCTCACCACCTAAAGACATTTTTGTCAGTACAGCTCAGGGATAGAGCCGGTAGTTAAAAAGAAAAAAAAAATCTTCTCTGCTCGCTCGTGCTCATTTCCCCTCAGCATGATGTCACATTGTCACATCTCATAGTGAAAATACTCTATTGCCAACTCCTCTCAAATATGCTTTTCATAGGATGTTTTGGCAGAAATGAGGAGGAACCTATCAGTTTGTGTAGCCTGAAATGTTTTTACATCATGTACAGTTCAGTTTTTAAAATGTCAAGTGAAATAATAATATTATTAAAGCTAATAATGTGTTGGTATGAATGACTTTGAGTGTTTTTGTGAATTATTTTAAATGAATAGGTTGATGACAAGGTAAATGACAACTTGTACAGCTGTGTTGTGTTGTATAACAAAACGCTTTTACTGTATTCTTGTGCCTGAAATGCATGCAACCTCTTAATCCCAAACTGTAGTGAGTAAAATCTCAATTTTTATTTCTACTTTGTTCTCTCTCTATGCGTGTGTAATGTATTTTCTGAATCTACAATGGCAAATTCTGTAAAAGCAGACTTTTGTGCAGCAGATGAAAACCTTTCCAGTGTCTACAAAACAAAAAAAAGGAAAAAAGGTATCTCTAAAAACTCAACTCGTTTTCAGCTTTGTGATGATGCATTTTCCAGGGATTTTAAAGGTTCATGTAACTTAACTGGTATGTGACAAAATCTCAGAAAGCCTCAAATGTCATGTCTCAAATTATATATATCGTAACGTACCTTAACTGACTTTCTCGGTTGCCGACATCCATGATAACAGCCTGTACATTGATTTCTATATAGTTATATGAAAATCCAAAGGGGGACATTTTTGCTCACTCCTGAATTCCTCATTGCGTCTCTTCTAGCTTCTAGCTTCAAAATGGAATTAGCTCAACAAACGAAGGGCTCACAGCACAAAACAGACTCCAACACAAACTTCACGTAAGCACACCAGCACACATGAACGTTACATATAGCACCTTTAAGTTTGAGCTACTTCATATACTGTTGGATACTTTAATCTACAGCAATGCGTCATATGTCTGACAACCACGTATCTCTTAAAAGGTTTCATGAGCTCAGAAAAACAATTTAGCTAATCCAAAAGGAGTTTATTTAGCTTAAGAAGGATGAAGATTTTACAATAAGATTTTAAAATTCAATCCATAAAGGAACACTTAAAGGTTCCATATGCAATATTTGCATGTTTATGCTTATGAATTTAAGTGATGTTTGGTTTGGAGTCAGGAGCTGGTCGATGTTAGCTAACTACATTTCTAAGTGAATGGTAGCTAAGGTTGCACAGTGGTACCGTTATGGCAGAGCAGAAGAGAGGCACTGAAGAACAGAATGACAAAAAACCAAAAGAGTACTCTCTATAGAAATCATTGTACAGGCTGTTATCGTGGATGCAGTCAAACGAGACAGTTGTGAGCATATAGTTAGCTAATTGATCCAAAATCAACATATATGTTGGTTTCCATTGGACAGAAAGGGGATGAAAAACTAGTCTGAACAGGAAGTAAAGCAGGCAGACAGCTGGATGTACAGTATTTGCCTCTGAGAAGCTCCAGGAGAAATAAATACTCAAGTAAAGTACAAGTACCTCAAATTTCAACTTAACATCAGTGCTTGAGTAAAAACACTTAGTTATGTTTGACCACTGTTCAGTTCATGAAAGTTTGCACATGCAGTTTGTTTCTATGAAATGCACAATAAAATCAAATCAAATCAAAAGGCCATCTCTCTGTCGTTTGTCCTTTGCATGTTTCTATTAGCTAGTTATATTTCCTGTCATTGTACGAGGTGATTAAAGCAGCTCTGGTGCTGAAGTGGCTCACTCATAGTCAGCGAGTGTCCATTTGTCCAGTCAGAAGAGCGTGTCTTTCTTTTTTTTTTCCAGATCCGTGTGTGTATGTTCTGAATGACCCTTGTGGCAGGACAAACGTCCCTTTGAGGGCGCAAGGACAGATGGACGGACGGGGCGAGTCAGCGACAGACACAGAGGACTGAGGCTCCAGTGTAACTGCCGCCACGTGGGCCTGAATCCCCTTTCATCTCCACAACGCCTCCATTTCCTGCCCCTTCACTCATCTGAACACACAAAACCATGATACAGCACGACGGATGGATTCATTAAGGAAAAGAAGCTTCTGGAGGGTTTACATCGAACATACGCAGGCCCTTTCCCCACTCATGACTGCTTTCAAACAGCTCCTAGCTTTATTTGTGTGAAAATATTTTCCGTGTGCTTTATTTGTAAATACAAATGCCAAAAAACTGACAAGAGCAGTTTTGGCTGTTGTCAGGAAGAAATACAAACTGTGCAAGTTGAGAAAAAGAAACCCCATGGAGCTGATAAAAATATCTCACCCCAAAAGAGAAAAGAGGGAAAAAAAACAAGTGCACCAGCAGAGACACAGGTGAATTTGTCACAGCGACAAAATAGTGCCAAAATCAGATACAGAGTGGCATTGTAGGGTTGGTTTCTACATTCGAAACAGAGAAGAAGACATGAATAATTATAATTCATTTTGTGAATTACAAATCCAAACTCAGTGGCCAGAATAAAATGTTCTCATTGTATGTCTCTGCAAACCACAGTCACGTAATATCAATATTGTTGAACCAAAAATGTGCTTCGTATGATCCACATTATAGTGTTTAAATGGCTCATGGTGCTTTTCAACGGTCTGTTCATATGTAACTTAGACACTGATATCCATGGGCATAGATTGTGTTACATTTCTGTTGCAAATTATGAGCGTGAGGGTTAGGGTTACACTTCATTTCTTGCATTCTGGTGAATTTTTATGCACCAATTTGTGTCTTTTCCTTATCAGATTATGTATGGTGTAAATGTCTTTATTCATGTAAAGGAAAACACAAAATTCCGGCACAACCTGACAATTCACAATATAATACAATATAACAGGCTTTAAGGCCTCATGTATGTGTTGCAGACTGAAAACTGGAATAAGATTATGACGCATTTTGACCATAACTGATTAAAACATCTGATTATAGAATGACACCTTGGTATAAAGCCTCTGTAGTGGGGATAATTAGACTTGTCATCGTGTATTGAAAATAAAATAAGACCAAGACCATGTAACATTATAGATACAGGGCTTGGTTTAAAACATCATAAGCCTTTAACAATGTGATAAAAAATTACTCACAATGTATTTTTTTAATATTTAAAGGGTCAATATAACATTCATGCCTGCTAGTGTACTTGAAATGGAACTGGCCATTTGTTGACATTAGCTAACTGGGTTAGTGTTTCTAAAGTAACGCCTGTCTCAGTCCATGACGGCAGCCTGTACACTGATTTCTTTTTAGGTTTGACGGCTTGGTTTTGCTGCAAAAACCCTAATGCTCACTCCTGTGTTGCTCAATGCCTCTCTACTGCAGCACAAGTGCACAACAGTTGCTAATGTTAGCTTATGGAAATAGCTAATGTCAACAAACAAAACGCTCCCAGCACAAAACAGACTCCAACACAAACTTCTTGCCAGCACATGAGCACATATGAGTCTTACATATTGAACTTTTGTGGGCAGCCATATTCATTTAAATTGAACAAATGATAGGCTAACAATTGGAGTTTTAGCCGTGCAAGCACTGTGGCTATGTCATTCAGACAAACTAAGGGTCCTTTCACACCTGACAGTCAAAGTAGATTTTTTTGCTACATTGTAAACATTTGATTGAATTTTTCGCATAAAAATTTTGCGAGCACACTAATCGAGAAAGTCGTTTGCTTCGGGATGGAGTTAGCTACCGGCAACAACTCATAGCACAAACAGACACCAACTCAAACTTCATGGAAGCACACAAGTACATGTGAGCCTTACAAATTGAAACCTGAAACCAAAACCTGACTCCCAACTCATTCCATACTGGCGCTTAGTCAGGGCTTCACTTTTCTTGAAGCATAAGGTATCATTTAAAGCGTGATGTTAAAAAAGTCTGTCACAATATCTGTAGTCTAGTATCTTTTCTGGGATGTAAACTCTATTAAAAAGTAGCAGATAAACTACATTGAGATTACACATATCAGTGATTTCCAGAAATATGCCAACATTTCGTTTTGGTTAAGGTTGAAAACCTCACCACAATAGTGGACATTATTCTTCCTTCTCCATTATTTTATCACTCCTGTAGTAAACTCTGCCACCAATGTGCTTGTTGTTAGCAGTCAATCAAACGTATTTGGGTCGATGAATGCAGAAAAGCTAAGGTGAAGACAACAGTCACCTACAGTGTTCATAAATGAAAAGGTCTTGTAGTACAGCTCAACTGTTCTCTTCCTCCCTGGTTCGATGTGCCAACAAGAGATGTCAATTTGATTGGTCAGTACTGGGGGCAGACGCCTATTGATTGGCTGGTCATTAGGAGAGAGCGGCCCAGCGGGAGTATCAGGCCTGACACCGTTAACACCGAGCTCCGCCGTGTCGACCGCTCTTTAACGAACGGCCATCAAGCCGAGCAGGACCTGGCCATTGACCCAGCGGCTCTCTGCAATCCCTTACTGCCAGGCTGGAGTGTGAGTAAAGGGCTGTGGTGTGTGGTGCTATTGATCCCTGGATGAGACACTGGAGCCGCCGAGGGAAACTATATCGGAGACGAGTTTCTAAGTGGAATGAAAGTGATTTTTTAGCTCTGAGAGTGCTGCCTGGTGTCTTAAAAATGACACAAGCGAGCAAAATACTACAGAAACAGGCAGGTCTATCACAACAAACTCATAGGTAGCACTGCTTTTTTTGGTCCTCAAGTGTGTATTTATACACTTGCTTTAACACTATACTCCAAAGGTTTGTTTGAAATCTACAAATATAGAAATAAATAAATGAAAATGCCCAAAATACGCTGTAGCAGCTGTTGTGCAACCAAAATGAAATGAACACAACGTCCTGAACGAACCTAGAACTTAGGTTGTGTTTCAACTCTTTATGTTTCAGCACATGACATTTTACCACTTAATGTAGTTTTACAGCATAAAAAAATAAACATATTTACCATGACTTGAAGTTGTCTGGTAACACACATTTATAAAAGCCATGTGCGTGTGCTGCATGCACTGACACTGATTAAAGGTACTGAAATTTGGTACAAAACAAAAAAAGCATTGTCTGAAACTTGACAGTATCAAAGCAGTTAGGTGTGTGCCAGAAAAGTATTGAAGTTTGTACCCAGCCCTAGATAGGAATGTGATTTCTGAAAGACAAGGTTGTGCCAACACAAGAAGTTGCAAGAACTTATGGACACTAAATGCAATAAAACGAAGTAGGGGAGTGCAGGTTGATTGAAACCATTGCCACCATCTTTACCTGGCCTTAACTGCACTTGGAAAGGATTTAACTCCTTTTATTCAGTTATTAATTCAATCTGACTTTCACAGAATCAGAATAGACATTGTGTTACGCCATATGTTTTGGCTGACAGAAACAGATTTTGGACATTTGTCTGCATTTCACTCTTTCCAGACTTTGAATTTTTTTGACCCTCTCAAATAAACGTAGCCGTATCTTTTGTCAAAGCACTGATGCTCCTTGCAATCCGTCAGGCAGTTTGAGGTTTAAAAGTTGTTTATTAATAACATATGCTGCTTTTGTGAGCCTGCCATTGCTCGCATAATTTCCCAAACTTCTAAAGATGTTTATCATTTTTTATCCTATAATGTTATGCTGTGACAGTTCTGTTTTAACTGGCACCAAGCCTGGTCACCTTTCTACATATCTATACTGTGGAGCGCCTTGCCATCTTATTTACTATCTGAGCCGGGCATGCTGTGAATTAACTCTGTATAGCATGCAGCAAAATGCAGCTCAACATGCTGTGTATGTCAGGTATTTGACCATTTGGCTGATCAGACGTCTTCATAGCGAGAGTTGGCAGAAGTACAAGTCAACAAAAGCGGATTGGTTCAGCACCACCGTGCCTTCTGGGGTGCCTGCTCATAAATCTTTGTGTGTAAGCTTGTGTGTGTGTTCCTGTGAAAAAACAGGCTTCTAGTGTATGACAGCTATCGCCTGTTTTGGCTCCAGATACTCACTGAAATATCATTAGCTGTACTTATCAGATTAGTTTGAGAAAGGGATTAGCATGATTGTGAAAACTTAGAGAATTATAAGGGCAATTTCTCTTTGATTAAGTCTGGCTACATTTATACAGGTTTACTGTACTACTGTACTGTTATAAATGTGAAAATATCAGTACTATTCAGCAGGGAGTTTAAGCAGTGATTTGTTTCAGGACCACTATGTTGACCAGAAATAGATCTCTGCTCCTTTGTGCTAGTTTGACCACCTACTGTAGACTGCAGCTCAACTATAGGAAAAGTTTCCCGTAGTCGCTACTAAGCCATTTTTCAGTAACAAAACACTTTTCCAATCGACGGGGACAAATGTATTTTTAGTAATTTTACATTTTTTATTCATTTTTGGTACCAAAATCGCTAACCATGTCAGGTAATCTAGTTGAAGGTTGTTTTGCTAAAACTGTTATTATGTATAAACTTGCTTACTTGTTTATGTGAAGTAGCTCCCTGTGTCGTGCGAGGAGCTAGTCTTTTTGTGACGTTAACTAACTCCATTTCTAAGCTAAGAGTAGCTAGTGTTGCAGTTGAGTTAGCTAATTTCAACAAATGACCAGCTCCAAGCACAAGACAAACTCCAACAAAAACCTCACATATGCACACAAGCATGTGCGAAACTCTAATAGGATTTAACATTTTTAAAACAACAGTGGACAGAGACATGTCTTATCAATAATTTGAAACTTTTTATTTACACATTCTTGCACATGTTGTTTTGCTAGCAAGAAGTCACTGCTCTTATGTGAAGTTTGTGTTGGAGTCTGTGTGGTGCTGGAAGCTTGTTGTTTGTTAATGTTGCTCGAATCCATTTCTAAGCTAACGCTAACAAGTGTTGTACACTGTTGTAGAGGAGCACAAAATTAAGGATTTTAGCAGCAAAACCAACATGAGTCCTCTACATACAGACAGCAACCGAGACAGTTGTTAGCTTAGAAATGGAGTGACCTATTGACACATTGAACCCTTAAATGAAAGAAAAAGAAAACTGAAAGCCTATTACTGTGTATTCCATTATATTTTGAATTGTCACCCACTGCATGGAATTTTCTGCTTTCTTTTACATAAAGACATTTCCAAAGAAAAGGTGTGTGAATTTTACAAATTGAACCTTTAAGCATTTTTTCAGTCAAAAAACAGGGACTTGTATTTTCAGTAACTTTAACATTTTTTGTTACCTAAATAATCCAGACAAAAGGTTGTTTTGACAGCAAGAAATCACAGTGAGTCACTCTGGAGTTTCTATTATTGTATATAACCATAGTTCAAATGACATTTTCCGAGCTAGTATGGAGCACTATTTTGTTCGTGGTTGCATTGAGTGCTGTAAAAAAAATCACTTTCTTTATTTTGAAGGACTCTGGTGAGTCTGGTAAGTGATGGCGATCACAAAGTGAACTGTCAGAGCTGAGGAAATATTTCATGACATTGGGGAAGTGAGCGACGAAAATAGCAAATAACTGCACGATGAAGACAGGCTGGGATGTCTGTGTGTGACTGACTCTGTGTGTGTGTGTGTG
>JAPQRN010000013.1:10112883-10125298 GCA_037367275.1 Coranthus polyacanthus
ACGAGAGAGAAAAGTCAAAATGTGTGGACTGTGTGGTCTGTTTTCTGTTTTCAGACCTGGTGTGAAAGAAACGTACAGAAACCTCTCTGATGCTGCCCAGAAGTGACATCAGGGACAGAAATGTGAATGGTGCGTACAATCTGTCACGCAGGTTGCATTTGAAAAGTGCAAATAAATGACCTATCTACTTTTCCGAAACCACTTTTCCTTGACCTCGATGGAAAATGTCATGAGGTCGATGAAAGATGGAAAGGAGACTTCGTAGGGAAAAGACACAACAGTGAGTCTGAGTGAGTCTATAAACATGGACAACATGGATTTATTTTAATAATGGTCATCATTTAACTGTCTTCTTTTTCTAAAATCCAACAAAGCTAAACAGTTATTGTCATTTTTGGAGTGACTGGAAATGGACCTATGCTGTCATTTAGGTACGAGTGCATGTTGGGTTTTCACTGCCTTTTAAGTCTTTTTAACTGATCTGCAGTCCGCCATTATTCTTGAACTCGCTGAGGCTGAAAAGGACTCACAGTGTTGAATTGATGTGCTGTATGTATATACACCGGTGTTGATTCTGCCCATTACTTCAACAATCTCCCACTGTTTCAAGACTTGACTTCAAAGATGCTCCCCCTTACTAACCCTTTGGCGAAAACACACACATACACACACTTACAGTATACAACACACACATTTTCAGTCTTGAGAGACCAAACTGAGTTCAGTGACACTCACATCGTCCCTATCTGCACAGTTCCCCATCAGGTCAATACGCTTTCATGTGGGGAAAAAACAGCAGACTGTGCCTTTAATTAAAGAAGTGGCTGGCCACTGAGTTGTCCATCAGAGGCGTCAGAAGAGAGAGCGAGAGAGCTGGTGAGAGAGAGTGAGCGAGCCGGGGACTTTCATCCTCTGGCTTCAAACACTCTGCTGAAAATGGAGTTTTTAGCCACTCGGGCTAACGGACGGCCCTCAGCGCGTGACGACTCGCACCCCGCGGCGTCAGCGGGGAGCCTGCTCAAAAGCACACACGAGACAAAGATAGGGACTCACATACTGTAAGCGTGCACGAAAACGCCGAAGCACACATCGCGCGAAAACGCACGCACGCACGCTCACATTGCAGAGGAGGAAGCAAGTAGTCAGTGTGGAAGCTCCAGGAGCGTAATGACTGCTTCTGAAAGAGACAGACAGCAAAAGAGCAGAACATTTCTCTCTGAAAACTGGACCCTTTTATGTAACAGCTCTTTATAGACCCATAAACTAAAGCAGCAAAATGTGTGTGTGTGTGAGTGTGTGTGTGCGGATGCAGTTAACTTGGGAGAGCTCTGAGTCATCTTTCCACTTTGACGGCGCAGCATTCGTACTTGTCTCTTAAATAGTATAATGTGGTAGTGCACTGCTGTGTGTGTGTGTGTGTGTGTGTGTGTGTCTGGGTGCTTACCTTGAAACAGATATCCCGAGAATACCTACGTAAACTCTCATCTATACTAAGGTGACAAATGAAATAGTGGCAGAGCAAGAGAGTTGAAGATAAATGGCACAACCCCGGCGTGGAGCAATTAAACCTCTCTCTATGCCCACATTATTCACTTCCTCCTCCTCCCCGCTCCTCCCCGCTCCTCTCTCCAGGGGGTCTCAGACTCACTTTGTTTGTTTTAATTATTTTTCTGTATGCAAATGTGCCTTTCCTTCATAATTGCATGAGCTCCTTGTGTCTGATTTGGAGGATTCTGAGGGTGGGGAGGGTGGTATAGAGAAAGTTTGGAAGAGGGGGGGGGTAAGAAAAGAAGGAGCCAGTTATCGATTCCATCTTTGGAGAAGTCATCAGCTACCAGAGGTAAGGTAATCAATCGTTCATGTACATTACGCCGCCTCCCCCCCCTTTCCTTCATGTACTAGCAGCGTGAGAAGTGTTAATGCTACCTCGAGACATCAATCACACACTGAGAGGCGGGTGGGGAGGTGGGAGGAAGCACAGGCAACTGTGAGAGGAAGAGGAACAAAAAAAATAAAGGCAGCTGAACGTTTTAAAACCAGGGGACGTGGCGACTGATTTTAGAAAAAACATCACTTTGACCTATGGTAAAGGTAAGGAAGTGGATGATATTAAAACTTACAAGTACATTAGTACTGAAATCAACCTTCTATATTCTACAGGGTTAAATGCTTTTTATCGATGGCATGTTCTGCTCATTTTCAGGTCCAGATTTTTTTTATTATCTTATTCATCTCACACTGGTCTAAATACACAGCCTCCTCAGTTCAGCCTCAGTCTGAAACAGGCCCGGCACACGCAGTAGTTCTGTTAAGACCCGCATTAACATTTTTCATGATCTGATGACAAGTGGACAGCTTTAAGTACAGGTGTGAAAGCAGCCATGGCACGCTGAGGACACACTGAGATCCACATTCAGAGGTGGTGCTGGACTGCATACAGTATGTCCACGTCTATGCACCTAACGACTACTTTCACTGTCGATTAATCTGTTGTCTATATTAATCGATTCATTGTTTCAGAAAATGGTGAAAAAAGTTTCCCAAACCTCGAGATGACGTCGTCAAATGTCTTGTTTGGTGCAAAGATATGCAGTTTATTGTCATAGAGAAGGAAGGAAACCAGAAAATATTCACATTTAAGAAGCTGAAATCAGCGAACTTGAACTTTTTTCTTAAAAAGTTATTCACATCTGATGATCGATATCAAAATAGCTCATTTAAGAGCAGATAAATCAATGGCATCATATTAAAGTGAAATGAAATGTTTGAAAAGCCCTTAGAGATATGGTTGTGTCACAGATCCGCACCAGAAGGACATTACTTTTACTCTACTGACAGTTGGCAACTCAATATATGATATATGAATGAAAGAAAACAATCACATGAGCCCTTTAACACTCACAGACACCTCATAGCGTCATTGCAATTTTGTAGCCAGGTATTAATACGTAACTTTGAAAAAATAAGTCTTACTGCAGTACTCCTTTAGACATACACCTAAATGATCGTTTACAGCATCTCATGTGAAGCTAAAAGAAGCAGCTAAATCATGTCACAGGCAGCAACAGGAATTATGGGAAATTAGGTTTTTAATTTAACAAAGACCAGGCCTTACACTAATGCTACTGGTACCAGACAGAGGCTGCAAATCATCCTGACAGTGGACTCATCTGTTTCGGATAATTATCCTAAGGTATAACAGTTAATTAGACAATGATGTATTAATGTTTAAAAGTGTTACACGTTGTACAGTTAGTAAACACAAAACACCACAGCAAGACACAGGATAAAAAAAACTAACAGAAGGTGCAACTCATCCACCCGGACTGCGTTACTTCATCATCGACGACATAACTACTGTTTTCCCTTTGTCTTCCATTCTGCATTGTCTGACTCCTTAAAAACATAATATTAACACTGCGTGATATGAGGAAAATCTGTGATGTGCGATGACATTTTGAAATATTGCCATGACGATTACAACTTGCGATAATTAGCTATACCGGCCCCGTGTCTTTCTGCTTTCATCAGTAATTTCTTTAGTCATAAAAATAAAAAAATGACATAAATGATCAGAAAATACATATATCAATATAAATCAAAGTGTACGTGAATACCCAACTAACGAACCCTCCTGTTGTCCTGGGGTCAAATATGACCCGTTGGCAAATGTTTTTTTATATCAGAAATATGATTTTCTTTCATCTAATTGCCCTAAAATAAAAAGTTGGATGGTTGATGGGAAACCAGTACAAGGTTAATACAGAGCTTTGAGTTAAATAAAACGTAACTATAAACATATTTGGGGAAAAGCAACTTAAATAATGAAATAAATGTAAATTAAACAGCTGTAATTTTTCCAGTTACATACAATCACCAAGGCCCTCGACATCACCCAACAAAAAAAATAAAATAAAATAAAATGTTTTTTCTTATTCATTGCATTTCTTTTGCAACGTGTATTTATTGTGCATGTTCATATCACAGTGATGATGAACATGACATTTATCATCAGAATTGAACGATATTCAATTTTCAAAAGATCAAAATTTTTTTCCAAAAAAGCCTTGTTTCTGGGAAATTACTCTTATTCTTTTCTGCCTCGCCAAGTGTCATTAGAAAAGTAATCTCATTTTGAGAAAATATATCTAATTTTGTCTTAATCAGTTAATCCAGCTGATATTAAGATAGATTTCACCAGCAACAAACTAAAACAATGGTTTGCATAATATCCCAGCAGAGGAACAAGATTGTTTTCCTTTTCAGAGTCGGACCACTTGCACAACTTTTATTCTAGCTTTAGAAATCTAACCAAGCAAAGTTTGCTCACCCCATTCACAGATTATTTTGCTTAATAAAATCCAATTTGGAAAAATTTAAGGACACGTTTAAAGCTTCTTTCTATTAGGGCTGCAAAAAAAAAAATGCAATTTATGAAACTGTAGGCACAATTTTTTTTATTTTTTTATGCAGGAAAACCATTCACTTTGTGTTATCCCAAAGATGCTGAAGAGATGTTTTGGGGCAGGTGTGTGTGTGTGTGTGTGTTGGGAGGCTGCACAGCCTTAATGAGCTATCCCATAAAAACCAGAAAAAGATTGAGAGACATAAAGATATGGAGGGGGAAGAGACGGAGGGAGAGGAGGAGAGTACAGTGAGTTGGCTGTGTGCTCAAAGACAAGAGAACAAACCCCTCAAAGTCATTCGGCTAATCCATCTCGACAACACTGAAGCCTCTTCATATCGACCCCTCCCTCAGCTGTACACACAAACACACACATACACACATTTCACTTCTTTTCCTGACAGCCCCCCCCCCCCACACCCTTCCCTCCCCCAACCCACTACTATACCAGCAGCAGCTCCTCTCTGACTGTTGAAAGGAGAGAGGGATGAAACGAAGAGGAGGTGGAGGTAGGAGGAGGAAGGGGAGAAGGGGAACAGCTGAGGTTCACCCCGTGGGCGGTGTGGCGGCGTGGACGACTACTACAATAAGAAGTAACCTCCTACAGCTGATGGCTTCACTAACTGACCACCCACGTCTGGTGTTTTCCAGCCCGTTGCACATAAGAGTGAGGCATGGTGGGGAATCCTCTTTAAAGGAAACCTAAAGACACAATGGAGTTCCAATTATGGGATTTAGTGCCTGGTATACTTTCATTCCAAATTCAATATTGTCATTTACATTTGTGTAAACTTTCTGATTTTATATAAATTGGGTTTGGTTGCGCGTGTGTATATCTGTGTTAATTCAGCAAACCGGTCATACAAAAAAATTCCCACCAAAATGAACTAGTTCCCGTTGGGGTTGATGCTAGAACGGATCATCAAGCAGGAAGCAGTACGTTGAAATATGTGCTAATACCGCTAGCGGAGCACGCTAACTACGAATACGTTTCTCTTCAAAACAATACGATTCAACAGTTCAAATAATACACGCGCAGAGGCGTTTAGCTTCCTCGGGTTTTAATATGTCCGTTAGTCGTTGGTAAAACTCTTCAATGGCTGTAACGGTTCAGTAAATGTCTATAAAATGTAAACATGTCAGCTGTGGACCTGGCTAAGTTTTGTCTGCTCTACTTTGCTGCTGAAATGTAGGCTAAATGAATAAATGAATAAAGTTTCACAAAACTCTGAATTGATTTTATAGCCCTGATTGAAAGCACAGATTATTTCGTCACATCTGTACCTAGTAATGATTTGTATAAATTCAGAAAACAGTCTCAGTCTGTAAGTTGCAAACAATACATACTAAAAAAATACATAAATACTGATTTACCAGTGTATTATTAGACTATATTTAAGGTTATCTAACTCTCAGCTTTTGCTAACACATTTAGCCCCGGTGATGATGTGGCTAATGACATGTCAATCAAAACGTGATGTGTCACGTCAACACAGTCTGAGAAATGGTCTAAACAGCAGAAGGAGCTGTTTTTGGACTAGGTTTTGTAATAGTTATGAATATTTACTTTCACTCAGATTTTGGGGGAGAACTGAATGAGACACTCAACTATGACGTCATGTATGCATTTTGACTATTTCAAGCCAAATTTTCCAGAGGCTTTAGCATAAACTCTCACTGCAATTTTTTCATGTTGAATTAAAAAACAACACTTCACATGCTCTGCGAGATTCACGACCCTAATAGAGGGAGGTGAAGGCGACTGGAAGCTACAGTCTGCTTAACGCCTGGAGCCAGTGAGGTGTTTATACTGGACCTCCTCCCCTCCTCCTTCCTTTCCCCTCATTTGTCCGAGTTCCCGCCCCAGCGCTTGTCACTCAACTTGACGAGCTGTCAGCCTTGAATCTGCGTCCACCCTGAGGCCGAGGGAACACAGCCCATCCGCAATTAAAGCAATGTAAACAAAAATATGGAGGTGGAACGGTCACCTGTGCTGCATTTTTAATGATCACACTTCACACTGGTGTGTTTGTGTACCAGTGGTTGAAGAAGTACTCATGTACTTTAAAGTAAGTCAAAGTAAAAGAGGAATTACCACAGTGCAGAAATACTCTAGTACAAGAAAAACCCTGAATTTAAAATGTTACTAATGTAAAGTAAGTAAAAAAGTGAAGTAAATAAAAAAGTAAAAATACAGATTATCAATAAAATGTATTTCATAGTATTGAACATAAAAGTACTCACGCGGAACAGCTTTTCAAAGTGTTAAATAAAATACATTTTTTATTTGAAGTTTTAATGATTGTACCTGAAAAATACAGGAAGGAGGTTCAAAATGAGATTTAAAGGTGACAGGTGGAAAAATACAGATAATAGCTTTAAAACGGATTCAGATGAACATCTGACGTCCGCACAAACATGTTCTTACAATGCAGAAAAAACTCTGAACAAACAAAAAACGGAAATAAACAGTAACAGAGTTAAAAAGTTCAAGTCAGGGTCACTAGGGGCAGGATTATTAAATCCCTTGTTTAAGTTAACTTCAGTAAGAACACTGATAAGTAATCATAGCTTTGTCATGTATTTGAATCTGACAGTTTGTCTGCGGCCCATTTTGGGTACGTTCCTAAGTTTGGGAGAGAAATTTAGCAAATGAACCACACATTTACTGTACAGCTTGTCACATTATTAACGGTTGTTGATCAAAATCACCACGGTGACTAGAAAGCAGCGGGTCAGTACAACATTCAGCCAACCGTTTTATTTTTTTGTCACTCTCTCTCTCTCTCCCCCAGCAGCATCCTTCCTCACAACTCAAATGGAGAAGCGCCGCCAGAAGAGTCAATTTTTCCCGTCCAACCGTGGATTGGCTGCCTGTAGAGAGGGGGATTGTGGGAAAGGCAGGGCCAAGGCTCTGATGTTGTGTGGCCGTTGGCATCGTTTAGACGCTCGGCCCTCAGGACTGATGGCATTACTAAAGATTACTGCACTGTGCTTGGCAGCAGTGTGGGAGTTTTATTGTGTGTTTTTTCCCATGTTGAGTGTGTATTATCGATGTGTGTGTGAATTTTCCCGCCTGTATGTGTGTGTCCCCTCTGGACAGCTGGCGTGCCAAAGCCTGTTGAGCTGTTTGTCACACTTCTCTCACTCAGGAGTGCTCAAACTGCGTGTAGAGGCCTTTCATGGCTGACACGCTGAAAACTGTACTGACATATACACACACAGATACACATTTTTTTTTTTTTTTTTTTATTTTAAGCAGTAATTCTTCACTGGAGAATCCGCACAACACTTTGGCTCTTATGGTCCTCATGATCCAGATACCAGCTGACAAAAATGTGTTGTTATCCTCCTGTTAACATCACAATATAACCCTAAACCGTTACGTTTGTACCATTAGTACAATAAGATACTGTATTTACCACCAAGCATCATTCCAAATAAAGTCAATGACATTTTGGATTATTGCTGAAAATACTGATTTTATGATACTTAGCAAGATAATCACTGAAAAACACTTTTGGTAAAATCAACTGCTAAAAGTTGAATGCTAATGTTTGGCTATAAACGAACCACACCACATCACCAACGCTAAGCTTGCGACTTATTTGATTTCACATGCTTACCACTTCTACAAAAACCTTTCCTTTTCGCATGGCCTGATCCAGCTAGTGAATGGAACAATTTGCAAGAGCGCAACACTACGAGGCTGTAAAAGGCGAATCCGTTCTCACTCCAAAGGCGTCACGTTCTGACGCTTGATCGTGAGCCCTTGGCGCCTCTTTTCAACATCTGGGTACCCCTATAGCATCAGTTGTCACCACGCAGGGTACCAGGGAGAAGTCAACGGAAGTCCTTAGAGGCTGGAGATTGATGACATGCACCAGGTGATGAAAAGTAGCAAAACCCTTAATAAGAGTTAAGGGGTGGTTATGGAGGTTCATTTCCTGTTTTGTGCTCTGTTTATTTGTGCGTTTTCTCTTTCTCTTTATTATTTAAGCCCATCATCCAACCCCTTTTCCTAACCCCAACCAAGTCATCTACCCCGTGTGTCGGAAAATGTCACCTGCGTTGAAATGTGACGCCCTGACTAAGTGTCAGTATGTGTCAAACTGGGAGTGAGAAATGTGTTGTAAAGGCGCACTAGTGAGCTGTTTAATGTCCCCGACAAGCTCTGTAGTCTCATTTAGCCACCTGTTAACTAATGCCTGTAAACGCTTCACGGGGTGGGGTATTAACGTACGTACATATTTTATGTTGTAGAGCAAAATGTGAAAATGTCTTAAGCTTGTGTTGACCACAGACATTATTTCAGGCATCTGACCAAAAACCCATTGACTTTAAGATGAAGGAACTAGAAGCACAAAACTAATTTCTTCAGATTTCTATAGATTATGTCTTTCTTCACATCAGTCTTACAGTCTTTGCCAGTACATGAGCTGGACAGTGGGCTTTTCTGTTATGCATGCCAATTGCATCTTTGTTTCCCAATTAGATCAGTTACAAGGAAAAGACATGAGAGAATCTAAAAACATGTTTTTAGATTAACTGGATGTACTTTTCTCCAACTGTCTGAACTGGCATCTGTTTCTTTTTTTATGTCTTTTTTTATTTATTTTTATAGGTCCATCATTTTCATGTCCATGTAGACAGTTACACTGGAATCTCTAATCAGAATGAGCTAGTGTCTCTTCATTATCATTTGACAGCAGTGTTGGATTTTCTCCATGAACCGCTGCCATTTGCTTCCCCCAAAGCGGCTCTGTGTCACAGTGTGAGCTCCATCCCTAAAGCGTGACACACAGTTTACCTGTACAAAGTCTTGACATTTTACTGAAATCCTGCTGCAGCACTCAGAAAAGTGACACGCTGCTCTCCTTCCACATATCAGGAAATAGGAGAAGCAGTGTGGCAAGTAGTCGTTTAGTACATTTGTTTCGTTTTTTGCTTGGGGTTGTAATGGAAAGTACAGCCATCAACCAACAGTCAAGGTAAGGGAATGCAGTGCAGGAGTAATATTTATAGACATAGAGTCACTTTAGAAAAAGATATAATTACAGCCAGTACAGAGTAACATCAGGGTTAAATATCCCATAATAAAAGACCTTAAAAACTTCTGAATCCAGTTCCAGTATGTAAAGCTTATTTTCATATTTAAATTGAGGTGTTTTCACATGGATACATTTGGTTGAGCTACCTTTGCTTTCACACTTAGCATGACATATGTCCTATCATCAACAAGGTGCAAATCCCGGTATTAGATATTGGTTTGTTGACCGGCACATCTGACGTTGGGATGTTGTTAATTCTGCTAATTTTCAACTCCTTTAAACTACTATTTACTTTACCTTGTTTACTGGCGACGGTAGCCTTGCAGGACTTCCTGCAACTGGTCCGAAAGTCCATCCGAAAACTGTCTTCATGCTGTAAATGAACCATCAGTTTGATCTGCACCAACTGGGCGAAAACCTTCATTTCCGTACACTTGAAATACACATTCACAGTCAGAAATGCACCGCGGCATGGCGACATACCGAGGTTATTGCTGTGCACGGTGTGTGAACCTGTAATTCAAGTGTCCGGAAATAAAGGTTTTCACCCAGTGATTGAGACAACCTCTTTTGATTGGACAAAAGACCAGCGGTTTGGTCCGTAACTTTAAATTTCAATTCTGCTTTGATTATGCGTCCATGAAGAAACACATTAGATGCTACGCTTTTGTTTTTTTTAATGGTCTGTCACAAAGTTCTACTTGGTCTTTTGGTCACATTAATCCCAGTAAGCAGTTTGTAGTTCCAGCCACTCCGGAACCAGTTTTCCTGGCCAAGAGACGGGTCTTTGGCTCTTGAAACCTGAAGAACTGGTTCACGATTAGACACCGCTTCCGAACCAGCCTTCAAACTGCTTGGGTGGAAATGGGGTAAAAACACATTGGACATGGCTTAGATCTGACAGGTCACGGTGTTGTAAAGCTACATGAACTGAATGGATTCTCTGCTTTGGAGACACGATCAGATAACTTACGCATATCTGCATGAGTCACTTCTTATACTTACTTGAGAAAAGATAAACTGTAATGTCTTTTGGCTGCTTACGTGTGTTTTGTTTGTGTGCATGCTGTTAGTGTCGAACGAACGTGCATACGTACTGTAGGGAAAAAATACTTAAATGAACGTGTAGAAAAATGTGTGTTTGAACACATTTCTGCATGAACAATTCTCCAAGTATTAATTTGGAACTGCTAATCCTTTTATATTCTCCTCCTACTCCCCAATGCTGTAAGGCTCTCTGGCTGTGGATTGTACAGCAGAGACACACACAACCACACACACAAGTCCCAGCTTTACTTACCGTTTTTATTGTATGACAGACCAAAGCTGTCGCCTTTTCTTCACCCTGCACAAGCTGGTAAATAAGGGAAGTTGAAAACAGCAGGTTAAAAGGATTTGTGGGTATTGAAGTTCAAATATTAAGGGCTATAGTTGTAATGAATGGCTGTGCATAGGAAGTGTATACATCTGGATGAAAGACCCAAACTTACAGGTAACAATGCTGTGTGAAACAGACTACTATTGTACCAAAGTGCCTTTCCATTCTTGAAACTTCTGGCTCCCTATTTGTTGAAATTGTTGGAGGCAAAGAAGGACAGGAAAGGAATTAGTTTGTTGTTTTTTGCCACAACACTGGAGATACCACTATTAAATGTGGTAAATTATAGCAACTGTAGTTGTTTTATAGCCCATGAATTCAGCAGTAATAGTGACAAAATATTGACAACTAGGTAACTATGTACAAATATGACCAGTTTTGAATGAATACCAGGGAAAATGAGAGATGAACAGAGGACAGAAGGTACAAAGGAAAATATGAAAGACAAAATGGTAAGAGAGAGAGCAAAGACAACACAAAATTAATTGAGCAAAGAGGCTTTGACCCCTAGTCAATGACGAGACGGGGTTCTGGATCTGGCTTTTCAAACCTTCCTCAATTTGCTTGGACCACATCTTCTTTGGCACAGATCTTTGAAACTTCCAAACAACTGGATATAGATGCCAGTCAGGGTGGTATGGTATCTGGGTGGCGTTCATTCGGCAGACATGTCCACACCACTGCAGCCATCTCGATTGAATCACCTCTTCAATTGTCCGTTGGTTTGAGCATCTTGGCCAGCTGCTTTCGCCATGGAGTCGGTGATGAAGCGAAACACGCAGGATCTGCCACAGGCTTTGCATTTGGAAAACCTCGAGTTGTCCAGTTCTGTTGACAAAGACCACCAGGGCACGTATTAGAGGGTCCAAATAAAATGAATGAGGCCAGAATGAATCTAGAAAATATAGTGATTTAGTATTTCTAGAAAGAAGTTCAATTGAAGTCTATTGAAGCCAGGCTGTCAGTATTATTACTATTTAAGATACATTCTCCTCAGATGCAATGTGCTTAACAACCTTTCGCCTTGATGGAGACACTGGCCTGTTTCCATAGGCTCTACTTGAGTGATGTGTATCCTGCTGTGTCTTGGCTTTCCACTGTGGACTTCTCCTGAACCAAGCAAGGAGCAGCGACGCAAAGGGAAAAAGGAATGAAGTTGTAGTGCAGAGACCAAGGGCAGCAGGGATGGAAGGGTGGATGATGAAGAAAAAGAGAGGGAGTAAAAAGAGAAATGACTGTCCTCACTCTGCCTCCAGATCCATAAGCTCCAGAGCAGTAAATTTCTTGCCATTTCATGGCCGTCAGCCGGGGCCAGTAAAAAGCCGGCGCCGCCGCCGAGAAGAAAGACCCTGGAGGGCCGAGGTGAGCCTGAAGGACAAGCTGTCCCTCACACACATGCACACACTTGCTCTTTTTCTCCCTAACACACACTTTCTCCTCTTCCACTCTCTCATTTTTTTTGTCATCCTCACACACGCTTTCGCTCCCCTCTCTCTTTCACACAGTTTCTTCCTCCTCACCCCTCACACCCAATTTCTTGTCAATTTTTGTTCTTTTCCTCTCTCACACACACACACACAC
>JAPQRN010000013.1:10149319-10172345 GCA_037367275.1 Coranthus polyacanthus
GTCAACTTTGACACAGTGCTGCTGTTCAACTGGACTGTTTGGTGTGTGGTTAGAGCTTTATCTCCCAGTGTGTGTGCATGCGTGTGTGTGGGGGCAAACGTCGGCGCGTACATTTAGAAGTGTTTTAATGTATTTTCAAGAGTCGATTTGTTTTCTGTCTAGATCTTTTTTTTCCTCTACTCAAAGGTAGCGTTTGCAAATGAAAGCACGACAGAAAATGGTTTTGCCGTGCGTGTAAATGTGAGATGGTGTTTGACTCTCATTCAACAATTCACTTTTATTTTATGCAGGTGCTAAACGTGAAACTGTTCTGCCTGCGATCTTGGTATTTGTAAGATTTTTTTGTTTGAAATAAACACTTCACAACCCTGAGCATTTTTCTAACCAACACCAGGTTGTTTTTATTCCTAAACCGAACAAACCATAACCTCTGCGTTTTGGAGACGTGTTATGGACTTCCCTGCATGTTGAAATGAGGCTCTAAGGTACAATATGCACCAAAATGTGATATCACGGCAGTACGTGATGAGTTGGGAGTGAGAATGTGTACTCGCGGGAGAAGTGAATGAGTGAGTGAAATTCTTTCTTCAATGCTTAATGCTTGATTCTTTCTTTAAAAACTTAATAATTCCTAATTACGAGCTCGAAGCACTTCAAGACTCAAATGTAAATCCACTGGAAGACTGTGAGAATTATACAGTTTTGAGTTTCTCAGTTGGATCTTTGACTTCGAGTTCCATCGTTCATTTACAAGTGAGAGTTCGACATGAGTTCATCACTGTTTTTTCTCTATTTATGGCTCTTTTCTTGGTTTGGTTGAATTTCTTGCTTTGTGTTCCCTGTATTTGTAGCACATTTCTGTATTTGCCCTGTTGTTCCATATTAACATTTCCTGTCACCACTCTTAAGAATGTGGTGGAATATAACTAATTACTTTTACTCAGGTACTTTATTTGTGCACATTTGAGGTACTTTACATGTCCAATAAAATAAATATTATTTCTTTTTCAGAGTCTAGTTTTTGTCCAGTGTGGTTTGACACATCCCCAAATGTGTTGACTTTGAAAATATGTGATAAACTTAGGGCCGCATGAGCAGCGTTTACATTTATTTTCACGAGCTTCGCAGCCTAAACGCACACTGATTGGTCATTTCTTTATTATAGGTGGAAATAATAAGCACACAGACAGAAAATAGACCGTCAAGTTCACACATGCACTTTTTTTATTTAATTAAACTGCATTCTTTTGCGAGAATATAATTGCGCAGGATGACACTGAGTTTAAAACTCTCCTAAATAAACTCAGTCAAACCCTGCTTTTCATTGTTTAAGAACATTTCACTGATAATATTTTAGGTTTTGAATGCTGACTTTATACTCGTAGTGGAGTATTTCCACAGTGTGGTGTCTTTTACTGAAGTAAAGGATGGTTATTTTTAGTTAGTGGTGTCCTGTATTTAAAATGTTAGGGCAGCAGATTTCATGTGTATTTGTGTTGTGACATGGAAACAAACTGACATGTAATATGCTGTCATTAGTGTGTCTGTCTGTGTTGCTCTCAGCAGGGTTACACAGATAGGTCAAGGGCCAAGGATGAACTTACTGAATTTTGGAGCAGATCTATGAAAAGGAGCCGAGGCTGAAATCTTTATTTTTTGCTTTTCCTAACATCGTGGACACACGTTTGATTGGACGCAGTTTGTGGTAGCTCTTTATTTTCCTTTCTGCTTCTTGAACTTTCCCTTTTGCAAACCAAATGATATGACCCCAAGTGCATCTTTAACCCATATAACATAATGTGTTAATTAAACATATCTACGGAGGCTTAAACCCTTTCATACAGTCATTACACAATCACATGGGAAATCCGTCTTCCGTGGGACCAGATAACGATTTCTACAGTCACGGTTGTTGAAAATAGACTAAAACCACATCATAGTTGGGTTTTGTCATATTACCTGAGCACTTTTTAATCTCTTTGCAGAACTCTGTCAAAACACAGACCGTGTGAAATCCTCCTGCGGCTCGGCCCCTGCGTCACGCTGCTAATAGGCCTGACGCTCTCGCAGTTACAAAAGGACAATTGCGGCAATTTCCTCTTTCCCTTAATCATCTCCTTTTTTATGATAAGGATGTAACTAACTGCGGAGGTGAAGTTACATTCTAATAAAGTCAGACGGTTAATAATGTAATCTTAAATTACGCCGTAATTACTGCCTCTTAGTCACTGGGGGATGCTCTGTAATTCAATCACTGGCCCCTGCGATACTGTACAACAAAAAAAAAAGAGGTACGTTATCAGGGCTATTTTACTGTGGAAATGAATAGCCCTACCCACCACTGCTCCCGCTTGGGGTAATTAGACAGCACAGTCTCTGGCTGCACACAAGCCCAGACGCTCAGTTATCAGCGAGGAGGCCGCATTCATCAGGGCTTTACAACCTGCAGGGAGATACATGTGTGTGTGTGTGTGTGTGTGTGTGTGTGTGTGTGTGTGTGTGTGTGTGTGTGTGCCAGGATGTCTGTTTGCATTTGTTTGCATGCGTTTTTGTTTTGTTTTTGTCTTTTTCCTGCGGCATCTGTAGGTGTATTTCTTTACGGAAAAGGTGTGTGTGGGAATTCACGTGGAAATGCGCAGATCTGCCAAAGCTGCAGCTTCTTTTCTAACTCTGTAAATCTCTCCCCACAGTCCTCCTTAACCCCTAAACCTCCTCGGATGGGAATGAAATGTTCCCCTCTCCGTGGACACACACGGGAGGAAATGTGTGGGAATTGTTTTTCGGCTGGGTCGGGAGGTTCGCACACACACACGAAAACACACACACAAAAACACGCACATGCATAAATGCCACAGGACCCAAACCCAATTTGTCATTTATTTTCAAGAGGGTGATTTCTTTAGAGGCACTGCTTGCTAGATATTATGTGGCAGGGAAAATCTAATGCCCCTCAATAGGTTTTCCCCAGGAAAAAGGAGAAATTAGATTTGCGAACTGGGAACTTCATTTGGCATGAGTGGCTCAGACTCCAAGAGGAGGAGGAAAACCTGCAAAGGGAGTTGCAACGAGGGGGGGAGAGAAATGAAAATCCATACTGCAGTGCTGAATCAGCAGTCCCTCTTCCCCGACTCCCTTGTTCTTCTACCCATCAGCACAGCGGATTCCTTCACCATCACCTAAAAGGAGTCAGCGCTGTCAACCTTATTTTCCTCTCTTGGTACGTCAACTCTTGATTTCACCCTTCTTTTTCTCTTTTTCTTAATGCTACCTTCCAAACCTGTGCTTAAATGTTTCACACACAAATCCGGGATTCACCCTGATTTTTTTTTTTTACCCAAATTTGTCCATACTTTGCATACAAGTTCGGGCAATGCCTAGATGACTTTGAAAAGACTTTGAAAAGACTCTCACATCTAAAGACAACGTATCAAGACTGGGAATCTCGGAGGGGTCATTCTTTGGAAGACTACAGCTAGATTCCTCTTTTGTTTTTTTGAGTTTTTGGTTTTGTTTGAGTTTGAGATCATCAGATTTGAGGATTTAGTGAATAAAATTCAAAGTTTGTGGCAAATCCATTGGCCTTCTTGGCTCTAAACTGCTGAAAGACTCTCATGACTGTATTCCGACAGTGCACATTTGTCTGCAACAGTGAAATTGTTGGAAAAGTTGTTTGGTGTATGGCCAGCACTGGAGTAAACTCTTTAAATCTGCCTCAGACTATGTGGACACACAAATGATGAAGGCCCGGATCCTTTAGAAAACGTAAACACACATCTTTTAACTAAATGTGTAGCATATTGAAATTGTATTCATTAAAAAAGGCTTTAATAGACGATTTTATCCAATCACTGCAACTTTTCTTGTATTTTTTTTTTGTTTTTTTTGCCATGTGCTTTGCAATTTTTTTTGGTGTTTGTTTTGAAAAAGCTACTATGAAATCAGGCACTGAGCATGCAACAATCCCCAAATTCTGGAAGGACTGTGTTTTAGAAAACCTCAGTGCTTTCCCCATGATAAATTTAGAATGAAAATTGCCCACATCATTAATCCGACTCTATGCAAAGTAGGAACATATCTGTGCACATATAAGTGAATTAGGCCCAGTCTGAGTGACTTGAAGTAATGTTGCACAGAAAATAGCCTCCTATTGAAACGAGAGGTAAACAACGAAGGCGCCCTCTGACCTCACCCCCCCACAGTGAGACCACTGAAGAAGAGAGAGTTAAAATAGATGCCTGGCCCCCAGTGAAGGGGCCAGGTGCAAGGGCACGGTGAGAAGAGAAAAAAAGGAGGTGGCGATTGTGTGGGTGTTCCAATTTGTCAGGGATGGGAGTAGAGAAGATGAGGTTTGGAGTTTAAGTTCCGAGGGTCACCGCAACCTCCTTACCCCCAGACAGCCTCTTCTTACAACATAAAAACAAATAGATTTTCATGTCACGCTGTCAGTGCGGTGACAAGAATACGCACCTCCCTAACACATCCGTGCATGGGTAGTCACGACGCAGAGCCCAGGGTTCATTGGAGAAACATGCGATGCGGTGGAGGCATGATAAATCTGACACCGGTGCTCTTATTTTAAAAGCTGACAGCAAACAGTCACCCAGGTGTCAATGCCTGATCAGATGGATGACTCCCCAAACAGGCAGAAGCACACAGACGAGATGCACATACAGTACGTCACAGTGTGAACACATATAGCAGCTGATGGGTGTCAAAACTTTCCCAGCAGAGCCTCAACAATGATGCGAAATGACCACGGATTCAGGAACGCAGATTATGTGTGGTGGATGAGGATAATGTGAAGATTACATTCCTCCACCATGAGAGGATTATGTGACAACAAGAATGAATTGGATACACCGTTTTCACGTGTTTTGCCACGTGGAAAGGTTTGACAATGGATTGGTTTGGGAAACTTTAACAAAGTTGGTATTCATAAACAGGCTTCAGAGCAGAACTGTATTCTTTCAACAACACAAGGATGTATTTATGCGTCTCTCTGTTTTCCGTATTTTTTTGTATTTTTGATTGAAATGCTTTCTCCTCCATTGCTTGGACAACTGGTTAACAAGCTATAATGTGCCCTTGAGTTGTGAAAAAGAAAGAAGGGTCAACTCTGCACAAGCCACAAATGTCTGGTACTTGTTTATGAGACACTGGGTTTCGTCCTGGATCTTGGAACCTTCCAGAATCTGATTTTTGATTCTACAGCCTGAAAACAGAGGCAACAGTATAAGTCTAGATTCCTTGAAAGACCACTTAAAACCTTTTTATCTAATAATGCAAACAACTATTAAGCATTGTGGCTTTAACTGATTTTAAAAACATGGAAGACAGACATAAGAACAGTGTTAATGCATTGTTTTAATGCAAACACCAGATGATTCAGTCAAGACGCAGGACTATACACTAAGTATTTACACTAAATGAATTCAGAGTCATCAGAGAGGGATCGCATAGTTAGAACTGAACAAACAAACAAAAGATGAAGAAAAACAAGACTATATAATGATTGTTGATTCAACAAATGGGGGCAACAGTAATGATTTTAATCCAGTGCAATGAAGCTAGTCAACTAGCTAGCTACACACAGGGGTCAATGTGGCCTGTTTTTGGTCTATCAGTAAAACGTATTTTTTGTAGAGGATATCATTTGTGCATTTACATGCCTTTAGGTTTTATGAGGGCAGTGGATACACTACGGACAACTACGGGAGAAAGAAGGGGATTGACATCCAACAAAAGTGCCCAAAGCAGGGGGATATTGTGGATAGTCACCACTCTGCTACCAGGCTAATCTCAGAAACGCAACTCTTATGTGAATTGATTTTTTTACCCCCTGTTAGACCTCACTCCATCCTCCAGGCCATGAAAAGACCATGATGTATGGAGGCTCAGGAGCTTATGATTTAAGTAACAGTAACAGCTTGTTACTACGTTGTCACTTGTCACTGTTCTGCACCACAGGGAGGATCATAGTATGTGTGTTTTAGCCTGTTTCATTGTTTAGATGTCTTTGTATCATAATTGAAACCATTTCCCCTTACTCCTAGCACAAAGGTAGAATTTGATGAATGTCACATTTTCTAATAAGAGTCATTGCTTTATGGCTGAGAATTAAGTCTTTTGTCAAAGAATGTTGATAATTTACTTGCTTGTACAAGCTAACATGCCAATCACCCAATGCTTTTATCCAAATAATACAATACCATTAGTGTATACTCCTGCTGCATTGGTGGCCCAAGTGGGATTTGAACCCCTGAGTCTTGTATTTTTAATATTTATACTTCCATGCCTGATTGAACAGATTTTTGGGACCATCTAGTCCTGGCAGTGTTGTGTTTCTTTTCCATGCTCTACCCATCAGGTTACACTGTGGAAATGTGTGTCTTGTTCTGTGTCATGTTGGATGGGACTCTTCTCTGCAGCAGCCAGCAGACTGTGTGTTTAGATTGGAGGATTAAACTCAGTCTAGTCTTTCAGATTCTGACCACAGTGTAGTCTTAGGCCAAGACCCACATTTAGACTTTCTTCTCGAGGGCTACTCACAACAGTCTCACCACAGAAACTATAAATCAAGACTGTAAGGTTGTTGATATTTTTCCATTTTCAGGTTTTTTTTTTCGTAAGGTCCTAACTTTTCACTTTTTAAACTCTTATAATTACAAACTTTAGTAACAAAGTACGTACACTTACTGGCAAACAAGCCAAAGCACTGAGAGTTAGAACCTGCAGCTTGCCAACATATCACAGAAGCTACTGGACGTAGACCAATCAAAACGGCACAAGTCATCGATTATGGTTAAATAAGAAACATCTGCAATCCCGGTCTGTGAGACAGGTTGTGTTTCATTTTGTGAACCAGTTTAGTTCCTGGGACTAAAAACTCTTTCCATTTCCCTCACATCAAAGAAATGTTTTTCTTTAATGGTAATGGAAGTCAACGGTGCAGAAATACTGGTAAGGTCATGTGATGATATAAAGCCATTAAAACGTGAGGATATTGAAACAAGCTGCAGATTCCTTTCTGGCTTAATAAGTACATTTCCATGCATACTAATACATCACTATTGTTCCAAAAATGATAGGCGTCATATAAACTGCAAATTTCATTTCGATATTCCAAATTAGGCCGTATTCAGAATGTAGAAGGTTTGGATTAAGACATGGTATGGCTGGTATAATTCAGTTTTAGGAGCATTCTTTGGAAATGTTATAAATGCATTCAGAATATGCGTCTCAGTTGGGCTGGGGAGGGGTACACACCCAAGAGAAAGGTGGGCATTACTGGTCAGCAGGAGAAACACACCTACCAAAGCTCTTCAGCAATTTCTTCATGACCATATCATAGCACATCAAACATATTCTTGTGCAACTATTTGAAAAACCTGGTCACCATAATGCCTTTGTTGCATATCTGGTTTTGGCCTTGACTTGGTCTCAACCCCTCAAAGTCTTAGTCTTGTCTCAGTCTCAATACATTGTGGTCTTGGTCTCGGTTTAGGTGGTCTTGACTCACACTTATATGCAGAAATACCACGAGGCCAACCTTTTCAATGAAGACTGTTGGAAGGAATGAAAAAAGGAGGCTGTTTGGATGGGCGAATATGTCAGCAACCGATGGAAAACTTTTTAAAAATGTCATCTGGCACAAAGAAGCTGAAGCCACTAAATGACTTGTCAGGGTATCGTTAATCAGAGTATGCTCAGCTGCAAGTAAACAGGAATATTAGTGGAATATTCATTTATATTAACCATGCAAACAGCTTAATAGAATAGATTCTCTTGTGGAATAAGCAAAAAACTGAATATTTTGTTCATGTTTGTTTTGGAAAACACATTTCAATAAAGAAGGTCAATGTTTATCAACTGGTATTTGTCTGTGAGTATTTTAGGTTAGTCCATTGTAGTTAAAAAATAAAGTCGATGTGTTTTTCTACGATTGACAGCTGAACTGATGTGATAAATCTTCCATGTCAGGTTCAGCAGTGTGAAACAAACAGCATTTGACCCACGTCTGCTTTATATAGTGTGTACACCTGTCAGGCTAATAGTATAAAACAGGATTGACTCCCTGACTTGATGAAAATCACTTGTTTTATGGCCTGTGCTGCCATTGCTCCTGGTGCTGAAACCACCAGAGTAAAAACCACAACTGCATCATCCTCCCGAGCCCCCTATTACACACAAACACCTCGTAAAACATCCAAATCAATTTGTTTTAAAAACACGTTTCTCACAACCCAATTGGGTGGTTTTAGAGATATATGATGTTCCCTCAGCCACAAAGAAGGAAAAATCGCTGGCGCCCGGCGAGCCCATTTGTCCGGCTTGATGATGCGGTGGCCCTGTCACTGCTGCTGCCATTAAGGATGAAGAACAAAAAAAAAAGAGAAAAAAACATAGGGGCAAGGGGGGCCGTCACCCCTACATCTCACAGCCCAACGGCCCAACGGCCCACCGACCGCCTGCCTCGCTGTACGCCGTGACCAGCACCCAGCGCAGGGGGCATAAATCAAGATAATTCTCTTCACGCCTTGAACTATGACCCTGGCGCAATTCACACCAACATCAGATGGGAGGTGGGGTGGGGGGGTGACGAGGAAATGAAGCAGTGGGGGTGGAAAAAAAAAAGAGTCCGGCTCAGAGAGATGGTGGTTGAGGCAAACGGAGGAGCTGTGTGTGTATACGCATGTTTATGTGTGCGAGACTGAGCACGTGCATGCGTCCATTGCGATTAGTCACCGCCGTCCAGATTGAGGCGGCCGTCCCATCTAAACGCTCTGTCTTTATGAGCCATTAATCTTCGACTCGGGCCATTTTCATTACCGCCAAACCCCGCTTTGGAGCCACCAGCTGCATGATACTGCATAGTGGAAATTAATAACCCACCCATCTCTGCCTTACAATTGCCCCCCCCCCCAAGCCTACCCCCTCCTCCCAACACACCTCTCCATCATCGCCCCGCCTGCTCAGGACCTTGCATATGATGGAAGACACAAGAAGATGAGTTTCCACGCCACTTTTTTGTTGCTATTTGCGTCTCTGCATCCCTGCCTGGCAAGATTTCAGTTTTCTTGAGTCTCTTTCCTACTGTCCACACCCCCCCCCGGCACCCACCACCACCACCCCACCCCTCCTCCACCGCTGTTACTGCACACACACCCTTTCTCCTTGGCTGCCATTTGACTCCCCTGTCTAAGACAAACAATTCATCCTGAGCATTTAAAATTCTCTAGATGCCTTGATGCTCTTGATGCAGCCGCAAGAGAGGAGGAAGAGACAGAAACGAGGAGAAAGAAAGGCCTGAGAGAAGAGGGAGTGGAGGTGAAAGTGAGAATACAAGAGAAGGAGGGGTTGCGTTTATAGATACTAAGGCCTTCTCTGAAAGTCCAGACCAAGGTCCAAACCAAGGTTCATGATTTTTGGTACATTGTACACATTTGATCTAATTCATTTTGGTTTCACATTGCTAGTTTACAAGTGCAGTAAAGAACTTTGTGCGACATACTGAAGTTCTGTCGTCATCACCTTAATGGACTGCATCTCCCTATACTTGATGGTGATTGGTTTGTAGACGGGTGTGTGTCTGATGTTTATTGGATTCATTTTGTTGCCGCTATACTGTTATGGCATACATACTATCAGCAACTCGAGACTAAATGCACATAAACATCTTCATTCAGGTAGGGTTACTTTTTATTGCTTTGTTGGCCAGTATGTCTATTACTAACTTGGTCTCCACCTCTCCCCATGAGCTATTAAGGCTCAGTTTTCCTTCTTCTGGTTCATTTTCTTGTTCTTTTGTTTAATTGCTGACAGTAACCATTAAACAAAACTGTAAACTAATCCTGCCATAACCTCCTAACTTTGTGAAAGCCTGAACTGTCCAAAAAAAGTGTTTCCACAATCTGATCTGAACCAGCAGCACCTCTTTTCACTTGACCAATTTCCACATTGGAGAAGTTTAGCAGAAAGCTTCTATTTCAACCCAAAGTGTGATGTTTTCCTCAACCTAATCTACAAGTTTTGGTTCCTAAACCTAACCTAACCAAACTGAAAATGTCAATGAAAACACAAGTCTCACTCGATGCAAACTGAAGTCCTCTACATGACAGTCGTGACCCATTCACCCACGACTATTTTGCCTATATGCAAGTTTTTCACTTTTTATACTCCCTAATCTCACTTAGAGCCCATCAGCCATAAAGTCTTTCCGCTAGAAAGCCCTGAAGGCTAACTTATCCCAGTACCAACCAAGGTTTTTTTGGTACGATCCGGTCTGTGGTCTGGGTTTGAGGTTTAACATGTGCAATTTTGGTCCAGAAGTCCAAACCAAATGAGTCTAAAAAGTCCCAAAGTCCAAACCAAATCATTTAAGTGTGAAATCACTTGATTTTTTTTTATGTGAACTGAAAGAGAAAGGCTTCCTGGGTATATTTAAAAACCCTAGGTGCCTTCCGGCGTGGTTATTAGTAAGAAAAGAGACAGAACATTATTAAATGTAGTAGCTGCTTAGGCACCCTACAGGGCGGAAGAGAAAGACATGGAGGAAAGGATGGAAGAAGAAAAGGCTGAGGGAAGAAAAGTGGCCTCTCCCTGAAGCTCCACCAGCATGGAGACCCAGAGAGCCTGTTGAGTGGAATACAGCTGAGATATGGTGTGATGTGACAGCGCTGACACCCAATAAAGAGGAACAGCATTACAGCAAATTAATAGCCCTCATCGGCGGATGGGAGGCACAGGAAATTAGCGAGGTGCTGCTTGTGCCGCTAAAACATTGATAAAGCACAAAGGCTGTTTAAAAAAGGGGGCCGATACACAGCTGCAGCGGTCGCACTTGATGTCTGTTTATGAAACACATTCATTATGAGGCTCCACATGAGTCGTCTGCAGGAGTGACCAGTAAAGTAAAGGGAGTGACACTGTGACAAAATTGAAAGTTGGAAATTGTTTTTCCTGCCGCAGTGTGCCATCAGAGGGGAGCCGTTCTCATTTCCTGTTGAGAAGTGCAGTGCATTGTGGGCAAAAATATATATAGAGTTTTGTGATATAAATCGCTGCTGGACATCCATCACCTTACATAAGAGACAAAACAGTCAGGAAAAGCAACTTTCTTGAACTAACTTTGTATTTAGTGCATCTTCCAGTCCTCTATTAGAAGTCTTAGTGTTAAAAACATTTTGAAAGTTGCGTATCTGCTCATCAGTCGAGCTAAAATTCTGCTCGGCGTCTGGAAAAATACCAATTGCAATGCAACTTTTCTATAAAAAGAAATGCAATCAATACCATGTAAAGTTTGAAATGGACCGTGCCTCCACTGACCTCCATTTCATCCTGATCCTTCAAAGCACCAGGATCCCTCTAAACGCAAATCAATACAAACAATATTCAGACATATAAGAGACTCTAAATGAACTCCACATATTATGCTATTCCACGGCCTCTTGCATCCCTCAGTCGCTTTGCATAATGAGATAAACAGTGTATACAAGGCCCCGACGACCCGCGCACTGCCTCGGCCAGCCTGTGTTTGTGTAGGAGAAGAGGTAAAGTCAGGCGTTTTGACCTGCCTCTGTTTTCAACCTGGCAGAGTTGATAGAAGAGCTGTGGTCTCTTGAGACTTGTATCAGTTTGTTTATTCCCGAGAACATGATATATTCTGCTTAACACATCACTTGTCTGAAATATGCACTACCATTAATAGTGGTTAGTCAGTCGAGTTGTGTTACAGCAGCAAATCATTTCCATAAAACACAGAAAAACAATGATGAAAAAAGATTTTAACCATGGACTGAATGTGCAGTCTCAACCCAGCTGCCAGACAAAAAATGTCTCTGCAAAATGTGAAGAAATAATCTCAACGTAATTTGCCATTGAGGGATTCTCTGACTTTCATCAATAGGCAGGAGGTGGTTGGTGTGGATGATACAAAATCTTCTTCTATTAGAGACCAGAGTTCACATCCCATGTCCCATTTGTAGGTTTAGGCGTTGGTTTAAATAATACATGGCGAGTCAATTTCTCTAATGTCACCGCGATTTGTCATTAAAGTATCTGCAATGTTTTATCCTTTTCTCAATAGATAGGAGGTAGAAGTTAGGGTTAGGAAAAGATTATGATTTGATTTTAATACTAAATACTGTACACGAGTCCTTTTTTTTTTTCATCAAAACTTTTATTGCGGTGAATGGATTGGCAGCCTCTTCACTCTTCTGATTTCAGAGAAACTGTTGTATCAAAGTTAACTTAACTGACACAGAATAATGGCTATATTGCTGCCAGACCAGTAATCACAGTAAAGCACTCTAAAGTACAAACACTATATTTCATACCAGCTTCAAATCCAATGTGTTCATGACTGAGTAATTATGCTGTATGTTTCTCTGCTGCTGCGACTTCTTTGCAGCTTGTACACAACAAGCTCATAAACCAAGGAGACAGAGGAGGTGTCTCCTGCTGATGATGTCATCGACCTTACCACGGATAACCTCACATGCACTTTCTGCAATGACATCACATGCCACGCCCCGCGCTCGGTCCATTTTCTCCACAGCGGTCGTGAATCAGTCGACGCTGAAAGCTTTTATCCAAACACAGAGCAAACTCTCGACCCTGGACCAAATACATGAACAAGATGTTTGTGGGTGGGTGGATGAGAAGGGTGGGGGCGTGGTGGTGGGGGTGAATCGGGTTGGGCTGGGTTTAGACGCAGAGAAAGTTCAGCGTGCCTTCAGGCGTCGAAGTATTGGATTTGAACCGGCGACCTCTCGGGTGTCACAGTTCTAGGCCCTGTGTGTTTGCGCGATTGGCTCAGAGCTGCTCCGCGCTGGGCAGGTTCAGAGAGTTCGGGGTCCCGGCCCATGGAGCTAGCGGGCCTATGGGGAATTGGGGAGTGCCAAGGTCTGGCCTCCTCCTCCTCTTCCCCCTTCATCATTCCTCCCCTTCGGGCTATCAACAATCAGCTTCAAATGGAGAGAGATGGAGCAATAGAAAGCAAAGCTGTTTTTTAACTCCTCTCTTCCTCTCTAGTTTCTCTCTGGCACTGAGAGGCTGCAGGGAAGGTGTTTGTGCTTCAGAGTGGCTTCAGTAAGGGACCTATTGTTCTCCTCCCAGAGGCTCTCAAATCAATACCTCATCTCTCCTTCTTTCTCTCTGTCTCTCGCTGCAACAAGGCACCACAGAGGAAAAAGGCCCATCGACTACACAGGACTCGCTTTCATGATTCACGCCACTGAAGAAGAGAAAGACAGAGACAGAGAAAGGGGAAGTAAGAAAGACCAAGGGGAAGAGAAAGTGGCTGGGAGGAGAGAGGAGAGGGAGGAGGTCACTGCGGGGGCTGGCGATATAAAGACACCAGATGAAGAAGGTGACCTCCAGGTCACTGCTCTCCTTAGCACCGCACACAGCCGGGCTATCTATAGCTGCCGAGCCCAGCCAGATTGATCTCACTATCTTAACGGACGAAAGAGAGGTTGATCCTAGGAGGCGTTAATATGATCAAGCTAACAGCATCAGAGTAAACACTAACTATAGCTCACCCTGGGTAAAATGTGCAAGTTTGTTTCGATTTTATACTGTGAAAATCTTGCAACATAAAACTGAACTGAACTGAGGTAGACTCTTGTAAATCAAAACGCATCACCAAAGAGCCCACTGAGAATGTGTTCTTCTCTGTCTGGGTAGTGTCTTTGGGACCGGTCCTGAAAAGGGTCCCAAATGCAGGCCTGGGAACCAGACACATCTGAGAGCTCATGTTTCATTTGCTCTGGCAGATGTATCTGGCTCCCCTCCCGTTCGATTTCCAACCAGCCAAGATTAGGTCAGGCCAATCACAACCAATCATCTGATATGAGGCGGGTTCGATACGATGAGTGACGATGGAGTGCCATTGAGGAACTTTTTTAAGCAGCCAAGATGGCTGCCGCTGATGTCAACGGTCTTTTGAAACTAGACAATATGTTTTCTATCAAAGAACAACTGAACTTACGGCCTTAGCTGATAAGAAAGAACGTGTTTTGGTATTTCGGTTATTTGGGGTTTAG
This sequence comes from Coranthus polyacanthus, assembly GCA_037367275.1. Lineage (NCBI taxonomy): Eukaryota > Metazoa > Chordata > Actinopteri > Kurtiformes > Apogonidae > Coranthus > Coranthus polyacanthus. Next base: position 10,163,365 of record JAPQRN010000013.1, read on the forward strand.
GGTTTTGTTTTATTTTGTTTCGATTACGTTTTGTTGCTCTGGCTGGTTGTAAGTCTAGAGGCATTTTGCTCTGCGCCCATTGAAAATGTAAAATAAAGTGAGAGGTTCCAGATTAATTGTCATTTGATAATTGTCTAGTGACACCAGGGTACATATCTGACCAAAGTGACCCAAGTACCAAGAAAGCAATGTTCAGATGGGTGACAAATTAAAGCAAAAACCTGATGGGAACTGTGTATTCTGGGATGAAAATGCTCCCATTCATAGGGCACAAGGGCTTACTGAATGATTTGATGAAAATGATGTGAGTCATAAACTATGGCCTCAACCCAACTGAACACCTAAGGGAGATTATGTACGAGACATCAAAACACCAAATGAGGGAATATGTTATTTGGAAGAATAGAGTTCACACCCTTGTAGATATTAAAATCAAGGTGTATTGAAGCTGTTCTGGTGGCATATGATGATGATGATTCACTCTGCTCCACAGTTTGTTTGTGATTGGACTGTTTCCTTCAAATGGTCTCAGTGTGGTTCTTGTGTACTTTTTCCACACGGTACAGGCTCGACTCTACTTGCCTTCATTCGTTTTCCATTGGGAAAAAAGTTGTGGATAGTAACTGGTGGTGCTTTTTTATTTTCAACCAGAAAGCTTATTTATTATACGGCGCCACTGATTGTGTGGCAACCTGCTGTACCACACTGAGGAGGTACGGACATTCTGACCAAGATGAATGGCAGTTTCATGTGGCAACACCAGGATGACAAAGGAGTATTATATCTGCAGTGGAAAATGAAATGCCTGGTACCAGAAGAGGTACAGTTGACTAGAGTCAGTGCCAGTGTGGTAGAAAACTGCCACTGGTCCACAGCCAAGACTGATTACTATGTTCATATTTACACAAATGAATCGTATCAGGGGGGAAAACAAACGTAAAAGTGTGATTTAACCAAATGACATCAAGTAGGTTCAAGAACACCTTTCGACATTACTGACAATGTTTTTCATCCTGCTTTGATACCTGGGCTTAAACTCTGCAAGTTACACTTGTTGCTACAACAGAAAAAAATCCTTATTTCTCATTTCATTTAATGGTATCCTTAATTCCTTAGCACCGAATTTGGAAAAGGATAGTTTTGCTTTATTATACTGGGATTCAAATCACAAGATCAGACACATTTTAAACAAAGCAGCAGGTAAGCCAACCCTTTTCTTAAAAGAGAAAATGACAATGGGTAAAATAATCACACCAGCTGTTGGCTGTAAATATGCAGCACAGACTCTCCTTATGTGCACACAGTTCGTTGGATGCAGTGAACAACTATTTCAGGTGTGCTCACTTTTGATTTTACATCCCGACTATGTCGTCTCGCTTATCACCCAACTGCTCATATTTCATGACCCATTCTCCAGATCTAAGCAGCACGTCATAACCAATAGAAATGAGAGATGGAACTAAGAATTGCAAATCCCAAAGTGTGCTAAACTGAGATTTAACATTGTTGCTGCACATAAAAGGCACACTTCTGGAGCACTAGACTAAAACAAAACCAAATTAAGTACACTTTAGAGATCTAATTGTTCAAGAAATTCTGTGATTATTGTTTTAGCGAGAAAGCCTGCAAACAGATGTAGGGATTAACAGGATATAAAGTTGATTTAGCCTTTATATTGATTCTTTGAAGGAAATGTTTTTCAGTTCTTGACGCAGTGTCTGGTTCCCAGGGCAAACCAAAGAACAGGAGTGATTCATGGAAGTAGCAGAGATTCTTTAAGACCATTTTCTTTAAGACCAGCTGACTAAGACGTCCTTTTTTCTTCTTAGCTGCCAAGTCTGCCAAAAAATCAAATGCTTTTGCTCCTGGCTGCATTTTAACCCTTTGATTCCTGATCTGGCATCAAAACTTGTCATGTTGGGCCAACAGTGAAATTTGAGAAGCATAATGTGTGATTTTCTTCTTTTTTTTTTATTTCTTCTATGCTTTTCTTTCTGTATCAGTGCACATTTTTCACAGCTGTACCGCGGATTACGTCTCCCTCAAATGTGAAAGAAAATGTAATTCGGCTTTCCGCAGGGGTAACGTCTTTATAGCTTTTCCTACACAGGTGTCTCTGTGCGAGCGAGAGACATAGAGATAGAGGAGGAGAGAGAGGGAGCGAAAGATGCCTTAATGGAGTTATGCAAATGGAGGCGGCCCCATAATCCCCTGGCTAAGTATTCCACCAGAGATGTGGACCGTACAGCTGTGTACAACGGGGATCCATGCCGCGCATTTCTTTTCTGCCTGTACACAGAAAGCTCTGATACAAATATATACCTCCATATATGTAGTGTGAATTAAGTTCACCCCCCACCATGAGTCTCCGTCTGTTTTCTGCCTGCCACTTCCATCAGCGAAAATCTTTCCTTGCCAGTAAACTTACCGCTTTCTGAATGTAGGCGTGCGTCCAGAGTTTACACGCTAATATCCAGCACAACATAACACACTTTGGTGCATGTGATTCCCTATATGCATGTATGCCTTTGTTTATTTATAATGCTGCTTGTGTGGGAGTTTGTTTACATGTCTATGGGTTATGGCATATGATCTTCTTTCAATTCGCATTGTAGTGCCGAATTTTTCATGCTCTGCGGCTTCCAGGTTGAGATTTATGTGCGAGCGTGTGTTTTTATGCTGCTTTATGGGTTTTCCTACTGTATGTGCGTTGACACACATTGCTTTATTTTATGCTTGAGCGTCTCCGTTGATGAACGTGTCCTCGAGGCCGATTACACTTGGCGTAATGTGTATATATGTGCAATTAAACTTGTGAATTAAAGGGGATTTTATGCAGTGTGTCAGCATGTGTGTGTGTGGAGGTAATGTATAGCCAGATGTACAAATATATAACCATCGCCTGCATATATCTCTCGGCTGATATTAGTGCTTGTTGTGTTCTATGGCGTCTACAAATGAATCAGTTGATCTGCCCAGTTTGCTCTGCCAACTCAGTGACCTCTGGATTATAGAAGAAGAAGGAATGAAGAAGTTTGGTTGCAGGGAAGCCTCTCACTCCCACCCTCCTCACCATCTCCCTGCATCACCTCCCCCCCGTCTCTCTCCGGTGACTCACACACCCAGCGTGAGTGTAGGCCTCTACAAACCCCCTGCTGCTTGTTTAGAACAACAACAGAGGGAGACAGTGGGATCACAGAGGAGCTGGCAGGGAGGAGAGACAGTGGGAGAGAGAAAAGAGGAGGGGAGAGATGATGGCGAGGAGAGACACTGGATACCTTCTGGCTTTCATGTTGCAAGGAAAAGCCAATCAATCTCAGGCTCAAAATATGGCCACATGCCCAAAAGTGTGTGAGCGCCCCTGTCTATGAAGGCTACAGCAGACCGATATATTCAAACCTGTTGCACTCGGTAGACTTTCCAGAGCTGATGATGGAAGTGGCTGAGGTCGAAGCCATCTCTCGCCTCTCTCATCTCTGTTAAAATGGCAGTTGGTAAAGACTTTTATGAGCTGAAGCCCAAGCGAACATTTGAGTTATCCTGGAAAAGAGTTTAGTTGGGTGGTGTTTACAGATGTGGGCCATAATTTTGAGACCGAGGTGGATTTAGCTGTGGCTAACCACAGTCAGAACATTCCGGGTTCAAGCTCCCGGTCGGAGCACGGCCTTTCTGTGTGGAGTTTGCATGTTCTCCCTGTGTCACGTGGTTTTTCCTCCAGGTCCTTTGGTTGCCCCCGTCATCAAAAACAGATATGCTAGGTTAATTCTCCTGTCGGTACCCTTGACCAAGATACTGGCTTAGATCTGGAGTTGCTCCCCGGGCGCCGCTCAGTGGCATCCCACTGCTCCTAGTGTACTAGGATGGGTCAAATGCAGAGGTTGAATTTCCCTTTGAGGACAATAAGGTGAATTAAAAAACGGGGCCATTTGTTAAAAGTACATCAAGTCTCCAAAAGCACAGAATACCATAATGAATAAAACTATTTGTTTGAAAAAAACTGAGGTTGGATGAGTAGATTTCTAACCTACGTGCCTGACCAGACAAGTAAACAAAAATATTGAACCTTTTCACTCAGAGGTGGAAGACGTACTCAGACTCTTTACCTGCAAGTAGAAATACCAGCATGTAGAAATATATACTTGCTTCTTTAACACATACTGTCTGCAACTTTCATGTCCATGTGTGCTTGGAATAATTGGCACTAGAATCGATATTTTGCTCCACCTCTGGAATAAATACATTGCAAGTAAAAGTCCAGAATTCAAAATGTTAAGTAAATAAATGCAGACGTATTATCACCAAAATGTACAGAAGTGCCCAAAGTAAAATGACAAAGTGTTATATTCTTGTAGAACACTATATTATTCTGTTTTTATCACTGACATATGCATGTAAGTGACAAATAAATGGAGTAAAAAGTGTGATGTTTGCCTCTGAGATGTAGTGGAGTAGAAGCGTAAAGCAGCATAGAAGAGAAATACTCGAATAAAGTACAAGTATGTGTGTCAAAACCGGAGCTTAGTTACATTCCAACACTGTCCGTCCGAGTAAACTAAGAAATCAGCTGAGAAAAAGATGCACATGAACTGTTTTTCATTTTCATTGTAATCCAGTGACAGCTATCTATACATCCATGGGTACATTAGAAATATAGGCTTAGTTTAGTGTTTGGTGAACTTGCAGTACCACGAGACAAGAGCATCAGCATTGTATGATTCTGCAAAACGTGGGATTACATTCAGTGCTTTTTAAAATGTTAAATGCCAACATTAGGATTAGCAGAGTGAGTCACATCCACGTGTCCTCAAAGTAAATAAAGCTGTAAATTAATGCAGATGTAACACCAAAAGTCAGATGTGTACATGTGTTCATCCTCATGCTGGCGCAAGAAAGTACATTTTAGTGCATAAATGTCTCGAAATATACGAACACACAGACATGTACACATAATACCACAATCACACATCACCAGTCATGCACGCAGACATAAATAAATACACTGAGCATGTTTGCAGACACACATTTAAACAGAGCCCTGCACAGGCATCCACCTGACACTCCTCCAATCCCATTAAGATGTATTTAAGAATGTCTAATGGAAATTGATCAGTGATTAAGATCATTTCAGGTTAATCCAATTAATCAATGGCTGCTGATTAGGATGGTGGCAAAAAAGGCAAAGGATTCATCACAACCTCCTTTGGTCCTGGTGGTCCCCGCCAACACACAACAACACGGCCGCATTTAGCAGGGAATTTTAAACAGATGTGTCACCTTCAGGTGTGTTTGGGCCTCTGTTTTAAGTACTGGATGGGAGACAATCTCTGCAAGATGTTGATGTAAGATAGGTGGAGGGATGAGGTAACAAGTGTGTTTAGAGACAGTGGAAAAAGGCACACAGGTAGACGGCGTTGCTTGTTTATAATGAACTCGCCTCAGCTTTCTTGTCATTTACTTCACAAACAGATTAGTGTCACGAATGTGTCCTGATTTTACCAGAAACTGTCACGTTGCATGATGAGTGTATTTAACCTTGGGAACCGGCAACCAAAGCTCTTTTTGCTAAATTTGTTTATAGAGTAAACTTTTTACCCTTTTCCTCCAACATGAGACGGGAGCTGTTGCGGTTTGAGCACTTCATTTTCTAACCATTTGGAGCCTTTTGACCAAAATTAGACTACTAGATCTACTAAAATAGACCCAGAACCTGGAAAGATGGTTCCCATCTGCAACCAACTAAAATAAGAGTTTTTTTTCTTGACCTAAGATTGCACCGATCCATCGGTCGAACATCGGTATCGGCTGATGTTTGCCTTTTTGACTCCCATCAACCTATTTGCAAATAAGAGGACATTTACCTACTAAGTCCAGGTCAATATAGTGTCTTTTCTGAATCACCAGTAGTCTGTGTTGTGTGCTGAACTGTATGCATTAGAGGTCGAATGATAATTTCTAAGAGGAAAATGCTGATAATCAGGCAGTATCACCACACTGCCGAAAAAAATTCAAAACTGTTGGAAATGTACTACTGTATTTTTGACTTTATTAGAAACTGGATAATTGTTGAACTGACTCAAGTCAAAGTAATAAATAGATAAATATGGAAATGAACATCAAAATCTAGGTGATTCTAGGTGCGGTTTTTGTTTCTTGAGCTATTATTTTCCTTCAAAGTCAGCCATTCCAGTTGGGAGGCATCATATTACCCATCGGCCACGATCGACGCCACGGTCTGCTGATACCGATAGTTTGTTAAAACATTTTATTGGTGCAGATTTTTTGGCCAAACTGATTAATTGGTAAAAAGGAGATCTTTCCCACTACTGTAAAGTTAACTACTTGGGTGGAAGTTAAAACAAACACCCTTAATCTTGAAGAGATCACACTTGAGGGTCATTCTTGTGGCTTTTGCGCGAAGCTTTAAGTTGGACAATAACTCTACATTTCGGTTTTCTTTTTCATTTCTGTCTATTTCTTGACCCGGTGATTTCCTCTGCTTTTACGCTTTATCTGAAGACTTATTTGCTTTTTGTCTAGATCACAGAAACGGGTGCATATATCACCAAGACATTAGACCGCATGTTTCATATTTTGATCAATAATGTCCTTCCAGCATCTCTTCCTCACCCTCCCATGTCTGCACATTTTTCTCACAGAAAAAAATATTTTTCTTGAGGGTTCACAGTGCCTGCTATTGGAATGTGTTACACTGCGGCTATTGTTATGCCCAAAGCATGTCAGCGTGGTTTACTGAAGTGAAACCCTCGCCCTGGGTCAGTGCGGAAAGCGGAGCTCGTGGGGCTGTTTGGGCATTTGGCAGGTCACTAAGAGAGTAGAAACCGATCGGCAGCGCTTGATAGATTTTTCTCAGAACAAGAACCTTGACAAAGCAGACACCATCTCTGTTGTGGCTGGAGAATGTGACTGGTGAAAGTACAAATGTAGGCCAGAGCCCTGTTAGAGCCGAGGACAGACAGAATTTATAGGGCAATTTTATGAGAAGCTGTTGGAGAGAGGTGGGAGCTACCGGTCATCACTTTCTCTCTCAATCTGCCACCGCACACACAGACATTCATAAATTTTTTCCCACACATCTCAGTGTAAAACAACATTCATACCTTACTTGAAAGATGACACACCTGGGTTGGGCAGTAGGTTACTTAGAGACAAAAAAGGAAAGACTTGGAAAGTAAATAACAGGATTCATGCCCTGTAAATCTTCTACGTTAGAGGCAACTGTGAACTTAAACCGACCGAGCAGAGACAGAACTGTCATGGATTCCCACCATTATAAGTGAAATGCAGGCTGGTGCATATCACTTGCTTGAAACCTTGATCTCATTCTTTTGGTCACAACCCAAAGGTCATTAACATGAGTCAGAACGTGAAGCCACTGGCCCATCACGAGCCTCGCTTTCAAGCTTACGCTCACATTACCGCTGATGCTTCACCAATCTGCCCTCTGATCTCACAACTCAAACAAGACGAAACACTTGGTGTAGTTTACTTGGTTCTGCATGTATTTTCCAAGCCAAATGGAGAAACCCACCTCATATTTGGAGGCAATTTTCATTTTCAATTCATACCTGCCTTAAAAATGTGATCAGCATCTAGAAAACCAGCACGACCTCCTGTTGATGTATAACATCAACAGGAGGTCGTGCTGGGAGATGTGCTGGGAGAAGGTCAGGGTGAATACGGCCAAATAACAAACCTGTGTGTTTCAAACCATGTTACACCAATGTTACACCAATGTTACAGTACTTTTAAACTATTGGAGCCACGATGGTGTTTGTCATGTAACATTATTTTGAGCTTAACCACAATCTTTTCTTAACCTTAACCAAGTTGTTTTTGTGCCTAAACTAAACTATAACCATTTAACAGTACATTTTAATGTTATCTGTCGTTATCTGTTGGCAACGTGCGAATATTACATATATTGCACTTTTCTGCAAACGACGGATACGTATAATCTCCATGTTTGAGAAGGAAAAATCAGTTTCAAGTCATTATTTCTTAATACGCGTTATAGGGATTTAACCAATCAGTGACATACAGTATATTACATTCATATATAATTTGATGATTTTCATGGTTAAGTTTAACCAATGAAAGCACTCAGTTAGGGTTTGGAAAAGATTTCAGGGTTTGGTTTAATACAGAAATATTTTGCATTGATGTGATAAAAAATGACTCACAATGTATTTAGTAATATTTGAACCCAAACCACAGCATTTTCTTAACCCTAACCACACTTTTAGCTTAAACCTACAAAGCGGCAGCCGAGATGCAAAATTGTCAATGTATGAAGAAATGGTTCACAAATGTTGAAATTATATGCATCGTGGTTTGCAGAAACGTACAACGCTTCTTCCTGGTAAAACTTTCCTGTTTGGGTGTCATTTTGGGATTCACATTGCCCTGTGTTCCAGGATGTGTTTTGCAAAAATGCACGGTAATACAATGGTGGTGAGTCAGGTGTTAATGCAGTCTGTACAGTGTGACTAAATACTATTGTATTCTGAAATGTTGGACCTGATCAAAAAGCTGAAAGCTGAAACCTAACTGAACCCGGGTTTTCAAAAGACAGACAAGCCGAAAAGCAAAGTTTCACATCATCTTTGGTACGCTACGGTCTGGTAGAAGATTATACTTAAAATACATGCATTTTTAAATATAAATAAGAGAGAATGACTCAAAAAATGAGCACCGAAAAACGAAATCACATGGAATATGTATGATGACTAGAAAAAAACGATTCAAACAAGTTGTAAGGTTTTCTGGGTTCTGTCTTTGAAGGCCAGTTTGTTAAATAGCATACTGCAGAGTGTGTGAATCTAAATGATTATGGATTTTTAATTTGGACATATTTCCCCACAGAGACAGACTGAGTGAGAATGGCAAAAGATATCATCCAGAAAGAAGGTATGTTTGGTCTGCACATCATCTTGTTCTGTCTTGTACAGAAACTGAGGTGT
>JAPQRN010000013.1:10192795-10209621 GCA_037367275.1 Coranthus polyacanthus
TTGCTACACCAACTGCCAGCAGGCAGGGTCATTTCAGGGTTCCTATTGACGACTCTTGTTCTTTTTGCAGTGTAGTTTTTGGTGGAGTTCTCCAGTGTGGAGCCCCTAGAACTGCTTGGACCAAATGCCTATTTTGCATATTTGATAGTCAAATTCTTTTAAACAGAAAACTAGACTCAGGTGCAAACACAAACATCAAAAAAGAGCAGGTTTCAAACACAAACGTAGTGCATTCAGCTACATAATCTTACCAACTATCTCACTCCTACTTTAGATTGCATCGATTATGTCCACCGACCTGCCTTTGGAGACTCTTATTTTTCTCAAACGTATGGACTAATTTTATGTCCGGCTTTGTCTTTGCTGCCCCATATGCTCTTCTCATCTTCTTCTATAGTTCCTTGCCCCACATTTGATATAGTATGTTCTGGGCTGCCTTGGGAATAAGCTGTATACTCTCTACCTTTAAAACCAGAGCCTTGTATTATCAACAAAGAGTAAAAGAATAAAATCTGACTCTAAAGAGTGTTTACTAGTGAAGGTTGAACAACTGTGAGTGTCCTTGAAGAAGCAGATGAGTCTATTAATAGCTGTGGACTGTAACTGTGTGTGAGTCTGGAGTAGGATGAGTAAAGTGGCATTTCAGAGCCATTCATCCAGAGAGAGAGCTATAATCTACAAGACAACATGCTGTGTTTTAGGCCAAGTCTGCTGGCCTTCACATTTTCTACATCACCTCGTGCTTTCTACAAGAACATACCAACAAAGCATAAACACAATCACTCTTAAGGGAGGGGTGTACTTTATGAGAAATAATTCATGAACCAAAAGAAAAAGATTTCTATATTATAGGGCTTGACCCCAAAAAAAAAAACAGAATTCAAAGCAACTTTTAAAAGGCCTAGCAGGATATTAAATCATGTATGATGTCAAATTAAACTGGGGAACTCAACGTTAAACGAACACTTAAGGTATTCTGATGCTGTCACGTTTTAATTTTACGCACACATTTATGTGAAAGATATTTCCATATTTCCCCTGGAATTTCGCTGTCAGAAATAAGAGTTTGATCAGTCTGACCTGTTAACATCCACCAGAACACTGGTGACCCATGTAAGGGTTAGGGTTAGATTTGAGCCATGTTTGAACTGATGTATTTTAGCTTGTGTTTTAGCCCAATGTTAAACACACTCTTTTCAGATGAAGTCTTACACATACATTCTGGTCTTACAGTTCTTCTGTTGTATTCCATGAACCTTCCAGGGCTGGAATACTCAACTATTTACATATTTTTTTTCAGCAGGTATAGACATCCTTTTCAGTTTTAAGATTTGCTTTTGCTAAATTATACTCATATCAAAAGTGGTGAAAACTATTGATTTCTCCCTCAAGCTGGGTTTTAATTCGAACAAGTGGAGGATCCTCTCTCACCTCATCTGTGTTAAGTCGAGAGGGTCGTCTTCAGCCCAGTAACCATTTCTACTCGTGGTGTCAAGCCTTTTCTACTTTGACATAAAGGTAATAACATGATGAAGTAAATTCCGGGCATAATAAAACAGAACATACAACAAAGTAACAAGGCAAAAATGTGTGCAAAACTAAAAGTCTTTAACTTACTGTTACAGAAACAGGGACTTCTCCAACAAACCCCTCAGGACCTGACAATAGACAATCTCGAACTGCCTAACCCTTCAAATATTCACTGTTGAATACTTGCAAACCTTCAGAGCCCCAAACATGGCATTCAGGCCAGCACTAGAGCTTTCATTTAGGGTTAGGATTCCACAAAAACGGGGGGATGCTAAAAGGTTTATGACATGATGACAGTGATATATAAGAAACAATAAATATCCTAGCCACCGTGTCTATGAGAAGAAAAATAAAGATGATCTGACATTAAATTAAAGGGAAATTAAAGAAAGGTAACATCTCCAAACTGTCCACAGACAGCCTAACATGTTTATTGTAACCATTGTGGTAGGGATTCATTTTCTTGGAGGATGACCGTCCTTTCATTGCTTCGCCAAGAGTGTCTGAAGCCAGAGCGTTTTCTTTGGAAAATCCATTACTGAGCAGCAGCACGAAGGGAAAACAAGTCAGGCCACATTTTGTTGCACCATTGTTTTAGTGCAAAATATATTCACACAATCTTTTTTTACATTTATGCATCAGAATTAGGTCCTAGTGTGCACTGTAGGTCTGAAGTCTTATACATTACCACATATTGAGTTCTGTAGTAACTGTGGACAAGACTTCATCTCCATTAGATTGGAAAGAAAAATTGCTTCTTCTTTCACCCCTGGCGCTGATTTTGTTTGGCTGATTAGCTAAACTGGGATTCAGTTCAAGATAATTTTGACACTGTTGCCATATTTTGGATATCTGATCCAAGTGATTTTTCTCCACTGTCAGGAGCCATGCAGCTGTATTCAAATATTTACTCTTTCTTCTTTTTACTATTCCAATTCATCTGGCACGCACCCATGTGACTTAAGTGGTAAAAAGCTAAGTCCATAAAATGATCTTTTTGCAACATTAGCATAAAGTAGTAGTCATTTCTGATTGAAATGGATGTTTTCTGCTGGTCTGTGCATAAATCATAATTAAATGTGAACGTACTGGTTGGAGGGTTGAGACAAGGAGCGTTACTTTGTATTGAAAAGTGTTGGGGACATATGGGATTAGATGATAAAACACTTTTAAAGCACTTGAACATATGTGGCTTTAAGCAATGTAATTGGAGGATTCGTATGTCTGATCCATATGTTAGAGTAATAATAACAGCTGGAAAAAAAATGGATGAGGGCACATCAAAAGGTGCATAGCCTGGGCTAAATGATGGACAGCCACAAATGACAACTTCAACTTCTCCATTGTTTTAACAGAAGAGACACACTGTGAGGGTACGATGCTGTCTGTTCACTGAAACGCTAGAGGGCTTTTAATTTGACGCGTTACAGGAAGTGTTGTTTTTATTAACAGTGTAGCTTTGCAGGGAAAACAGTTAATTATCAGTTACCCTTCACTAATAAACCAACGTTACATTTATGTTAAGTTAAACTGCCTTGATGCTGCATCCTTTTTTAATGATGATAAACTTAAGAGTTCATGAGTAAAGTTCAACCAATCATAACTCATTGTCATTTCTTTTTTGGGCAATGCACACTGGTCTCTTCTATACTGTTTTCTTATCGTGCATATACACCTTTCACAAAGCATTTCATTTGTTAGCTAACATTTTCCTTTTCAGAACATTTTCGACACATTGTCAGGGTTTTTCCCATTGTTTTCAGAGGGCGAAGGTGCTGGTTTCCAAGCATTTTCCTTAAGTTTGTTCAAGACTTGGGCGAATAAGCAGGGCATGTTTTTCAATATATGTGATTGGACATGTTTTTTCAACCATTATTATTACCAAATCCCTGTACAAGAAAAGCTAGAGCAGATAATTAAAAAGATAATCAAGAAAGATAATCAAGAAGCTTAAACAACAAAACTTGCGAAAGAAATCATATATCTGAGAAAAGTCCTTTGGAGTTTTGATGCTCTCTAGATTGTTTTTATGTGAATTTGGCTTGGGTCCATCGCCTAAGCCTTATAATGGTAGGGAAAACTGTAAATTTTATGTCCAGTGATTGGGACAAAGTTTGGTCATTTCAAAATATGTTGGGGACATGTCCCCAGTGCCCCAATGCAAATGACTCGGATGGCTTCGCCAACACACACACACTAAGAGAGGCCAAGTCCAGAAGAAACAAACGAACGAAAAACAATAGTTTGGTTGTCTGAGGCGAAGGAGGCATATAATTAACACCAGTGCTGTAACTGGAAGGGGCCAATCAACACCTGTTACCACTGTTTTCACACTTACACCAAGACAAATTCTGTGTCAAAGCATCAAAAGTGACATTTAACCATAAAATATTCAAATGCACAATGAGTCAAAACAAAGCCCCCGTCGCTTCCTGAACGGCAACTCTCTTGGCTAACTGACATTCTCGCAGATTCTTCTAGCAAAGCCGGGGCCTATATAAAGCGGCGATAAGACGGCGACTGTGCTCCTTCCAAGCGAGTCATCTCCGGCAGCCAGCCTAGCTATCATTATCTGTTAAAGAGCCTCCGTCCCTATGGATCATCATTACGAGACGCATTAGAAAATACTTTGATTAAACTCCCCTAATCCAGCACAGACAGCTGCAGTCCATTCACAGCTGCCTAATCTCCCTGCCACTAAATACCACCGAGACAATGGGCAACAAATGACAACTTACGTGAGGTGGTGGCGGTGGTGGTGGTGGCGAGGGGGGGGGAGGCAGAAATAAAAGAGGGCGAAAACAAAGAAAAAGAGGGAGAGAAAAGGGAGGGGAGAGCTGATTCCTCTATCAAAGGCGGGCGGTAAACAGTGCTGATGGCAAGCCGTATCATGCCAGGAGATGGCTGATGCTTTCTGTGAAATGAAAGGGGATACAGAAAAAGACAGAGGGAATGTGAGGTACAGGGTAAAGAGTTTAAGGGAAAGGGACCGGGAGGGGAGGGGAGGAAGGGAGGGAGCCATGACTGAGCTTAAGGAAAGGGAAAAAAAAAGAAAAAGGAAAAAAGGTAGGGAAGGAGTGACGTGAGCGGAGGATGATGGAGTTGCGTCTCCTCTCGGCTGGCAGATGAAATGTTGCACATGGAGGAGAGATCTCTTTCAGTGCAACTACAAACAAGGCGAGGGTGCTGATGGGAGCCGCCGCAATCAAGATGAGAGGAGAGAACGAGGGTACAGAGAGAAAGAGAGAAAAATGAAACTACTCCTCAATGGTACAAATCACCGCAGGGAGGTTATCAGGGCCGTCGGCAATCACTATAATGACAACATGGTGTGACATGATAGTTACAGCACTCAAAGAAAATCATTCGCCCGGGCTGGGGAGCAGATAGGCAGGCGGGCAGCTTCATAAATACTGGTCTGGGGCTGGGAGAGTGAGAGTATATGTGTGTGTCACTTGTTACTGTATGTGTGTGTGTGTTTTAGCAGAGTATTTAAGATGATGGCTGTGTTGGCCGTGTAGTTGTTGGAGGAGAACGGGCAGGTGAGTGTGTTGTGATTGTGTGGGACGATGCTGATTGGCAAGGGGGCGTGACAACAAGGATTTGATGTTGCGAGATTGTTCTGTTTTCATCATCAGGGGTATTGACGGTGTGGCAAAGTTATCCTTTTAAAATCAAACAAGATGTACTATTATGTAGGGGTGGGCGTCTCTCCCTTGTAAGACGATTCGATGTGCATCTAGATACATGAGCCATGATACGATTCAGGGACGATACATTTTAATATAGAATATTTCGATTCCATTTGGTGCATTTTGATTCGGTGTGCAGCAATCTGCTTCAGTACTTTACTGACATTTGCTTAATACAGACATTCATTTTCCATTATACATACAAAGTGCCACTCCTTACCTTCAAATAGATCTACTTCAGAAAGACCAGAGAATCCCAGAAGCAGTGCCATGTAGGAATTGGTTGCACATGACATCCAGGCATTACTTTGCATCCTTTACCTGGGCTCTAAAGTACTGCATTTCCTCAAATAAAAACTTTGAGTCAATTAAAAACCAGGTCTCTAATAATAGTCGGGGGCGAGGTCGACACGAACAAATAAAACTTTGTTGTCCTAGATCACTCATTTGAAGTGTTACTGTCCGGTTTCAGTCACTGCAGGTGTGTGTCCTACTTTTTCAGCTAAAGTGTAATTTGTAGAAACTTACAAGCATGACAGGAAGACAACATTTACATACACTCTGTTAAGCAATTAATAGATTCTATCCACAAACGCTAGAGGGCTTTTATTTTGTCATGGTAAAGGAAGTTTAGCATTTTGTAGAAATGCACATTGCAGTACTTTTAGCATCTCAAACATGAGCAGATCAAAATGAGGTTTTGCGATAATTATGATCATTTTTATTAATTAAACATAGGAATTTAGAAATAAAGGCCGCTGCTAGCCTTCTTCCCGTATCTACTTTCTTGCTCCCGCCCCTGACACATGTGAGCAGAGTGAATGAAAGTTTGTAGTGATGCATTCTGATCAGCTTAGTTATGAACAGACACCAAACCAAGGGGAAACAGTAATAAGTTGACGTTTGTCAACTTCAGACTGGAGCACATAAACTATAGATGTCAGATCACCCTTAGGGTTTTAAAAGCTCCTATCTGATCATTATGTTGTACTCTGTTTTATGGTCTTGATCATGGACTGTGATCTCCAATTAGTGGACAGCCATTGATTTCTGAACTGCCATTTTGAAGTCAGTAATTTGCGATTTGTCTGTCACCATGTTGGCTTTTTGGAGCTGGAAGTAACCGTATTTGGACAAAAGGGGTGGAGCTGCAGGAGTGCGAGGGGTCATGGGTGAGCTAATGCTAGACGCTAGCTTACTGACTCGGTAAAATGGCAAACTTCATCAAGCACTGCTTACCAAAGTCATTTTATGGTCTTTTTTAGTGTAACCTATTAACCACGACTATAGTCTGTCAGGAAAAAATGCATTTAATTAAATAAACAGAAACTTCAAAGTCTGTCTCTGCAGGTGAGTGAGCTGTCAATCAAAGCCTGACACCACAGACATCACAGCTTCTATTTGACCTGAGATTATTAACAGAGGAAGAATTTTAAGAAGGACCAGCAGAACACTTGGAACTAGATGGTCCAAATAAAACAAATGAGACCAGAATGACTCCTGGAAAAAAAAAAGTTCAATGTAAGTCTATGGGAGCGAAAAAGATACTTCAGATACTTCCACATTGGCTTCATTTTGGAGCTGAGGTCCTTGCCCCTTGGTCTTGATACTTTCGCATACTTTATTACAATGTACACAAATACTTTGTAGATTAGACATAAATGTCATAAATGTATGAAATGAAGCTGTGTTTAGTTAACAGGCTCTCTTTTTTTTTTTCCTCTCCTGCTCCTTGTTGAAAGTTTTTCGAAATATCTGAAATGCAAATTTATTTGGTGACCCAAACAAAATCTCTTGCGACCCACCTGTGGGTTGCGACCCAGTCTTTGGGAATGAATGCTTTATGTATTCAAACACATATACATAATAGATAAGCAGAGGAGAATGGCACAGTTTAGTCAGCTGCCCTCGCTTCATGTATTCGTGTCCTCTTCCCTGTGCCGCACTTGGCTGCAGGAAAATGTTTCAGAATAACTGAGTTTGTGTAATGATGTTGAAGCACCATACGGTTGTTTGTCCATGCTTTATTTATGCAATATGGTGTGAAAATGTTTGCCGAAGATACTCTACTGGGTGCTTAGTGCTCAGGAGGAAGCCACTGCTTTCACATGATCCCTTTGAAGTCTAGGCTTTTATTGATTAAGTGAATTTAACAAACAAGTTCAATATGAAATTATCCTCACCTGCATTTTTGGTCAATTCTTGGAAAGAACAAATATTATTAATATTTTGCACTGTGTGTGTGTGTCTGTAGCAATTTACCTGAGCCATGCTGAGGTGCTTCTGGATGAATCGTACATGGACATGCTCACAACACCCATGCTGTGGAATAATGAGACCCAATGAAGTGAAGAATATGAACACACCTCATCTACAACAACACCTCTTCCTCACGCACTCTCCCTCCCTTTTCCATTCACTGCTTCCCATTTTCTTCATCTCCATCCCCGCCCCCGCTCCCTTCCTCTCTGATCTCCCTACAAAAAGTGTGCCGTAAAGCGGCGAGGCGCCTATTTGCTGTGTGAGCATGCATGTATTATTACACATCGACCCTGCGTGATGGCGCTGCGACAGATTCGGGCGGCCACGGTTGTTATGCGGACGGATGATTGTGCTTGGAAACAGAAGAGGTCCGGGTTAATACGGCTCAGCTCCGCATCGGAGAGGCTGCTGGCGAGGGGTCAGAGGTCGGCTGATGAGAAAGCACAAAGCTAGTGCCGGGCTCCTCTCGCTGTTTGTGTGTGGGCAGTGCGAAGGTCAGGCTGGTAGGGAAAGTGAGTCACTGCAAGCGCACAGGCCTACACACACACACACACACACACTTTTAATAAGTATTCATATAGACAAATCATGCACATGCACTGATATCGACACACAATAGGAGAGATTGTACTTTGATGCATTCTCATCTTTGCACACTCGGCCTTCGCTTTGGGGCCTCCTTGGTTTTATTTACAGAAAATCAATTAAAAGATGCTCTTAGCCCCCAGGAATGCAGCTACAATACTATTATGTGTTACTGAAGTATGTCATTCTCAACTTATGAAGCAGACACTGTACTAATTAGAGAAGTTACAGTTTTAACTGAATGCCTGAAAATTTGGCTGCAATCCAAAAATATAACTTGGCCCAGTGGTTGTAGTTTTGTCAAAAGGACTCCAGTGTAGGTTGCAAATAACGTTTGATGAGTAGAAGGGCTTTATTTGTGCAGGATCTTGACAGAACAGGAACCAGGACCTCACAGAGGACTTCTGCAGGTTTCAACAAGTTAAATTTAAAACTTTTTAATACAATTATGACTGAAATTTAAGACCTATTTGACGTCCTGCTGGCTCCCAAAGCAAATACAGAACTGTACTGGGTGAAGGAAGGTGTTTACTGCTGGCTTTTTACAGTGACTTAAAGTTTTTCTATCCTCCCATGCAACTTTAAAGTTCCTAATTTGGAAGTTTTCTTGCTCAAAATGCAGTGGGCTTTAAATTCATTATTTTCAACATGCTTCAACCAAGCATTAATCCAATCGAATTTCAAGACCTGTCATAATTGTATTTAAGACATTTTAAGACTTGACTGTTATTCCTATTAGATTTGATCATTTTTAAGACTTTTAAGTGTCCAGTGTGCAGGATTTAGGGGGATTTAGCAGGATCTAATTGCAGAAATGGAATATAATATTCATACTTACGCATTACCATCACCTACTATGTTTGAGTGTGGACCAGAATTTTTATGCCCTTAACTAAAAGGCTGTGGACAGACAAAACTAACTTTAGTGATTTTAGTGGCCACTGTAGGGGAGGTTGAGCTGAAGGCAGAGTGGTGCAATCTGCAACTTCACTACAAGATTACAAAGAAAAAATGACACACACAGTGAACCTTTAACCCTACTGCTATTTAAGCCAAACTACAGTCTTTTCTCAGCCTCCTGCATATTGATGAAGAGCAAAAAAGTCAAGGATGCTTAAAGCAGGAGGTGAAATCAGGGGGAAAAAAACAGCAGAATTGGAAAATACCCGCCTTCCTCCTGCAGCTCTCCCCTCTCTGTCCAAATCAAAAGACAAAATACAAAGATAGATGACATGACTTTGTTTCATGCTGTTATGGAAAAGTAAAGCTACACCACTTCTACCAAATCTGAGCAGCAGAATAACATCCAGGTCACGTCTGACGGAATCAGACCAGCGATCGGTAATTACAGCTGTCAGTCACGTATTTAACCCCCTACACCCGTGATTAGACAAAATCTACATCACGGGGTAGATTTTCTACAGCCTGAAAACACAGGCAAGAAGTAGATGCCCAGTGATGGTAAAAAAAAAACAAACAAAAAACTACCAAGCACTACAGCTTCAAATGAGAAATGATGTTTCCTTGCAACAACATCAAGTCACTGATTGTATGTAGAAAAATGGAAAGTGGAGGTATTACACGTATAACAAAGCAGAACTGGATCTGCAATTTAGTTATACAGGAATGAAGTCCACAGTTACGTTGACCCACCTTGACCTACCCCATATTTGTTCTTTTATAGGTATATAAAAGAGATAAGTCAGAAAGATCAGAAAGATATAAGTCAGAATATGACATTCTGCCACCTGGATTTAAGCTAACAACAAGACGTATCTATGGATCTTAATAAACAATCCCATAGGCTGTTTGTGCAAACAGCCTATGGGATTGTTTTTTACACACACTCCACTCGTAATGGTTCTATTATGTTTGCCTTTGCATGTGATTTCCACCAAACAAATATCCAGCAACTTCTTAACCTTGAACGCATGTGTTTGAAATCTACCCACCAAAGTCAATCCGCAACAACGAGGGAAAAGCACTAAGCTGTGTTTTCCCCAGCGCGGTAAACAGACCTACTCATCCAGCGTAACCCTCGGTCACTTCCTCGCCTCTTCGCCCCTCTGCGAGGTCCCCGCAATTGCGAAAATGATCACTATCAGGGGAGCATGCTCTGCCGTCGCCGCCGCCGTCCACCGGTCTACGGCGCACTGCGGTGCTGAGACAGTATCAGTCACAATCCATTTACATAATAACAGCTCATCATTCAAAAAGACCATTTGTTTGTGGTATAACAGGAAACTGTCAAGATGTCACCCTGAGCTGGGCTTCAACCTGCTACGGTGGTGTGCGGATGGGGATGGGGTCTAATTGTGGTTGGTGGTGTCACACTAAGGGTGAGGAGTGAGGGGAGGAGTAAAGAGTGGAAACGTTGCAAATGGTGACAAAGGAAGGAATCAGATGCAAAGTGCCTGAGAAAAGGATGGAGGAAGGAGTTTGCTTCGAGAAAACCTTCTTGGTGTGTCACTTCACTTCCCCCTCAGATATTTCCCCACTCGACAATTACACCCAATTGATTACAGATGCAAGTGTGTGACAGAAAAAAGGTAAAACTAATTAAAATTCCCAGTCCCCAGCTCTTATCTTGAACAGTGTGGAAGCATGTTGCCATTTTAGCTGTAATTTTAAATGTGTTGTGACTCCACACTGAAAAGACAATTACAAACTTCTTTAATGATTAGAGAACTTGGCTTTTTGATATCCGCAGCCTACACTGTACCTTCAGACTGTACATTATCCACCATGTAAAACAACAAGGCCCTATGGACTTCCACAAATTGTATACGGAAATTAGAGGGTTTTTATTTAAATTTCACGGTTACTTCTTTATATCTTAACTGTGTCGATACTGGTCGATTGTTTAAGGGGGTTAAAGAAGAGTTCACCTTTATTGTCCCCGTAGGGAAAACGCCATAAAATGACCAGTTCTGATGTCTTTCTGGTAAATCTTTGACTGGTCTGGGGGGTCATTGGCATTGGACCTATTCTATTGTTTAAGTATGAGGCTGTGTCCACTATGTCTGTCTTCATCATATTTCCATACCACTTGCTGTCAGGGCCCCTCAGGTCAGGAGATAATTCTTGCAGACGCAGTAACTTCTTCTAAATTACATTTTCATAGACTTGCTTCCATGTGATCTTCTTCATCCTTGTTTAGACGCTTCCATACAAGGTTTGTTTGTCGGTCGGTCGGTCTCCATTAAAACACAATATCTCAGGGTCGGCTTGACAGACTGTCTTCAAATATGGTACAAGCATTCACTTGGACTCAAGGATGAACTATAAAGAATTTGGTGGCCAAAGGTCAAAGCCACTGTGATGTTTTTGGCCACAGCTCAAGATTTCCGATTGTGTTGCAAGAACAGTGGAAACTTTTCAAAAACAGTTCACTTTTATAATGAAGCTTTGTCATTGAACAAAATGGGGAATAAGTAACAACCAAAACAAAATAAACAGAAAATAACATTGGTACCGTATCCTCTGTTGGCCAAATTTTTATTTTAAACATTGGTATCAGACTGGAATTTCCGAGTTGAATAATATAATTATTATTTTTATTGGTTTTATTTACGTGATATTATGCCAGTTTTTATTGTTTCCATTCTCTGTTCTGTATTTCAATTTATATCAACCTCCTGCGTTTGTCTTCTTGTTTGAGCATCTCCTGTCGTACTTTTTTGTGTATTTTTTTCTTCTTTTAGCCTTATATAATCTATACCTCAACTTTGTCTTGCTTTTCTTTGGTTATTCTGTTCCTAGATTAACTTATTTGCTTTGTCGGTCAAAGTAAACTGTTGTTTTAAAAGGTGCTGTATAATTGTTTTTTCCCTCGTGGTGTCTCATTTCCTGCTGCTCTCCAGACTCTCCGTAACATAACCCTCGGAGGCACCACTCATTATCACGACAAGAAAGTTAAGGCTGGTTTCACAGTCAAAATCAAAGTCATCTTGTTGACTTGACTCTGACTTGATTCCAATGTCGAGAGTTTCCAGCTCAGTGAAACTGACTCCTAGTAGAGTTGATTCATAGCTCCACCCTAAAATACAATTGAAAAGCCGCTGTTAAATCCCTGTTTATTTTATATCCAGGAGATTTCAGATATCTCGGGGCTTCCTTAGCTTAACAGGCATGAAGCCAGCGCTCACACAGACACCTCAACTCCGAAACCACAACAAGCACACACCAACTTAGTTTCACACCTTCCTGTGTGTGACAGGAAATCACTGGCAGCCACTCGACCCGGGAGCGCTTTCCTCCTCATCTTCGCCGCTCCTCGCGGGCCTCTCAGCATCCACTCCTTTTCTCAGACCTGCTCCTCCACATCTTTTCCACCCTCATCGCCTCTCACATCATTTGACATCAAAGGGGCCGCGACGAGTCTCGCTGTTTACCCTCCCTAGCAGGCGCTCATTACAAAAACATCAAAATAAGCCGTGCAGAGAGGCAGGGCGAATTAATGATCTCCCTGTGCCACCGGTGCCCTACACGCCCCCCGAACGGTGCCAGGCCATTTGATGCAGAACAAATACACTCTGATACATGTGCATGTGGAGGCAAAGGAGAAAAAAAAAATGTGTAGTTAGACGAAGACGCATACATGCATAGCTGTATACTCGTACACACACACCCACGCATGCTCCGGTGCCAAGGCCCGTGGCTGCTAATGACCGTTCAATTAGTGGAAATTAGGAAAGCATTGTGAGGTCCATGCTGTGACCATTAGTTGTTGGAGAGAAGGACAAGGAGAGTGGGCCAGGATTAATCCCTAAAGAGCAAGATGGAGAACCTCGCAGGTCACCAGCCGGGATTTTTGGTTTTGACACTAATGACCCCCGACAGAGTGGAGGATGGCATGATGACAGAAGGATACGGAGTGGGTTTTGAGCGACCGTCAGATCTAATCAGAGGTCGGAAGTAATAAAGCGCAAAAACTTAAGTAGAGTTTTCAGATGTTGTAACTTTGTCCTTTTACCCCCTACATTTCAACATAAGTGTCTGTACGTTTTATGCCTTACATTTTCAAAACAAGCCTTTGAGGGGAATTATCGATTATCTCACAACATCAAGACAGATTTCAACCTAAATGGACGGAACAATAACATCCATCAGTGCACACGACATCACACACAACAAAACAAAACAAAACAATGCCACAAGAGACGGATCAAGATGAATATGGCCTAAAAGAAGCAACAAGACAAAAGTGATGTAAAAGATAAAACAAGATGAAAATGCCGTAAAATGCGATGGATATGGCGTGAAAGACGAAGCAAGACAGAAAATGATGCAAACGATGTAACAAGAAGCAGCTCCTGCATCCTCTGATTTTGCTTATTTTGTTCATTTTGGCTGACCTTCACAACGCTGAATCCAAATGAAGCAATTAAAAACAAAAAGATGAAATGAAAGACAAAAGTGGTAACAAGTCAAAAAACGACACAGAAAACGTAAGACGAAAACCATGAAAGTTGAAAATATAAGACAAAACAACATGAAAATGATGCAAGGGACGTAACAAGACGTAATGAGATGAAAACACACCTGAGTCCGTGCTTATTTTGTTCATTTTATATTATATACAGTTCTGTTGCTGACATTGAAAAGTGATTTGCACGTTGGAGTGAAGTTAGTGTTCATTATTTTACAGTCAAAGTGTTTTTGATTTGAAGTTTAATAGTCTTCACATTATATTAATATGATGCCAGGTTCAGCTCACTTTCTACTTCTACCACATTGTGCTGTCTTACTCTAGTGTCTGTACTTCTATTTGAGCAAAGAAAATGTGGACTTCTGCCACCTCTGGATCTAAAACAACGGTCCACTGCAGCTACAGCTGTAGAGCCTGGATTATAAATCTCTGGCTGCGTTATTAGCAATGTTTTGTATGTGCAGTCAGTTGTTTCAACAGCGGATCCAACGCGAACGCTCATTAGACGAGCAGTTTGAAGTAAATCCTCATTAGATCAAGTGATTTCATACAAATTGCAGCTCCACAAAAGCAAACCCGATTGTTAAATCAAAGTGCTTTGCCAATGCATTGTGACACGACACATACATCAGCACGCACAGGTCGCTCTGCAACACATGGCTTTCCCCATGCATGTAATGCCAGGTTTTTATTTGGAAATTAATTCCTAATCTAATCTATACAGCCCTATTAATAACTATTATAAAGCACACCCCAGTCATGAATTAATCAGGGATTGGTAATTAGTGTAAAATTTAAATGCATGTTGTAAACCCGCATTGAGTGTCTGGCACTAGACGGAGGTGCCAAGCCATCGCTGTACTAATTAGTTTGCAATTATGTTTAATAAGTTCTGTGGAAGCCAATCATCTTACAGTCGGGGAGCTGGGCTCTTCTGATACAGACACAGTGGAACCAACATGGAAGAGGCAGTCAGGAACATTGCATCTTATATATCTTTTTTTTTTTTTTTGCCTCAACATTTGTCTCGGGAAGGTTTGCTGAGCGATGCACGCTTGATTTTTTAGCAATGGCCTACTTTACTCTCAGTTAAACACACTTCCTGCAGAGAGCTTCCCCGTCAGCCCAGTTATCACTTTTTGCTCTCTTGTGATGAAGTGTAATTTTGGTGTGCTCGCGTCTCTCAGCGTCCTCCAGACAATCTGTGAACTTGCTTCAGAAAACAGACAGGGTCATCTTTTCACTAACGCGGTGGGTTCATTAAACTCACTTCAGCCTCCGGTCCAACAGCAGAATCTAAACTAATATGAGGTTATAATCCAAATGTAATTAACTGATGTAGTGGTTAAGTGTTATTCCATTAGAGATTGTGTATGCTGCAAGAAAGGAATTTCAAGAAAGTAAAAAGGCCGTGTTTCTGAGGAATGGGTAATGCCAGTTGGAGGAAATATATCTACCTTTGTCTTAATCAGATACTATTGCAGCTAATACTGAGCTTTAATCAAGTTAAAACAATGGTTTGTATAATATCCCAGCAGAAGAACATGACTATTTTCTTTATTTTAAGAGCAACACCATTTGCACAACTTCTCTTATTGAGTCTAGTTTTAAGGCCTATTTGTATTTTAGTTTTAATAAATCTCGCCAAGCAACATTTTCTTATTCCATTGGCAGAGTTTTTGGCTCAATACAAGAACATTTGGTTATATATTTAAGAATATTTGGCAGTTTTTTTTCAGTGTAAACTGATATGAAACATCCAAAGGTAAATTATCTTAAATGGAATTAAACTGTGGAGTTATTCCATTAGAAACTGTGTAATAAAGCAGTAGGTTTTGATTCAGTGCATTTTATTGAAGCTGTTTTGCTGCTATTTGAATGTCAGCACAGACACTGAAAATTAATTCATAGGAA
Source organism: Coranthus polyacanthus (assembly GCA_037367275.1). Taxonomy (NCBI): domain Eukaryota; kingdom Metazoa; phylum Chordata; class Actinopteri; order Kurtiformes; family Apogonidae; genus Coranthus; species Coranthus polyacanthus. Next base: position 10,208,210 of record JAPQRN010000013.1, read on the forward strand.
TAGAGCTAAAGGGAAATAAATCAAGGCTTCCCATAGAACGCTGTTAAAAAGGAATCTGATTATAGTGGCAACACTTTTATTCTAGTTTCAAGAAATCTGGCCAAGCAAAATGTACTTACCCCTTTGGCAGATCTGTATTTTTTTTTGCTTAATACAAGACTATTTGGTTATATTCAAGAATGTTTAGTTTCTTTCTAGTGGCTTAAATACATCTTAAAATTAGAGCTAAAAAGTGAACTATGATCAAATCAACTGTGTAGTTGATAAGAGATTACTTGTTGTAGTTGGAATTACATACGTCACTTAGGCATTGCAACATAAATTAGAACATCATTAGAACATCAGTTTTATTAAATGGTTTGAATTGAGACTTTTATCAGATGAAAAGCAAGTTGTATCCTGCATAATTTTAACATGAAACAAACATCAACTTGTTTGGATCTGATGGGGTACTGGGACGATGTGATTAACAGCACCAAGAAAAGTGTCGCTGTGCCTTAAGTCAAACATGGTTCCACATGGTTCGGGGCTGCATGATGCTGCCGGTACTGGAGAGTTCAGATTCACTGATGGGATTATGGATTCCACTACATACCCTAACATTTTGAAGAAGAAGAAGGTCTCCTCCCTGTGAAAGCTCAGTCAAAGAGTTGCATTTCAGCAGAACAGTGACCCTCAGCGTCACTTCAAGCAGACCACCGCCTTTCTGAAGGAGTGGCCGAGCATGTCGCCTGATCTCAAACGAAATCCAGCACTTGTGGAGCTTGAAGCACAACATCAGGTGTCCACCATCAGGCAGCTCCGAGAGGTCATCACAGAAGAGTGAAGAACATCCCAGCAAAGACCTGTAAACTCTGTGAACTCAGTGTCCAATAGGATCGAGGCTGTTCTGAAAAACCTTTAACCTGCTTAGTGACTTTTTTTGCCTTCGTCTCCAGAAACTTGAGTTCAGATCCCAACTCCTGTAAGTTTTTAAGTCTAGGCAAAAACATAAGTGCTTACATTAGGGTTAGGAAAAGATCACGGTTTGGTTTAAACATGACTCAGTACATTGCGAATAATTTGTCGTCACATTGTGGTAGACTTTTCTTAAATATATTTCCTTGTTTTGACCAGGGTCTGGAATCAGGTCCATCAGGCATGTGGAAACAGCTCCCATTGACTCTGTGTGTTCACTGAGGACGTCATGAATACGTGACCCAGGACTGGACCACAACCAAGCTAATTAATGCTTGTTAACATTGTAGATTAACATAAAAGTAGTGCACATCAAATTTTGCCGGGTTTCCTACGGAGAGAAGCCGTTTTCAGGAGCAGCGTTAATGTAAAGCAGAGGATGAACCCGTGAAGGTCACAGGTCACAAAGTTTAGTCTTGTTTAGCTCTTTCACTGTCAGACACAAGTCGGTCACA